>OY282644.1:105619014-106032640 GCA_958299015.1 Tetanocera ferruginea
TTTGATTTTGATTTTGATTTTGATTTTGATTTTGATTTTGATTTTGATTTTGATTTTGATTTTGATTTTGATTTTGATTTTGATTTTGATTTTGATTTTGATTTTGATTTTGATTTTGATTTTGTCATCAAAAAGTTTTTGTCTTACAAAAAACTCAGATCTCTTTTCTGTTATAAAATCTAATTTTCGATAACACCTGTACTAAAGGAATAAGAATTTCTAGCAACAACAGTGGAGTTTTGTTGATATACTGCTACATTAGCAACCGTCAATATAACCGATCGAAAAAATTTCCTTCAAAATGTTTATTTCTAAAAAAATAATTACTTTAAAGTAGTAATTATTATCATACCAAAATTAAATCTATTCCTTACCACAACATCCTTACTACCATATCACAGATTGAAAATAATGAATACTTTTCAAATTTCAATTATATTTTATTATTATTATTATATTTAAGTAGTATTTTATTTAATCTGATAATTCAAAAATAATTGTTCTTTTACATTCCCGTTTAAAACAGCTAGAACTCGATATCCTTAAAAAATTAGTAATATCTGGCCATATTGGATAATGCTTAGCAACGCTTTCTGACTCTTAATGAAGGCTAGGCAAAGTCATTTTAATTAACGCATACCTGTACAATATAAACGTTTATATAAATGGTCGTTCGCTATATTTTTCTTCGTAACTTTCTGCAGTAGTTAAAGACAGTTGAAAAATAACTTTGAACGATTAGCATTAATTAGCAACAGCAACATCAGCAACAAAAACAACAACAGCGGCAGCAGCAGCGTGGCGCTTATTCTATGTTTAGCAGACAATTAAAGTTTAAAACGCGCGTTAATTGCGGCGGTCAATTTTAAGCGCGCTGCGTTCATCGTTTGCAACTCATTAAATGTGTTAAAAATTTATGCAACGCTTCGGCGACACAGCTGCGTGCACGGAATGCAGCCTGCCGCAAATAGTTAAGAGTAGAAAAGCAGATTTTGAGCAGATTTCAATTTGAAAATTAATGCAAAAATCGTTGAAAGAGTCCTTTTCATCGAGTACTTTAGCCGTTAACAATATGGCGATTACAAGCACTTCCGCCTAATCATGGCAGTGCATTGTGTCCCAAAAGGTAGCACGTAGCGTTTTACGGTTAAACAGCTCATGCGCGACATTGTTTTTTTCGCTTCGTACTGCTATGCGGCGACGCGCTCTTGCTGTTTCATGGCAACTTTTTGTGGGTTTTTTCTTATTTTAATGCCCACTTTTATTTGCTTATCATTAGTTGGTTCGAGAAAAAAAAATTACTTTTTTCTTTGGTTGCCCGTTTTTTGTCAGCTTTTCACAGTGCGTTAATATCTTGGCAAATAACAATGTAACGGTTTCTTTGTTAGCTTTTTTTTGACTGCCTTTTGTTGTAATTGTGGTGATCTTTTATTTGTTTTTGCTCTTAGCAGGCTTTTCTGACTTGTTGTTGTTGTTGTCATTTGTGCGTGTTGGTGTGTTTTTGTGCTGAGTTGTGTTTTTTTTTTCTATTCGTTGTTATTCAGCCATTGTTTCAAATGCTAGCTTTATAAAAAGCAAAATGATAGCTTAAATTGTAGGCAAGCAATGAGCAGGGGCTTTACTCTGTATCGCGATTCGAAAGGCAATGCGATTCGAAAATTAAATGCGATTCGAAAGTTAAATCTCAAAATGTAACTATTTCGCATTAGTGACAGTGACTTAACTTATCGTTTCAACAAATATTCAGTTAAAGATAGCATAACTGGCTTTTAAACGTTAAAAATGCGAAAATCAGTGTGAAGAAATAGAAGACATGTCAAAATATTTAATGCGAAAGTCGAATTGCAGAGTGTCAAATTTCCGAATTCGAACAATTTAGGTTTCGAATCGCGTTGCAGAGTAAGGCCCCAGATTTCATCAGGAAAGCTGCGCGCATGCGCAGTTGATAAAAAACCACCAAAATAACTAGCACTATTAAAAACTAATGCTGACAGTATTGACAGTATTGCAGCGTGAGGATGGCAAAAAAGCTGTCATCAGAGTCATCTATTTGTGTGTGTGTGGTAAATGTGGGAATTATACTGATTAGCAAATATTGAATGAAGTTTATTTTATTTTTTTCTTTTTTTTTTTGTTATTTTTGGCAAGTATGTTGGTCGCACTAGTTTTTGCATGAGTCACCAATAGCTTGGTAATAGAAATTGCTATAAGATCTGAATAGTTTTCATTGACAACATGCGAAAAAAAAACAAACAATGATAATTATAATACTATCATTCATCCTTTTGGTAATAAAATTTTGTAAAAAATTTACATTTTTCAGCAGCTTTCTTTTTTGGAAAAAATTATTTAATCTTCATTTTTCAAAAAATTTGTGCATGGATTATATGAGTTTTGGTTACTAAACTAATAAAGTATACTAATCTATGCCCAGTTGTTCATAACCTATTCAAAGTTGTTCATAGTCTTTTCCCAGTTGTTCAGAATCTATGAAAATGTTGTTCATAATCTATGCCCAGTTGTTCATAAAACATGCGCTCATAATGCTGAATTTAAGTTATGAACAAGAGTGCATAGATTATGAACAACTGTTCTTGGTCATTTTCTTGAACAATTTGTGCATAAGTTGTGCCCATAGCGCATAATTTCTGCACACAATTCTCTCCGTATAGTTTACTCTACCTTTTATATGTGCATGAGATTCATGAGTCACTTATCTCATGAACTGTTGTTTTTCTCCTCATATTTGTTCATAAAGTTTATGAATTTTATTCACTAAAATTATGAATAATGCATGTTCCCCTTGTACTTTTTTATGGCAGTAACGTTAATTTACTATAAATTTTAAGCACTAGGCTTTTGAAATATTCATTTTTCTGGGTTTTTTTTTTCTTGTCTATTTTGTACATTGATATCATTAATAGTTGATGTGACTCATAGAATTGGTCACTAGTCCAAAAATCATGAAAACGATTCATGCAGATCATGTAAAGCTTATTAAATTTGATGTATATTTTGGTTTAGTTATGGTGACGTTATGAATTCCTATAAAATGTACAACCATAAGTGAGTATAAATCAAATATGTCTGATTCACAATTTTTTGTACTTTCCGGGTTTTCGTTTTATTTATAAACTAGCTGAGGTCTTTTTTAATTTTTAAAATACTTTATTATTTTTTACCAAAAATTAAGGCCACATGAAAAATTTATATATTTTCCATCGTCTTGATATATATCTAATACACTCAATTTTAATATTATTTATCTCTTTGTCATATCTGTTAAACATCAGTTTACTTTTGTGTACTTTCACACTTTAACACGCATCTTTAATATTTTTTCTCTCAGACGCTGACTGTTAATTCCTCTCCGTAAACAAAAACTGTATATAACATTTGTTTGTTTGTTTGTTAAGGATAAAGTTTGTCTAAGGATTTCTCTGATCAACTTCTCTACACAAGCTCTGCAACTTAATAAATATTTGATTTCATGATTTCTTGCTTAACAACAATCTAATAAATGTTTTTTTTACAAAGATTGTAACTCAAATTCTTGAATTTATTTTTTTTTTTTTTTCATTCAAGCAGCACTTGTTGTAACAAAAATAACAAAACAACAGCAACAACAACATCTATATCAACAACAACAACAACAACCTCCCCCCCCCAGTTATAATTGATATTGAAAGTCAAGACTTAGTTAGCTAAGCTTCAATATATTTTCTCAGTCAACATAATAACGCAATCATAAATTTAAGAAAAATAAATAATTTAATATTTTGGGTGGGTGAATGTTGCTGACGCTGGCTGGCTGGCACTGTGTCTGGGTCAAATGTTCTGTGCTAGTGTGGGTGGTGAAACAGGCTTATTTGTCTGAACTGTCTTTAGAACATGCTTCTGGTTAGTTTATTTTTAGGTACGATTTCCTTTGAAGCATATTTAAACAAATATTAAACTGTCAAGTTCAGAAAGAAAATTTTCGTTATTATTGCTTATTTGTGTAGGAGTCTTATCTTTATTAATTAACGTAGCTAAATGGATGTTGATTGTAAAATATTTGATTAAAATCAAATAAACATTAACAACACTTGTCGAAAGCACTTATCAATGGCAATATTTAATATATTAATGTTATTGCTTGTTTGTCTAAAAAAATGTATAAAAATTATATTCATCTATTATAAGATATGTTAAATTAAGTAAAATACGTTGTTCTAAGCATTTGGCATACATTGGCAATAGATACCTCTCATTAAGCTTTTGGATCGATAACAATAATTTGGTATTAAAAACTTTTTTGAAAAAAAATGTGTAAAAAAGACATGATTAGAGAAGGGTATAATCCAGGATAGATATCCTTTGAAACATTTTTAAAAATAAGAATGAGCTGAAATGTTTATGTTCATGTTTTTTTTACATAATCTGAAATTTCTGGTGGTTATTTAATATATGTCGGTGCTTTCTGAATTGAATACTTTGTTTAACCCTGCTGTTAGGTTACAAAAAACTTACGAATTCTACGTTAATGGACCATTTTGGTCCATACCAAATTTTTTTGAAAAAAATTGGCGTAAGACTATTTTGTACACTTATTTCAATTAAGTATTTGGCAAAAAATATTTCCACTAAAAGTTATATTTGTATGTTTAACAAACCGTTTGGGAAATTCATTTTGTTTTGAATGTTTGTTATTATATTTCATTCAAACTAAATTTTAAAGCCAATAGTGAAACTATTGCAAACCTCATAATTATTTTTGTGATTCCCTTAATTCGTTTTGTTACGCCATCAAATAAGCTATTCAAAATGATGTTGATATGGAAGAAGTTGTGTTTTTTGTGTGAGTTCCCTTTCTGCATTTTATCGCCGGATGTGCTGCTCCCTTACCCTGTTCTATTGGAACTCGTTCTGAAAATATTATTTCAATACAGCCAGGACCAACTCGATTTGCAGTATCCAGGTGCCAGTATATGCTTTTATCTTCTTTACTGTTTTTTCCACCACCATTAGAAAAAATAATTATTGAAAATACCAATATGTCTGATACCAAGAGCGCTCCGGTTCGATGATGTTATGAGCCGAAGACAAATGCAAAGCACCGATGAGTTTGCTTCTATACGCGATTTGTGGAACCGTTGGGAAGGCATTCTTTCAATGAGTTTCAATTGCCATGAAAATGAGACTATTGATGAACAACTGGTAACTTTCAGAGGACGATGCTCTTTTAGACAATATACGCCTTCAAACCCTGCCAAATTTGGCTTAAAATTTTGATTGTCTGTTGACTCTAAAACAGGTAATGTGTGGAAGATACAGCCATATCTAGGAAAACAAAGAAATGAACAGCCTGATAAAAACCAAGGAGAGCGGGTCGTACTTGACTTGACTCAAGGTTTAAAAGGTCAAAATATCACGGCTGATAATTTCTTTTCGTCGTTTGATTTCACGATAAAACTTTAGGAAATGAAACTGACATACGTAGGCACAGTTCGAAAAAATAAAATATTTATTCCACCGAATTGCTCATATTCAAAAAAGTTCCTTTATTTACTTCAACATTTGCTTTCAATGAAGTCGCATCGCAACATTAGTTTCATATATCGGCCATAAAAACAAAGATACTGTTTTGTTAGTACGATGCACAAAACGGCAAAAGTTGATGTCAATGGACCAAAAAGAAGCCTGAAATTGTGTCCTATTATAATTCAACAAAAGGTGTGTATTTTTTTGCCAGTGTTCATAGTTTTTAGTAAAAAAAAATTTTTTTTTTTCTTTACACTCAGAAAGAAGTGTCTCGGAATATGATAAAAAAGGCATCATATTTAAAGAAAAATGGTATAGACTTTGCTCCAGAGAATGCTTTTCTCTAATTGCGATACAATTTTTAGTATTGCGATACTAGATAGAAAAATATATCATTTTTTGAGAAAAATACTTTTTTTTTTGAGAAAATATTTATTTTTATTGAAGAAAATACTTCTCATAGTGAATTTTTTATCAAACTATAAGAAAAGTTTTTCATTTTTAATAAAATTTCTGCATAAATGAGAAATTTTTTGTGCGAGAAAAATACTTATCATTATTAGAGACATTGAAATGTTTCCATTTCCTAGAAGTAAAGAAATATTTCTACGAAAATGTGAAAATTTATTCTAATTGAAGAAAATTTTATTTGAAAAAGAGAAAATTGCTATTATCAAAAATAGAGAAATTTTTTACCGGAGCAAGGTATGTGTTTTTTTCTCAGTGTAGGAGGCGTAGATACTGTCCAACAAAAGATTGGCTAAAACAGTACTAAACGCAAAACAAATCGATGGCTAAATGTTGTTTTTGCAAAAATGATAGGTTTATCAGCATTGAATGCACTTATATTGTTTTCTGAAATCGATGATTCGTCGGCACCAAGTGATCAAAATCGTATGAGACCAGAATTTTTACGACTATTAGCACTTTCTTTGGCTAAAGAACACATGATGAAACGAACCAACATACCCGGACAAAAAAAATGAGGTAAGAGCATCTTGCACAGATCCCGTACCTACTACAAGTGATACAAGAGACCCAACTGCTAGAAAACGTGGAATTTGTGGCTGCTGCAAATCCAAAAGCTATAGTAAATGTGTTATCTGCAGCAAATTTATTTGCAAACTAAACCGAGAAATAGTTTGTACATCCTGTATAATAAGTGAATAAAAAATGTACAATGGACCAAAATGGTCCTTAACATAAAATTTGTAACTGTTTATTTTTCTCACTTCCAATTTATGTTAGGAACTTAATTATTTGTATAAAAACATTGATTTAGAAAAAAACCACATGAGCTGACGTTTCAAGTCGATATGTTTTACCGTTGAAAAGTTAAAAAAGAAATTAAAAAAAAATGGACCAAAATGGTCCCAACCTAACAGCAGGGTGAAATGAGTTTTTATATAAATATTTAAAAACTTGGAAATTAATACATGAAGATAATTTAATTTTTTTATTTGAATAATTGTTCTTTAGATCAGCATAAAACTATTTAATTGTGAAAAAAGCTAAGGGATACATTTGCAAATTTATGCACTGCCATTTTTGAAATTTGAGAAAATATTTTTGTTTAAAATTATTTTAAAACTCTTAAGAAAATATTTTAAAATTTTGCCTTTTATTAAGATTTTTGACTGTAAATATTTTTTGTAGAAATTTTTCCAGAACAATTAACCTCTGATTCAGGAATCTCTACCATAGCAAAAATCTTTTAAATTTCATACCATATGAATCTAACGTTTATTACATCGTATTTCATGCTGAACAACTTGTCCTGTTTTTGGGGTTAAAATCACAAACATATTATAATGAAATTGTAGAATTTTCTAATTTTTAGGACATATAAGTCGAAGTAACTATTTTTGTGAAATCACTCATCTATTAATTATATTAACAATTTCTAGTGTATGAAATGTCTTTTCGGTTTTGTCTTACCAAATATTTTAATGCTTTGAAATGTAGAGCTTAGAAACAAGTACAAATTTATATATATTAATACTGAAACAAACATTTAGTGATAGACTTTGTCCTGTGTTAACGTCAACATATTCGCACAAAACTAATATCGGTAAGTAGATTTTCAGAACATTATCGAATATGTTGTCATAATGTTAGGTTAAGCAACGCGAATACAAAAACTCCTTTTTCCCAATGGAACAATGAGAAACAACAACAAAATTCATAGCGCAGCTATGTTGAACATCATCGCTATAGCATACATGAGGAAGACTAGAATATGAGAGTACCCAGCTAGCATTTGGACGATTATATGACAAGCGCGATCAGTTCGCGATTCTTTTTTTAATCGTCCAGACGATTCTTACAGTATAATTTTATTTTGCTCTTCCAAATGATGCTTTTGCAAGTCGTTATGACGCTTGTTGGACGAGTGAATCGTCGTTCACGCATTTTGGCGAGCATTTAAAGATTGCTGGTAGGCAAAGATCGCAAATTATTCTTGAATATGGTATTTTTGCGACTCATTTTGATGATTGATTGACAAGTGTTTCTTTTTATGTTACTCTACAATCGTCATTTAATCCTTCTGACGACCATTAAAAGATTGTTATTTGCAGACGCGCATCGCAGACGACTCATTTAGGCGATTGTTTCAAAGTGGGAATAAAAGCGTCTTTTACTATCTTCACACTGAGATCAAATTAGGTAATTTCGTGAGATAATTTCGAAATTCTACAAAAGCGTTCACACTGGGCTTAGATAATTTCGTTTGATTTATTTTTTGTAAGTTCATTGTTGGCCACATTCAGCATACTCAACAGTTGCCAACTTAAATGTTCAATTCAAAATAGAAAATTCTTACTCAAAGGAAGTTTGCAAAACTGTTTCGTACATCTTATAAGTTGTACAACTTTAATTCATTGAAAGCATCCCTCTCCTAAGTTTCACTGAATGGGTTGCTATCCGAAGGATCAACAAAGTTAAGTGTATGAATGTGGCCATTATCATGTGTCATGTATAATTTCGACGGCTCAGTTGGAATGGATAACAAGATTGTAAATACGTCAAAAAAAAGGGTGTGTTTAATCCGCACTATATTCAGATTTCAGAGTTGCAAGTGCATTTTTGCCTAATTTCGTGAGTAATTTAAACGAAAATACCTGCTTTGAAGTAATTTTCAAATCACCAAATTGTATGAGAAATTACCATAGTTACAGTAGCGTAGCAAGGGGGGGGCGGGGGGGGGGGCGGTCCGCCCCGGGTACACGCCAAAATGGGGTCTAAAATTTGGCAAAAGAACTTTTTACCACATAATTTTTTAATAAAAAGAACACACCTCAATGACTTCGGTTTTATATTTGAATATCAAGAGGGTGCAAAAGTGAATGAAAATATTTTTTACCATCACCACGACTTCGTTTTTATTGAAACAAACTTAAACTTTATTTTAAATTTTGTTCAATATTAACGCTCACACTAAAACCCAAGTCAATTCCATATGTAATTTTTCATTGGTTAGGGGTGCAATCTCCAAACAAATTATATTAAAACTTTCATGATATTAAGATGGAGTACAAAATTAAAAATGTAAAAACCCTTTTTTTTATATTTCATTAAGTTTTATAAAAAAGCACTTTTTTACATCTTATATTCAGGTTAAGAAGTGTTCAAACTTGCTAGCAGAGTAGACATTTCTAAAACCATTAAGTTTCGAAAACCTGCATGATTTTCAGAGTATGATGAATGGAGGCGTCAGTTGTTTTGTAAGCAATACATTTCTCCAGAACTTTTCAGAAAAACATGTTCATGTCATAAATTTCAAAAATAAAAATATACTTTATGATTTTGTGATAACTAAGTTCTGAGACTATATATCATGAAACAAACCTCACTTACAGCTTTTAACCTGCTATAACATAATTTTGAATAGTAATATGTTTTGGGTATACTGTTACATAAAACTACTAGTTTAAAAATCATTAATAAACTTTTTACTTGCTTAAAAAAATTTCTAAAAAATTAAATTGATTTAAATTCATTAAATTTTTTATTTAAATTAAATAAATGGCGTTTAATGACAATTTTATGGCCTTCTGACGTTTTTTTTTTATTTTGTTTTGAAGATGTCCATTAAAAACTCTAAGATGGTTTTCCGACTCCTTTATTTTGCTAAAATAATTATTGTTCTGTTCAAAAATCAACCAACGAAAACTAACAAAAATATAGTTTTTAATAGAAGGTATGATGCATAGTTAATAATTAAAATTAAATTTTGTTCTCAATCAACGAATGTGAAGAAACACCAGATTTCTTGGAATTGTCAACTCTTTTTGAGCCATTCATGAGTCTTGACCTTGTTCAACCTGGGCAAGTTTGCTTTGGGAATTATGTAGATAATGAGAATGAAAAAAAATTTCTGATATCAATTTGGTATCACTGTAATATTGTGATACTGAGATATTTATGGTGGTATTTATGGTGATATTTATAAAGCAGTCAAATGTTACAGACCTCAATCTTGTCTATAAAAGTCCAAGCGGAGATTAATATAGATACACTGAGAAAAAAAACATACTTTAAAATTAAACAAAAAATATTAAAATAGAAATTTAACGCCTTTGTTTTTCTACAAAACAATATTTAAAACAAGTGTGTTTAATTTTCACCTACCTATAAACTCCTTTGTTTTTTTATTTTTCTCTTATTATTTTTTTGAAAAAACAAACAATCATTTGAATTCAATGACAATTTTTGAATTTTTTGAATTGGTTTGACAAATATCGAACATGTGATAAAATAAAAACTAATTAATTAAATATTAAAATATTTCAAATGCAAACTTCATCGAATGAAGTTTACATTTGGTATTCGGAAGGTCCCGGGGGTAGCTGGTTGTGAATCTGGTGCTAAAACTCGGAAAAGTTAATAAAATGGCATCGAAAAAAATATGCTTTAAAACATGAGTTTTTAATTTTTAAATGTTTGTTTTAAATTTGGTTTTCATAGAAAAAACATTGTTTTAAAACAAAAAAAACTTTTGTTTTAAATTTAACTTTAAAAACAGCTCTGTTTAATTTTTTTGAATTTATTTCAAGCTCTATTTTAAAAACAAATTCGTTAGATATGAACACAATTTCATTTAATTTTAACACATTTTTTCCTCAGTGTACTATAAAGAAATTGATAAAAATTATGAAAAATGTTTATAAATGAATTTTAATATTTCATTTAAATTTTATATAGAAAATGGGGGTTGATTTCGAAAAAAAAAATAATTATATTAATAGTTATTCAGAGTCACTAGGGAAAATTTGTCAACGTTTTGCTTCCAGGTCCTATTTTTTCTTCAATTATGCAAAATTTTTCGTAATTTTTTCAAAGTTTTCTATATTCAACTAACTAGAGTTTTTATATTTAAACTGATATTGTGTGGTTCATTTGGTACATTTGTCTCTCACAACTTATAAGCCCGGAGACAAAAATATTGGAACAATTCAGAAAAAATTCTTTCTTTTTTTGAAAGTCTTTTTCTTTTTGAAAAAGTTTCTGAAAATTTTAGATTTTTACTTCTTTTATCAAATATTCATGGATAGCATAGTTTTGTTTTTTTTTAATCTCTTCTAAAATATGTCATTTTTGTAGAGGTTGATTCGAAAATATGTAGTAAGATTCATCGACTTATTGTATAAAAAACAATCTTCTTAAGGGGTGCACAATTTAGTTTCCGCCCCGGGTGCGACCAACCCTAGCTACGCCACTGCATAGTTATACCCTAAACCTGAAAGGTCAGGGTATATTAACTTTGTGCAAACGTTTGTAACGCATAGAACGAAGCCAGTCCGGTATAGAAAAGTATATATATTCTTGATCAGCGTCACCACGTGAGTCGAGCTATCCATGTCCGTCCGTCCGTCCGCCCGTCCGTCCGTCTGTGTGTTGTCCGTATACACAGGATAAGAAAAAGGAGTTGAGATAATTGGATGAACTTGGTACACATGGTCACATGGACCCAAGGATCTGCACTATTGAATATTTTTGGAATCCGCCTACGGACACGCCTACCTCCCATACAACGCGAAAATTGAAAACTGCATAACTCAGCTCATAATTAGCCTACAACAATAAAATTTGGTGTGTATGTGTTTTGTATCAACACAAAGATGTCTTCGAAAAATGGGTGTAGTCCGCCCACGGCCACGCCCGCCTCCCATACAACCCAAAAATTGAAAACGCAATAAATAAGGTTATGTTTGTCATAGAGAAATTGAATTTGGTTTGCATGAATTTTATACCAAAACTAAGGTGTGTCCAAAAATTGGGAGTAATCCGTCCATGAATCCGCTTATCTCCCATAGCGAAAGCACAATAAAGGCATTAACTGTGAGCTACAGGAATAAAACTTGGTATGTGTAAATTTTTCATCAACATTTAAATGCATATTAAATATAGGCTTCATCCGCCCTTGGAGACGCCCATTTACAATAAAAATGTTTTGTTTTTGAAAAGTGGGTTTAGGGTATTTGATAGTCGGCCTAGACCGACTTTAGACTTTCTTTACTTGTTTTTATCATTTCAGTCGAAATTACACAAAAGCTTGAAATTACCTAATTTGATCTCAGTGTGAACATAGTATTACACGATTCTTTTTTACGCATAGTAGACGACTCAGATGGAAGAGTCGCCAGCTTGAGACACAGTTTCTTCCGTTGTACTAAACTTGCGCGATCGGAAAAGGACAACGTCGGCGATTTATTGAATCGCCCGGTCCAATCACGGACGATCCGTCTACGTTTGAAAATGCTAGCTGGGTAACTTCAACATTCAAAAGAGCTGTGTGGCATTATTGTTGTTGTTGTGCCCTCTTAATTTCTGCCTCCAAGAAAAAAAAGCACAAACAACGAAATGTATACACTAAGGGAAAAAGTTATGTAGTCAGTACAGAGACAGCTATGTAAAATCTATGCACCGCAACTTGTATGAGAACGCAACAAGAGCAGTATTTACTGAGTAAAGGGAGCGTGTACTGACTACATATCAATTTATTCATTTTTTAAAATGAATAAAAAATGTATTCAATACATCATGTTATGTGTTGAATACATAGCAGACTTCAATAGATACAAGCAACGTGTACTCAATCAACGTGTTATGTAATTTTTTACAAAAACTTTACTCAATACATAAAATCTAGACTCAGTACACGTCCCCCTTATACGATTGAAGTGACACATTTATTCAGTAAATAACATATGGACTCAGTACACGTATCTCTTGCACATCGGCACACGATTTTGCTGTTTTATGTCATTCGTTTCTTGATTTTCAAATAAGCAACACCTCTAAAGCCTCTTGAAAATCAGAGCAGGAATGAGTTTATATACTGTACTCTAGAACAAAAGCGATGATTGGATAAGAATTAAATGGCTGGGTTTCTATAAGTAATTGCCAATTATTTTGTGAAATCTAGTCATTTCTTTATAAAATTATTTATTGCATTTGTTAAGAGGGTGATTTAGGCACAGACATGAAGTGTGTATATTTCAATACATGAAATTATGAACAAAAAATATATAATGAATACATTATGCATGTACTCATTGCATAAAATTATGTTTTTAACATATGTAATGAGTAAATGATGTATGTACTCATTATATAAATGTATGCACTAAAAATATGTAATGAGTAAATAATGTATGTACTCTTTGCATAAAATTATGTACTCCAAATATGTAATTAGTAAATTATGTATGTACTGAGTCAATAATTTATGTAATACGTACATAAGATCTTTACTCATTACATAAAATTATTTGTAACAGTTTGCGATGAGTACAGTGAGCATGTACTCACAACATACATCCATGAATTCACGACACATATTTATGCGTTGAGTACATAAAATTCTTTATTGACTACATAACCGCTTGAAAGCATTATGTAGTCAATAAAGATTTCAACATGTACTCAATACATGAAAAATGTAAAATTTTTGTGTGCAGAAAACTATGCGATGAGTACATAAATTTTTGTATTGAGTCCATAGGTTTTTCCCTCTGTGTATGTTTTTAAAAAAGAATTCACTTAGCAGTCATTTCACGCCAAATACAAGTCGTGATTGAACTCATGGTCTTCGATTTGCTCGAAATTTTGGCATTAGGTGCCTTTTCCACTTTTCAGAATTTAAGTTATTATTTTTGTATCGCCATTTTCTGTAAAGTTATATACCAACATTTTATAAAAGTAAAAATATTGAAAATGTAGTCATATCCAATATTTCGTCAAATTTTAACTTTTTTTTTTTTTGTAAATAAAGTATCGTTAGAAAGCTATTAAACGATTTTATTTTTCATCTTCTCACTTTATCAGCTTTTAGTTTTTTCAACTGACAATTTTTATTTTTTTAATATTTTTGTTTCGTCTAAATTTCAATAAAAGAATAATAAATAATAAATAATCTAATATAAAAACTGGCTGGCAAAGATATTCTTAGTTTTTATTTCATCGATTTTAAAAAAAAACATAAAATATGTTTACCCCTAGACTAGAATAGAGAAAATTTTGTAAGGGGAATATCGGCCTAGTCCCGTAGACTTTGTTTCTTTCTTCTTCTTAGTATACTGATAAAGACTTTGAGAAAGAAATGCTTGGAGGTACATTAAAATTTCGTTCCTACCGACAAACGTAGGAACGAAAAAAAAATATGTGTTAGTTTAAAATGAAATATAAATTTTATGTGTCCAAGTTCTTTGTAAAAACCTTTTTTAATATCTCCAGCAAATTTTTATTTGTTTACTTTGATATTGTATGAACTGTACTTTAATTTCTATTGGACTTAAATTTTTATAAGTTTTTTCGTGGCGAAAATTCTATATTCCATGCTTTACTTTTAATTTTGATTATCACAAGTGGGAGTTTTAGTAGTATCTCAAACCTTAACAAGTATAACAAGTAAAGAAAGTCTAAAGTCGGTCTAGGCCGACTATGAAATACCCTAAACCTACTTTTCAAAAACAAAAAAATGAAAAATGGGCGGATGAAGCCTATATTTTAAATGCATTTAAATGTTGATGGAAAATGTACACATACCAAGTTTTATTCCTGTAGCTCACAGTTAATGCCTTTATTGTGCTTTCGCTATGGGAGGTGGGCGAGTTAATGGACGGATTACTCCCAATTTTTGAACACACCTTAGTTTAAGTATAAAATTCATTCATACCAAATTTAATTTCTCTACGACAAACATAACCTTATTTATTTAATTTTAAACTTTTTGGGTTGTATGGTAGGTAGGCGTGTTCGTTGGCGGATGACGTCCATTTTTCAAAACCGTCTTTATCTTGTCATAAAAAACATACGTGCCAAATTTCAGCTCTGTAGGTTAAACAGAGGCTTATTTATTGCGTTTTCAATTTTTGGGTTGTATGCGAGGTGGGTGTGTCCCTGAGCGGATTACGTCCATTTTTCGAAAATATCTTTGTGTTGATACAAAACACATACACACCAAATTTTATTGTTGTAGGTTAATTTTGAGCTTATTTATGCAGTTTTCAATTTTTGCGTTGTATGGAAGGTAGGCGTGTCCGTGAGCGGATTCCAAAAATATTCAATAGAGCAAATCCTTGAGTGCATGTGACCATGTGTGCCAAGTTTCATCCAATTATCTCAACTCCTTCTTCTTATCCTGTGTATACGGACAACACACAGGAGGACAAACGGACGGACAGACGGACGGACGGTTGGACGGACATGGATAGCTCGACTCTCGTGGTGACGCTGATCAAGAATATATATACTTTTCTATACCGGACTCGCTTCGTTCTATGCGTTACAAACGTTTGCACAAAGTTAATATACCCTGACCTTTCAGGTTTAGGGTATAAAAATTGTTAAATTCGTCCAAATAACTGGCTTTTCAGTGATATGGAATCTAAAACAAAAAAGAAACAAACAAATTAGCCATTTCAGCCCATGAAAGTACCGAGCTTCTTATGATCTATTTTGAAACTGGAACAACAAGCAATAAATGCTGATTTTTAGTAGCACATTCTTCATGGGGCTCATTTTGAATACGTTAAATTACCTTATATGAGGATATGAATGACCCCAAGCGATAATGAAGAACCCATCGCATCATCAAAATTTGACTATCTGGTGTGCATTATGATATGGTCATTGATCCGAATTGTTTCGAAAACGATTAAATAGCAACCGTTAAAGTCAATTCTAAGCGCTATGACGATTTTTGCCAAAAATTACTTCATGGGTTTTAAGTCCTGTAAAAACTCCCATAGACAATATTTGAATGATATTATAAGGAAATAATAATTTTATCCAAATCTTAGTGTAATTTTTTAAATTTTACTCTTCGAAGGACAAAATGGATAACCCCGTATAATAATTATTATAGAACAAGTATTCGTCATCAAGATTACTGCCCAAATTAAGTCTTGTCTAAATTCACAAAAGAACTACTGAACAAGTGTACACGTAAATCATTTTACACTATATTATTTGCAAACCCTATAAAATTTTATTCTTCTATTGATTGAAGGAAGTCATATTCAAGCACACCAGGAAAAATAACCTTATTGGTGAGCCAAAGGACAGTTTGCCAGGCTAAGGCCAAATCCAAGGTCAGAACTCGTTATTTTCATACCAAAAGTGCTATAATCTGCAATTCCATCCCTAAATGGCTTCATTAGTCCATCTGATGTGCAACCTCTTAAAATTAAGATAGTTGAATTTTATGAAATAAATACTAAGACTTTCGCTTTAGCCTGACCAAGAATCCACAACGTGAATTTGTAGAAAATGTGATAATTTTGGAATACTTGATTTCCGTGAGTCATTTTCCTTTGGGCAAGGTACTAACAAAAAATTAAATTTTTGACATTTATGAATATGAGTTAGTACGATTTGACATGGTACGACACGTGATACTTTGCTGTTGTAATTTTAATATTTAACCTTTTGTCAATATTACCAAAAACTCTTTGAAAATATTAGCTTTGTTTTAAATATTTCTAAAATGTGATAATAACGATTAACAGCAAACCGAAATTTGAAGTTATACCTAAAGTAGGTACTTTTGAAAATAACTTTTAAAAGTGTTATTCCGTTGAGCATCATCATAATAGTCTTATCTTAGCGGTTGGATTTAAGAGAAACTTAGATTCAAATATTGGTAAATAAACCATTGCCCACTTCTCTTGAGCTAAACACATTGAATATCATTTGTCTTTAAGAAAATGCTCAAAATAAGCATGTGCTCAAAGTAAAAAAAAAAAAACCATACAAAACACCTGAAGCTAAACAGTTGCTGTTGCCACAACGTTTTCCAACCACTTTAATAAATTTCTAATGAGAACTTGAGTTATGCTCAAGTCAAAATAAATTCCACTCAACTCAAAATTTAAGGCCAATTCCACTGTTTCACATATCTATGTGAAACATGATGATAACAGTGTATCCCACAGATACATTTTTAGCAGATACTCAAAGAGCAGCGCAACGCAGCGCCATGCAGCACAATGGTTTGATATGAAACATTCGCTCTCTTTTGACTAGAGCACAACTAACCTGCCTATCTGACTGGCCCTGCCAACTTGGAGCCTCGACAGACCTGTTCCCGTTGAGTGCGATTCAGTGCTTGAGACCGGTTCGAATTGATTAAAGCAAAAGTAGCGGCGTTGCGTTGCGTGTGTGTATAGAAAAAAAATTTCGAACGCGCCCCAATAATTAAGAGGAGCAAAAATTAAAATTTTCAAAATTCGGTCGTGGAAAAATTTTTTTCGTCTCTTTAATTTTAAACGAAGAACAAGTGTTTTTGTGCGTGTAAATTTAGCGACGACTATTGTTTAGCTACAACGTCGTGTCAGCCAAGTGAAATCAAACAATAAAGTATCTGACGAATGCTGTTACTAAACAAATGTGTTTCTAACGGACAATTACTAACGACAACAACAAAAAC
The DNA here is from genome assembly GCA_958299015.1 of Tetanocera ferruginea. NCBI lineage: Eukaryota > Metazoa > Arthropoda > Insecta > Diptera > Sciomyzidae > Tetanocera > Tetanocera ferruginea. The sequence goes on from OY282644.1 coordinate 105,636,473, forward strand.
AGCTGCTAGAAATTTTAAAGTGCAGTACAAGTGTTTTTTTTTTTCCCGGAAAATACAGAATGTTTATTTAAAAAAATTGTTCGTACTGTTTTTTGTTTTTTTTTTGTTTTTGAGCTGCAAAAGTATCTGTAGTTCATCGGTGCAATAAAAGACGCATGTAGATAGATGTAGAGCTTTGTGCGCTGGAATTTCTGCTACCTTGTTTTGAAAACGTTGTTGAACAATCTGCATTTTCGCTTCGTTGATTTTCTGCCACAGATTATTGCAGCCAACTTGTTTGTTGTTGGCCATCTACCAACTTCTACAACATATGTATTTAGCAACAAAAAAAACAAAATACCAAAAAACAAGCCAACTTCAAGACTTCACTTTGTGGTAAAGAAAAACAATTGCTGCGGAAATATAAAACGTTTATAAAATAAAAATAATTAATTGTAAATAAAATTTTGTTGCAACAAAAGCAACAAGATATTTTAAGAATTTAATGCAAAAGAAAAAACAATGTAATCGAAAAAAAAATAGAATTTAAAAGTATCTCTACTTAACAAAACTGTTTAAAAGTACTTATCAGCTTTTTGGCGGCACACTTCGAGCATAATTTGTGGATTACCTTGCGGCAAATTGGATTTTCAGCAATTTTTTGCGGTAAGTCTGAAATATTTTATAGATATATAAGGCGTATCAAATAAGTGTACAAACATTTTTGAAATAAGAAAAGAAAAAAAAACAAATTGGCCATTTCAGCTCACAAATTTTGGACGCAGGACTTTGACCGAGCTTCTTATGATTAAATTGTGTTGTGTGTGTTATTAAATGTTTGCACACAATTGACCAAGAACTGGACCTACATGTTTTGCCAACTTCCAACAGCTAAAGTTGATGTTCTCAAGAAGCTTTTCATGGCATTATTTACTCTCTCAGGTTTGCCATCAGTGAGGTGATGACCGATCAGAAAAATTTTTATTGAATAAAACTTTGCTACGAGTGGGAATCGATCTCTGGCTACGAGCATGAAAAGGCACACACTTAACCTGTATGTCACGGTCACCACCCATTTTGAAATAAGACTAGGGCTAAAAAAAGAACTGCAAAAAATTTATAGGTTTACAAAAAATTTACCGTATTGAATATATCACCTCATAAAACTCAAAAACTGTTATCAGTTCTAAGCATTAAAAAATACTCAAGCGTCTGTAAGAATTAACTATTGAAAGTAAAATTGAAAAACTAAAAAGATACTCTCTGAAAATTGATATGAAACATTCATTAAATATTAAAACATTTCTTAGATAAAGCCTTAAAGCTTTGTTCCAGTCGTTGATGGTAATGGTTGGCCTCGGAAGTGCAAATGGTGTGAAATCCTGCCCAGGCTATTGACTCATGGTGTTGCCTTCGTCATTTCCAATCAACTCAAATTAAGTTACAAAAGCTGTAGTTGATGGCAGACATTTTTTTGAATTGCATTCCCAGAAGGAAATGGTCATGTATAGGAATGTGTTTTAGAATGCATCACCCTTATGAACTATACATTCCAGAACGCATGATCCAAAAGAATGCAAGAAATATCACATAATTTTATCATGAATAAAATCCTTGCTCATAAAAAATGTGATTTTTCCTACGTGGCTAAAGAATGTATGAAAAGTCCTTTTTTATAATTTATTTTATTTCTAGTTAAAAATAACATTATTGGTGTAAGTTTTGGATTATAAATAAATGATGGGACGCTTGTTGTGTGCTGTTTTTTTGTTTTGCCAGATGGTTCTGCTTGAAACGTCGTGCTTTTAATCGTTTGAAAGCAGTACGTATATCACTCGCGTAGTTCCGCATAGTGTAGCCCTACTTTGACAAACACTCTGGAAGAAATAAACAAAATTTTTCAAAGATATGTAATATTTAAGAAATGAAAATAAAATCAACCATTTACCAAATATTGCCGAACTTAAATGTTCACAATTCTTAAAGGGCTTCATCTGCTTCAGTCCATCATAATAGTCCATTATACTTCATCAAAACAGCAGTGTCGACAATTTCTTGGCCAATGTGCAGGTTCGAACCAGGGGATACTGTCCTTAAACAACATACCATCTGATTGATGATGGTTTTGATGAAATTGGAACACTGATATTTCGTGACTTAAATATCTGAAGCACATCATCAAAGCACTTGCGGTATACATTAAGGGTTATGCTCCATTGCAGTCAAGTGATGCAGCCAATGTCTCTTGCTGTACATTTATTATTAAACACTTATTCTAACTTGCAAAAAGAATTAAAGACAAATTAAATAATTAAAACTCACAAAATTTTTAACATCCAATGCAAATTCCACTTGCTTTGTTATTTTCAGAATCCACAGTTTCTAATTTACAGTTTTTTTTCACTGACAAAAAACTGAAAGTAAACAATACTTTCATTCAAAATAAAACAAGTTCGAATTCTATGATATTGTACTCGGTTATGTATTTTTTTTTTTGTCTCTTTTTTCTACGAAGAATTCATGCGTTCTTAAAGTCATGCATTCCACTTTTTCCTTCTGGGTTGTTTAATAACGTGAATTGATGTGGTGAACGTGGCATGCAGGTTAAGCATGCTCGGAGCCCGAGTTCGATCCTCAATCGCGGCGAAAAGTTTTTAAAAAAAAAATTTGTCTGATCAGTCATCACCCTTCTGCAGACAATGTCAAATCTCAGAGAGTAAATAATGCCCTGAAAAGCTTCTTGAGAACATGAACTTTAGCCGTTCGGAGTTGGCATAAAACATGTATGTCTAGTTCTCGGTCAATTCTGTGCAAACATTTATAACACACACAACACAATTGATCATAAGATGCTCGGTTAAAATCCTTTCAAGGGCTGAAATGGCCAATTTGTTTGTTTGTCTTTTTTTTAATTGACACACCTAAGGTCAAGGCATACCACTTGCCTTCGAGTCGAATTAACATGTTTATAAAGCTTATTACCACACATTGAACATCAAACAATTCACTCGATTTTCCTTTCTTTCCCATTTTTTCCTTTTTATATCATGCTATTTTGAATCAAGTCGATATGATTTAGTTCAACAGCTAAAAGCTTGATACAAAATTTTAAAAAAAGCTACGATGTGCTCATAAATTTTGTAAGCCTTAAATAGTAGGGTGCTTCAGAATTTACTTTTTTTTCGAAATATTAAGGTCTTTAAGCAAAAATTGATAGTTTGTGATGAATAATATACAAGAAACATAATTAAGAACTATCAATTTTTCAACTATAGTCCGGGCTCCAAAGTATCATAATATTATTATTATAATTATTATTATTATTATATTATTATTATTATTATTATTATTATTATTATTATTATTATTATTATTATTATTACTATTATTATTATTATTATTATTATTATTATAATTATTATTTTTATTATTATTATTATTATTATTATTATTATTATTATTATTATTATTATTATTATTATTATTATTATTATTATTATTATTATTATTATTATTATTATTATTATTATTATTATTATTATTATTATTATTATTACTATTATTATTATTATTATTATTATTATTATTATTACTATTACATAATTCCGTAAAATATGAGTGCGGAACGCTTGATTTTTTTTTGAAAAATTTCATAGCATATTTTTAGGCATTTTTATTTTGTGAATAATTGAAACTTCAAAAATTTTTTATAATTTTTTTTTTATATTGAAATTTCAGTTTTATACAAATTTTTTTAAACATATTTCGTCAGACCTAATATTTAGAACTAAAAATTGGTATTTGCACAATTTTAAAATCGAATATGTGACCATCGATGATTTCTTATTGAGCTTAAAGAAAGTCAATATTTCATGTTTTTTCCTTCCCGAAAACTGGGCCCGTCATTTTTGACGGGAAAGAACTAGTACTATAACATAATTCCGTAAAACGTGAGTGAAACGCTTGAGTTTTTTTGAAAAATTTCATATCATATTTTTAGGCATTTTTGTTTTGTGATTTATTGAAACTTCTAAAACTTTTTATATTTTTCATTTTGAAATTTTCAATTTTACTATAATTACCGTTTTTACCTTAAGGTATTTTATAAATATTTCGAACTAAAAATAGTTATTTGCACAACTTAAAAGCGAATATGTGACCATCGCTGATATTTAATTCAGCTTAAATTAATCTTTCATGTGTTTTCTTTGCTGCTGTTTCGCTGCTCTTATGAGCCCTTTTTGAAGGCCTTCTTTTTTTTGCACAAAAGGCAGCACAACATACTTTTTTCCCTTTAAAGACTAACTTTTCATATACTTTGGGGCAACTTTTTCGTTTAAAGTCAAAATATATATCAGTTTGAAAATATGACATAATAATGGTCCTTCTTACTGCTGTATCAAAGTTTATAGATTGAAATTAATCTGACATAAAAAAACATAGGAGAGAAGATAAGCTCATAGAATTAAAAAAAAAAGGATTAAAAAAATAACATTTTTTTCAATACTTTTTGTTTACCTCTTCTATTAAGAATGGCTCTTAAGAAGTGCTTCCATCAGGCCTCTTTTGAGCTATCAGAGTGGAAGGCCTGCAAAATTTTCCCATTTCATATAAAAAAGAAAGTATACTTGGATATGAGTGTGGAAGCACTTCGAAATTCATATGAAGGCCTGCTAGTAGCGCTTCGAAGTGCTGCCATTGCCGACTGGGTAGTTCTTAATAAGTAAATAAAATTAACAAAAATTGCATAATTTTGGCAATAACGGATGTATAAAAAATGTGTTTTGTCATGTTTTTATTACGAGGATTGCAATGCCGTTTGAATTTTAAAAAAATTTGGAACTAATATTATTGAATTTTATTGAAGACAAAAATTAAAAAAACCAAAGTTTGATTTAATTTTTTCATAAAACTATGAAATATTTTTTCACACCAAAGTATACATGATTTATACTTTATCTTCTTTATTTTTTTGTGGACAATGTAATGAGATCAAAAGCTATTGGTGCTACCATCTTAAAGTTATGACCGATTTTGTCAAACTACTTTTTCACAACGCGTCGTTTTGTTTAAGAAAATGATATATGAAGAAAAATTTTCTCAAAAAATGCTTTAAATTGATATAAAATAAAACAGCAACCAGCAAGAGTTGTAATCTTCCATTTTTAACCCATTTTCTTGCCCATTGGTAATGCATTTTCAACAAATTTACACACCATAGATATTATATTGAAGACTTGGAAAATGCAGTAAACCTATTTCTGTCAAAATTAACACTTTAGTAAGCTTTACTATCGTTAATTTAACAAAATTAGCTTGGAAGTATGAGTCAAAATTCAAAAGAGTGTTTTACTGAATTATATTAAAATTCTAAAATTTCATTCAGAATATCCAAGTTGTTAGCCCGAGGAACAATTTGTATCCGTACAAAACTACTCCTGCACAAAAGTCTGGAGTATAAGACTTAATTGGATTTTTACAGGATACGTATAGTTACGAAAATCTGTGGAGTTAATAAAAAAAAACCGATCATACATTGTAATATCAATATAATATAATACCAAGACCGAATACAAAGAAGTTTTAGGGAACAAGAACTGACAAAAAAAACTTGATATCATATATTTTAATGAAAATAATATAGTAACTGGTCTGAGTTTTAACTACAATGTACGCGAAAAATATTCCACAAGTACCTTGAAAAGCATCTGAGAAAGTACCATAGCTATACTGAGAAAATTTTGTTCCTCTAACGTTTATTTTCATTTTAAAAACGGACATTGTGAAATGAGCTTCTAAAACGTTCCTTTGATTTTCTAGTATAATAAACATTTTTAAATGATATTTAAAATTTTCGTTTGTTATTTTAAAATGAACATTTTAAAGGAATTATAAGATATTCTAAAATTGTAGAAGAATTAGAAATTTTTTTAAAATGTTCATTTTGAAATATCAAACGAATGTTTTAAAAGCTCGTTTGATATTTCAAAATGAACATTTTAAAAGCTCATTTTAAAATGTCCGTTTTTAAAATGAAAATAAACGTTAGAGGAGCAAAATATGGGTTAAACGTTTTCAAAAGAAGCAAGTTTCCTGTTTTTCGTGCCACGAAACGTTTTCACAGCTTTCTCTGTGTAGCCTGAATTGTGCCAATCAATTGGTTTAAAATTATCGTTATATATTAATTATATATTAATTATAAATCGTACAGAATAACCGACGAGCACCGAGATGTTCCAGAAATTGCACTTCTTTAGCTGCAGAGGTCAGACATTTAACAACACAGGCACCGTATAGAGTTGTCAAGAAATTATTAAGGCAAAAAACCAATTATAAATATTTATTTTGAAGGCTTATGGCTACGTTTAGGATTATCTATAGATATTTAAACGGCTCCAACGTGATTTGAAGTACGATTCTACAGACTTATAAGCTCGATTTTGGAGTTTATTACTAGATGCTTATAGCTAAAAAGAGAATTAATTTTTTTTTTTAAAGTTATTAAATAGTTTCGGGGGCGTTTGGAACCACCCTACCCATACAATTTTTTGTTCATCTTATCACAAGGAATAGTCCCAAGCATTCTTGTTCTCTACGTCAAGGTATATAAAATATATCCTGCATATTATTCCCGTTAGAAGAATATGGTGTGATCTACATTTATTGTATGAACATTTTTTTTCTGAGTAAGTTTAGGTTATATGATGAATATTAGAATGGAAATGTACTTGTACCATTAAAAATCATAAAAATCTGACCTTCCTTTCTGGTACTAAAATGAATTAACATATTAAAAAATGTTTTTGATAGTATTCTATATCTGGGTCTGAACCAAGTTATCAGTCCCACGAATTCCATGTTTGTGATTTCTGAGCAACTTTTGCACTGGCGACCAACTGGAGATTTAAAGAAAGCCTTTCAATTCAGCTTTTCAGCTGTCAATTCCATTTGACAAATGATGGTTTTGCAAAGTGAATTTACTTGTTATTTGATTTTAAATATGATTTTGTATTTTATGAGAACTAAGGACGAAAATTATTTTTTTGTTTCGGATTTTCACATCGAGAAACCGTCAAACGTCATTTGTCAACTGGGATGAAAATTTCTAGTTTTATGTTTTTATGTTCAAGAAATTTATTGATATGCTTGAATTTTCTTTTTAAATTAAACATTAGTGGTCTCGAGTACAAAAGCTGCTTAAAATGCAAATTCAGTGTTGCACAAATTGGTTTACCAACAATAAAGAGTTTCACAAAACCTTCTTTTCATCAGTATTCATCAAAAAATATAATATTTTTTCCTTGGGACCAAAGATAATGCGGATTTTCATAAACTTTTTTAATATTTTTTCATATTTTTTTTCACTATAATTCAAATAATTTAATTATTTTTAATATGACTTGTTTGTGCTTTTGTGTTTTTCTGTTTTTTGTTTATTGCAATAAATGATTTTTTAAACATATTAGTTATCAATTTCAGCAAGTCTGCAATAAAAGCAACCAACACTTTTCCAACGGTATCTTGAAAACCAGAACTTTATTGAAAATAATTAAGTTTTTTTTAATTTTAGTGAAAATAATATAAAAATTGTCATGTAAATGCACATTATCTTCGGTCCTATGGAAATAATTTAATAGTTTTTGAAGTAGATTGGAAGAACTTTTTATGACAATTATTTCTGACCGTTTTTTTTATTTTAAACTTCCACACCAGTCAATATTTTTACAAAAATCCGACTTTTAGAGGTTATTTCCAACCATTGCAGCTCACGGATGGCTATCGCTAGAGTTAAAATATTTGGGGAATCATCATAACATTAGCCAAGGATTATTTTGAGCAACTGTGCCGAAAAAAATTTTTTCTCTATGTATTCTCTATGTACTACGTACTCAGAATTAACAAACCAGTTAGGATTTCGAGATATTTGATGTTATTTACACATCAAATGAATATTTTGGCTATTTTTGAGATTAGATACAGAAAATTAATAGACACAAAAAAAGTCGGTCGTAACCTGACAACGGGTTTTCGTGGCCACCTCCAGTAAGACCAGTGTCCTTTGATATGACACAGTAAATTTTTCGCCACGAAGCAAGTATGTCAGATGATTAATTTTAAAATGGTCTTTAATCTCGACAGACACATAGCAGTAATAAATGAAATAGTGAAATGGTTTATAAGACTTCAAAAAATTTTGTGCAGCTTCAAAAAAAAAAAATTGTTCGTGTACTTCACCTCGAATATCCCTGTTCTGATATTAAAGCTAAATTCAGAGCTTTTGTTCATTTGTACAGTTATTGCTTAGATTATATGTTGTATATTTTTAGAAAAAACAAGTAAAGAAAATCTAAAGTCGGTCTAGGCCGACTATGAAATACCCTAAACCTAATTTACCAAAAAAAAAAATAATATTATTGGAAATGGGCGTGTCCGGATGGAGCCTATATTTGATATGCATTTAAATGTTGCTTAAAAATTTACCAAAAAAAATACCAAGTTTTATTCCTGTAACTCACAGTTAATGCCTTTATTGTGCTTTCGCTATGGGAGGTGGGCGTTTTCATGGACGGATTACTTCCAATTTTTGAACACACCTTAGTTTTTTTAGCTAAAATTTGGCACGTATGTTTTTTATGACAAGACAAAGATGATTTTGAAAAATGGACGTCATCCGCCCACGGACACGCCTACCTCCCACACAACCCAAAAAGTTTAAAACTCAATAAATAAGATTATGTTTGACATAGAGAGATTCAAATTTGGTGTGTATGTATTTTATACCAAAACTAAGGTGTGTTCCAAAATTGGGAGTAATCCGTCCATGAACACGCCCACCTCCCATAGCGAACGCACAATAAAGGCATTAACTGTGAGCTACAGGAATAAAACTTGGTATGTGTAAATTTTTCATCAACATTTAAATGCATATAAAGTATAGGCTTCATCCGCCCACGGAGACGATCATTTACAATAAAAAATTTTTGTTTTTGAAAAGTAGGTTTAGGGTATTTCATAGTCGGCCTAGACCGACTTTAGACTTTTTTTACTTGTTTTATTTTTTGTTTACTTTTAAAAAGAAAAGAAAAACAATTTATGAAAAGGTTACCAAAATCTCTAAAATATTTAGAGCTTAAAAACCAATTATTTACATAACAGGATCTAAGGCCTTTTGCCATGCAAAAAAAAAAAAAAATCAAACAATAATGACACAACTCTTTGTCAACCAGCATTCTTGTCCCAACATACACGTACTTCCGCCAAATAGCATGCTTGAGAACTTTTTTAATGATCTTCAAACTACTTGTACATGATGATGGAAAATTTGTAGCAAAATATTTTAACTTTTCCAATCACTATCATTGCCATAAAAAGAATAGTAAAGAAAAATGGAGGGGGAAAAAAACGCACAAAGTTTCAAAGGTGAAATATCTAAACTTGTGACTGACTAAGAAAAGAAAGCGAACTTCCAGCAACTTTGGCAAAACGTGCAGCAAAAGTAAAACTTTTACATGCTTGAAGTTGACAGGAAGATGTAAGAGATGAAGAGAGGGAGAGAGAAAAAAAGATAATCATGTTGAAGAAATGGTTAAGCTAGACAATTGCATAGCAAGTGTATGGCAAGAACAACAACAACAACAACAACAACAACAACAACAACAACAACAACAACAACAACAACAACAACAACAACAACAACAACAACAACAACAACAACAACAACAACAACAACAACAACAACAACAACAACAACAACAACAACAACAACAACAACAACAACAACAACAACAACAACAACAACAACAACAACAACAACAACAACAACAACAACAACAACAACAACAACAACAACAACAACAACAACAACAACAACAACAACAAAGTAACTCTTAAGAAATTTTCAACAAATGTTAGCATCAACTAAATGAAGACGATAAAAAGGACCTACTTCGACTTCCTTACAAAAGCACAAAATGAAAAATGATTTTCAATGACAGCTTCAAAATGTAAAAAAAAAACATGCAAAGCGGCTATAGAACTTAAGACGAGAACAAAAAAAAAACAAAAAAAAAACAAAAAGAAGGAAAGTAGAAAAGAAAAAAATCAAAGTTCATGTCAGGTGAAAAATAACTGATAGGTACTCGTAAGAAATTCAGAAAAAAAAGTACAAAAAAATTAAGTTGAAAAATAACATCATTAATCATTGCATTGCTAAGGTACGCATTTCCCAAAAAGAAAAAAAAAAAAAAATTCTATATAAAAAAAGGAGTAAAAAAAATGTTGGCAACTTTCTTTGTTATTTAAGTATTTATTTCCATAACTGCGCGAATTGTTTGATGAAATAATCTGCCTGCTACGTATGCGTTACGAATTCAACATGCATCACGTTTTCATTGTTAAGCTGGATGCTGCTTACACTGTTCCGAAACATTGTTGGCAGATAATATCTGTATCTGTTTGAATTGGTTTAACATTTCTTCGTGTTTTTACTGTTGTTGTTGTTGTTGTTGTTGTTGTTGTTGTATCTGTTCTTGTTTTTGTGTTTTTTTGAAGAAAAAAAAACGTTGCGGTAAAACACAATTTTCAGATTTAAAGATACACTCGTGCTATAATACAAAGGCATAAGAATTATTATGGTCATTCGATATCATCATCGCATATCTATAAAGAATTTTATAAAAATTCTTTCATTTGGTCTTTGTTCTGTTTATTTGTTTTTGTATCTTTTATTTTGGTTTATTTTTTTTTTTCTCTTTTTGTTGATGAAGAAATTAAGAACTTTCTGTTAAAAGCATGACATTTTAACTTTATAGAAATTAAGCTAGCATAAATTAACAAATCAAAATCAACTCATTTCGATTCACACCCAATCGTAACTTATGCATTGTATAGTGTTGCCTTTATATATGACGGTGATAAGCTTTCAGACGAGCTAATTAATAAACCTTTGTCTTAGATACTTTGTTTAATTTAAATTGTTTGTTTAAAAATGTTTATTTTAAGATTAAAAAAAAAGCAAATCAATTTCGGTTTCGGCATTTGTTGAGAAATGATTTCTTAGTAAACATTTTTAGCTTTTAATGGGTCTACATTTTCGTAGAATGAAAAATTACTTTTATTATGACTGTAATAAAATTTTGTATACTATAAAGCTTACATTGTTAATATATTTAAGTGTTATATATATTATTTATATATTCATTGAAAAAAAGTACACAATAATTATGCATTTGTACATGATCTTCATGAAACGCATTCATGAATTTCAGCGCAATAACCACTTGCATGAGTCACATGAACTATAGATGATATCAATCTACAAAATACTAAAAAGAAAAAAAAAACATGAATATTTCCTAAGCCTAGTGTTTAATATTCATAAAATACGTGTACAAGATACTTGAACCAGTAAAAAATTCAAGTGAAACATGAATCATTCATAATCTTTGAGAAAAATTTTAATGAATTTATGAGAAACATGAATCATTCATGAATTTTGTGAATAAAATTCATAAAAATCATGTACAAATACGAGGAAAACAAGAACAGTTTATGGTATAAATAACAAAAATGCATCTCATGTACATATCAAGCAAACTATGAACTACTTTATGAGTTAAGTAGCCGAAATTCATATGATCCATGAACAAATACAAGGTCAGCAAGTAAAGTTCATAAGATAAGAATCAGAAATTCATGAAACTCATGTACTTATACACTCCGCGTCAGCAGAATAGACTCACTGTTTCAATGAGATACAATTGATTTTTATACCCCCACGCGTACTGCGTAAGGGGTATATTAGTTTTGTCACGACGTGTGTAACACCCAAAAAAAGGCGTGGTAGGTATAGAAAAGTATATATATTCTTGATCAGCATCACCACCTGAGTTGATTTAGCCATGTCCATCTGTCTGTCTATCGACACGATTACAGCCATAATTTTCAAGCTATCGTAATGAAACTTTATATTGCAGCTTTGTTTTAAAAACCAAAGATCGAGTTCGAGAATGGGCTATATTGGATGAAAACCACGCCCACCTCTCATACAACCCCAACATTTAAAACTCTATAAAGAGGCTAATATTACAGATACAAATCCGAAACTCGGTAAGTGAGCATTTTATGTCAAAAATGAACTGTGTAAGAAAAATGGGCGTCATCCACTCACTAACACGCCCACCTCCCATACAACCCCAAAATTGAAAGATCTATAAAAAGAGTAATTTTAAAGTTACAAAACGAAAACTCGGTATTTGTGTATTCTATGTCAAATCTGAGGTGTGTTAGAAAAATGGGCGACATTCACCTACTAACACGCCCACCTCCCATACAACCCCAAAATTGAAAAATCTATTAAGAGAGTAATATTAAAGTTACACGATGGAAACTCGGTATTTGTGTATTCTATGTCAAATCTGAGGTGTGTAAGAAAAATGAGCGTCATTCATCAATTAACACGCCCACCTCCCATACAACCCCAAAATTGAAAATTTTATAAAAAGGCTCATATTTAAGAGATAAAATAATAAAATCTCTCGAAATCTCATGCTAAAAGCTCCCCAATTAGAGATTCTTTTACCCTTAAGAATCGACCGTGAGGGTATTTCAACTTCGGCCAATTCGAAGATATACCTTACTAGTTTTTCCTAAAATGAGCCATTAGAAAACTCATTGCTGTTGTTTTCTCTTAAGTGTTTTATTGTGAAAAGTTAGGTGAAGAGCAAACATATATAAGAGTTTGATAAAAATCGGTGCTAAGCATAAATTAAAAAAAGTGATAAAAGTATTTTGTGGCAAAATGGGACGCGTAAAAGTTTAGTACGAAGGAAAAAAAATTAAGGTGTACAAGAAGCAAAACCTAAGTATTCGCGAAATCGCTACACTCAGAAAAAATTTTCTCGGAATATGATAAAACAGGCATCAGTTTTAGAAAATAGTATTATAGACCTTAATCCAGAGAATGCTTTTCTCTAAATGTGATCCTAAAAATGATAAAAAGCTTCTTTGAAAAAGAGAAATATATAAAAATATATCGTTTTTAGAGAAAAAGACCTTTTATTTTTGAGAAAAGATTTCTTTTTATTGAAGAAAATACTTCGCAAAGTGAATTTTTTATCAAAATATGTGAAAAATTTTTCATTTTCAATAAATTTTTCTCTATAAATGAGAATTTTTTTGAGTAAGAAAAATACTTATAATTATTAGAGACTTTGAAATGTTTCCATTTCCTACAACTGCAGAAATATTTTTTCGAAAATGTGATGTGAAAATTTATTCTACTTGAAGAAAATTTTATTTGAAAAAGAGAAAATTGCTATTATCGAAATTAGAGAATTTTTTTTTCGGAGAAAGATAAATATTTTTTTCTGAGTATAGCAAAATCGGAAGAAGTCGAAACATAGTATGCAATTTTTTTAAAAAATAAAACCGACTAGCTATGGAAAAGGGTTGAAAGGGATTCATGTTGAAAGGGTGTACTTATACTGCGGTATCAGATCCAATACAAGAGCAATTATACAAAATTCTGATCTTTCGGCGTAAAAAAGCAAGCATAAAGTTTCGGTAAGCGCCAGTCTTTCAACCGTGTGAGGGGTAATTTAAATGCGCTCTGCACCTAACAAGACATGAGGTTAAAGAAGACCCTAAACGGAGGGATACTCGTTTGAATTTTGGTAAGAATCAATCACATGGCTTGGAAGCGAGAATGACAGCACGTAGTTTTCTCCCATGAAAATAAGTTCAATTTGGATGGAATAGCTGAGTAAAGCTATTATTTTCATGATCTGTGATGCATTCATTATCTGATATGTAAGGAACTTTGGGGAATAGTTAAGGGGGCCAGATGATATTTTGGAATTATTGAGCTGAAGTTTCCAATTAGCAAATAACGGAAAATTTGTATAACACGATACAAGAACAAGCTTTTCAGTTTCACAATATATTTGGACCCTTGGCATGGCTGTACCAACAGGATAGCGCTCCTCTCCATATGGCACGTTCCATAATTTGTCATTTCTTACATATAAATAGTGTTCTCATTCATGACCTTAAGTATGAGTAGACTAAGATCATGTACAGTTGCATGAAGATGGCAGCGCCTCATGCACAAACTCATATTTGAGTACACTCAGCTCATGAACAGAAACACAAAACCAGTTTTGGAGACTCTTTACAACAACTTCGATTTTAAAAAGTTGTTGCTTCACCTAAGCTTTCATAAGATTCCATATTTACATTGTGAAATTCAATTTCGTTACCAAAAAACGTTGCTGAAGTGTATTCTTTGTGATGTAGACTTCCTCCTATGACCGAAACCACATCGTGCAGTGCTGTCTGCACTGATTTACTTTTGAGGTAGACGTGTTGTGCTCTACAGAGGTTAGTATCGTGCAGAGAGTCTCTTATGTGAAGATCTATTATTCTCTCCAGCATTTTCATCAGAAACGATGTGAGATTAGTAGGCTTGTAATCTTTTGATGTAGAGTCTATCAGTGTCCCTGACTTGGGAGTAAATACTTATCTCACTTTTCTCCAGATTTTCGAAACATAACCTGTGCTAAGGCAACCGATGAAGATGGCTTTAAGTCAGGGCATGTTGCATCTTGGCAGGCAGAAAAACACACATATCTTTTTGCGATAAAAAATGTCTCTATTTTCTGTTTTTCAAATAAAATTTTCTTCAATTAGAATAAATTTTCACATTTTCGAAGAAATATTTTTTCACTTGTGGGAAATTTAAATATTTCATGTCCTTTTAATGATAAGTATTTTCTCGCACAAAAAATTCTCATTTAAGGAGAAAAATTTTTTGAAAATAAATTTTTTTTTTATTTTTTGCTAAAAAATTCACTATGCGAAGTATTTTCTTCAATAAAAACTTAGCTTTTTTCAAAAATATAAAAAGTCTTATTTTCTTAGAACGATATATTTTTATATATTTCTCTTAAATATTGAAGCTTTTAACCATTTATAGCGAATTTTTAGGATCACATTTAGAGAAAAGCATTCTCTGGAGCAAAGTCTAAACCATTTTTCTCTAAATAAGATACCTTTTTATCATATTCTGAAAAATATGTTTCTGAGTGTAGGCTTTAAAAAATCCTATCGGCGATTCTACAGCTGACCTTGTTATAATATGGGTGGGGGGGGGTGTCCTTTAAAGGTTTTAATTAAGTTTCTGTATTATTTCTAAGTTGTTAATAGCTCCGTTTTGATAAGGATCTTTGCAACCCGTACAAAGAGTTCCCATGAGTAGTTATATCGGTTCTTAACTGGATTCTGTTCATGACCTAAGGTATCCCGTGAGCAACGGCTCTTTGAATAGCGTCTTAAATAGTCTGAGAGCTTCACTTGTGTGCTCAATGGGCTCACAGAAATTTGCCCAAGATGTTCACTTTTTATACCCTTAACTTTGTGCAAACGTTTGTAACGCATAGAACGAAGCGAGTCCGGTATAGAAAAGAATATATATTCTTGATCAGCGTCACCTCGTGAGTCGAGCTATTCATGTCCCTCCGTCCGTCTGTCCGTCTGTGTGTTGTCCGTATACACAGGATAAGAAGAAGGAGTAGAGAAAATTGGATGAAACTTGGTACACATGGTCACATGCACCCAAGGATCTGCACTATTGAATATTTTTGGAATCCGCCCACGGACACACCTACCTCCCATCCAACGCAAAAATTCAAAACTGCATAACTCAGTTCATAGTTAATCTACAACAATAAAATTTGATATGTATGTGTTTTATGTCAACAAAAAAATGTTTTCGAAAAATGGACGTCATCCGCTCACGGACACGCCCACCTCCCATACAACACAAAAATTTAAAACGCAATAAATAAGCCTGTGTTTAACCTAAAGAGCTTAAATTTGGCACGTATGTTTTTTATAACAAAAGAAAGATGGTTGTGGAAAATGGACATCGTCCGCCCACGGACACGCCTACTTCCCATACAACGCGAAAATTGAAAACTGCATAACTCAGGTTATAGTTAACCTACAACAATAAAATTTGATATGTATGTGTTTTATGTCAACACAAAAATATTTTCGAAAAATGGACGTCATCCGCTCATGGACACGCCCACCTCCCATACAACACAAAAATTGAAAACGCAATAAATAAGACTCTGTTTAACCTACAGAGCTAAAATTTGGCACATATGTTTTTTATGACAAGACAAAGATGGTTTTGAAAAATGGACACCATCCGCCTACGGACACGTCTTCCTCCCATCCTACCCAAAAAGTTTAAAACTCAATAATAAGGTTATGTTTGTCATAGAGAAATTAAATTTGGTATGTCTGTATTTTATACCAAAACTAAGATGTGTTCAAAAATTGGGAGTAATCTGTCCATTAACTCGCCCACCTCCCATAGCGAAAGCACAATAAAGGCATTAACTGTGAGCTACAGGAATAAAACTTGGTATGTGTAATTTTTCATCAACATTTAAATGCATATAAAATATAGGCTTTCGCATTTACAATAAAAATTTTTTTTGTTTTTGAAAAGTGGGTTTAGGGTATTTCATAGTCGGCCTAGACCGACTTTAGACTTTCTTTACTTGTTTTTTTTTACTATTCTTCTCCCTAACCTAACCTAACTTTATTGTATCGATGCTCGATGCTATGTATTTTTGTGTTTTTGTATATGTAGTGCATGTTGTTGGTATTTGTTTGTTCAACAGTTTAAACCCAATCGGCAATGGAATGTGCGCTGCCAACATGCCCAATAGGCAACTAAGCCAGCGCTCTTCAAACGAAGGCCTGCATTGACTGCTACTTGTGAAGACCAAACACATGCTTTCCTCGCTGCTCTTATGAGCCCTCCTTGAAGGCCTTCTTTTTCTGCACAAAACGTAGCACAACAAACTTTTTTTCCCTTCAAAGACTAACTTTTCATATACTTAGGGCAACTTTTTCGTTTAAAGTTAAAATATATATCAGTTTAAAAGTACGACATAATAATGGCCCTTCTTACTGCTGTGTCAAAGGTTATAGATTGAAATTAATCTGATATTAAAAACATAGGAGAGAGGGTAAAATCATAGAACTTATAAAAAAACAGAAAATGGTTCAAAAGAAAAAAAAATATTTCTTAAATACTTTTTGTTTACCCCTTCTTTTAGTCATTCTTAAGAAGTGCTTCTATCATGCATCTTTTGAGCAAGGAGAGCGGAAGGCCTGCGAAATTTTCCTATTTCATATAAAAAAGAAAGTATACTTGGATATGAGTGTGGAAGCACTTCGAAATTCATATGAAGGCCTGCTAGTAGCGCTTCAAAGTGCTGCCATTGCCGACTGGGTGTGTATTACTGCTTGCATTGTTGTTGGCAATGTTTTGGTATGCGACACCAATATATGAAATTTTTCGCTGTCGCTATCCAACAATTTGTTGTGATTTGTTTTTTTTTTTTTCAATTATTGTAGCCCACACTTATACACTCATACACACAATACACTTAACCCGAAATTAAATTCAAGAAGACAGTGTATGCGTTCACGAAATTTGTGTACGACAGATTTGTACGAAAGTTTTTATACGTTTACAAAACTTATTCTTGTATTTTGATTTTTGTTGTGTATGAATTCATTCAAGCCATGTATTATTACTTGGAGTTTATGTACAAGTACACTTGATCAGTGAACGTAAAATTCATGTAGGTTTTTGTGAAGGAATACATAATTTATTTACGGCGGCCAAGGTTACGCATGCTTAGTGTTTGACGTGCCAGCCAATGAAACCGGAGTTCAATTCTCACCTCGCGCAAAAGTTTCTTCAACTGAAATATATATTTCTGTTCTACCGTTACTTCTTTGCTAACAACGAAAACCATCAAAGACTAAATAATGTCATGAAAAGCTTCTTGAGAACATTACTTAAGCCGTTTTTTAACATAATTTATATTTTCAGTGTATAATTGAAATATTTCATCTAATTCAAGTACTTATTTGGAAGCTCTTTTTATGTTAGGTCTTGTGTCTTCTATTTAAGATTCCTAGAAATTATTTAATATTAAAACTCTACTCAACTTTTCATTGTAAAAGCATCTTAACAATTTTTATGTTAATGTTACGCACAATTTTTATTTCACTTTGTGTTGTTTTAATTTGAACAAAAGGTTCATAGGTTAATCTGAAATTTTTTGGAAAATGCTCATGAATACTACTTATATGAGCTCAATATTGATATCATAAATATTTCTATGAATATAATTAAGTTTTAGTATTGTTTGTTTTTTGTTACAGTTGCAAAAAGTTTTTTTTTACATCACACTCACACACTAAGATAATAACTGTTTATCAGACGTATGGATGCTAAATTAAAAAAAACAAAAAGAAAAATAAATAAATTCAAAAAACAAAAATAAAACAAACTGCTTACATTTGTTATTCTTCGAGATCATAACAAACATTGTCTTCTAGTTAAGCAAAAGTTAAGCAAGCAAACCCCAGCCAAAAACGACCCAAACCAAAACTATGCAAAGCTTACATCACTCCAAGGAGCTTTAAGCTATAACAAAGTTTTCTGAGTGCCAAAAAAAAAATAAAAAGAAAATAATAACAAAAATATATACAACAAAAAAAAAATACCAAAAAAGGACAACGAGCTTGTAACTTTACGATTACGATTATTACAAGTCAACAATGTACCTTAAGGTTTGTCAGAACAAAGCAAATGTCAAAATGTTATTTTCGTTTTCGCTTTTTAGCAGCTTCACCCAGTGAACCTATAGCTACGTTACCGTTATTACCGAGCTGCATAATTTTTTAATTTTTTGCCAAATTTAGCTGATACTCAAAAACGAATTCAAATTTTCTTAAAATGATTAAAAATAATGAAATTAATTTTTTGTTTATTTGATATACCTTTTTAATGACACAACGTCAAAATACTCGAAACCAAGTTTGCAAAATCCATTTTTTTACATTTAGTAAATATTTGTAACTCTCAGCATTTTTCGTGAGTACTCTCGGTTCAGTGGGTACTTTTCTGCAGATGTATGAAAAAGTTTATCTATATTTAGCTCTATAAAATGGAATAGCTCCAAAGAAACATGGCTCTAGATAAAAGTGAATAGCACACGTATAAAAAGGACATTTCTAAGAAAATTTTAAATACCTATGCCTACATTTTGCACATAAAGTACCGTTACATTTAAGTAGCTTTTCAGGCATAACTGCGCAACAACTTCTAGGCTAGTAGTTAAACCTGAGAACGTCCTCAAAGCACTCTCATCAAATATTTATTGAGTGATGCAAAAAGCATTACGACAGACGCTAACAGTGCTACGGGCTGTACACCATGTGCCAGAATATAAGATAAAAATAGCTATACTACGTTTTGTCAGCTTTTGTCAACAAAAGCTCAAGCATTGGTGCTATTGTGCTGTTTGCGTGCTGTTTAAGGTGCTTCCAAACTTTTATGAATACTATTTTATATATATTTTTTTTCTGTAACCTGAGCTGTTAAAGTTTTGCATCATTAACTATGTAGATGTAGGTATAAAAAAAATTATAATTTTATGTGCTCTTATTTTATGTTCGAAACTAAAAAATACGACCCAAAAAACTTATGTGCCACAACATTGTCAAAACCAAGCACGTGCTTATAGCATTTTGACAAGAACAAGCACAACAGTGGCACAACATTAATGTTGCCACAACAAACATCATTTGGCTTTTAAGATATCTGCTTTGTTGTGTCTTTTATGAGAGTTGGACAAAAAAAAAAAACATTTATGCAATCGCCTAAGGTCGTTCTATTGTGTGTTTGACACATAAAAAGCAGAAAAAAATAGATAGTAGTTTTCATAACCTTACTTACATATTGACAACTAAACAAAAATATTAGAGCAATGCACGCAATTTTATGTACAAAACATTACGTTCCAAATTTAGTGTTTTTCCGGCCGTTAAAATACTGTATTGATACTGCCAGTTGTTTAGTGTTCTTGTATGCTCTACAATTTCAAAAATTACTTAATTCGAATCCTCGCATTCGTGTTCATTTCATTTTCTACATTACTAAGACGAAACCAGAGTGAGTGAACCAGGTCCTCCATGACCCATTCATAACTTCCCGTTGCTTGACATAGCACACATCATTCTAAGCGAAACGAATCGAAACAAAGCTAATTCAATAACAGTTACATGTAATGATCCCAATGCTGCAAATCAGTGTTAATAGATATCATGGAATCTTTAAGAAATTGATGAACTTTTGAACTATCGTCTTATGAGCTGGTCTGTCTAAGCCCGCGTGCATAGTAAAAGCCGATTCAGACCGCCGCTTCAAAAGCGATTCAAAAGCCGCTCTCCAATAAGGCAATGAAAGTCAACGAAACTTAACGAAACTGTGGCAATTCCAATTTTGACAATGTTTTGACAATTCAGTTTGCCAGCATGAGGCTATTATAGTTAGCCCTTTAGGATAACTAATTTGAGTTACATAAAAAACAAAATATAAAGGCCCATTGATTTAAAAAATGTGGCCCACTTTGATGTTGAATAATTTTTGAAACAAAAAAAAAATATTTTAGGCTGATTATTTGTACTAGAGTTCGACAGTGGCCGAATTTTGACCAGTTCACATATTGATTCGAATCAAAATTAATATGAAAAACAAATTTTTTTCATAAAAATTTGGAAACAAAGAATCTGTTAAAAATAGTCGGTGCACTCCTTCTCGGCGCTCTGATTTATTTAAAAAAAACATTCTTAAAATCGGTTGAGAAACACATTTTCTCACGTGTTCTTAACTGTTTTCCCTACGCCTATTTATATATGGAATTATTAAGTGATTATTAAGTGTATCGTAATCCAAAGAAGAAAAGGTGAATTAAACACTCAAGTTGCATTGAATATTGGTGTGTTGAAGAGGGTCATTTAGCAAAAAATTATAAAAGGGAACAAAGTAACATAATTTGTGAAAAGAACAATAAGGCACATAGAAATAAGAGCACAGGAGGCGGTAGGTGAACCCTTTTAAGAGCAACGAGACAAATCCACAGGTAAAACGACCGAAAAAAGTGCTATGAAAGTGCTCCATATTAACCTATATAATTGCATAGCTGCCCAGGATCTCCGTCAATAGATGATCCAAGAAATAAAAAAGGGTTGTGAGTCTTTTAAAGCCCTACAAAATTTCAGAGTCGTGTGTATTTTCCTTAGATAAAACTGGAGGAGCATCCAAATGGGCTGAGGCAAAAATCTACTGCAAGAAAGCATAACACATCAGGAAGACGAATTCGTGTGGGTCCTCATTAACGGGATCTAGTTTATCTTTAGATGTTATGCGCCACGAAGCGTCACAAAACACACGTTCTAACATTTTAGTCTAATTTTTCAACTTTACTTAAAAAATTTTGATTGAAGAATTTAAGAATTTTACATCTCATTCTTTTCAGTTGAACTTTCAAATTTTTTAAAAGATTTCTTCAACCTTTGCTTGGTTTAAATAGCAGATATGCAGAAATTTATACCTAAAAGATGCAATTTTCAGGGCCGGCCCTAGAGACGAGCCAGTAAGGCCCGGACTCGGGGCGCATGCGGATAGGGGCGACACACATATGTTAAAAAGTATATATTAGTCTTTCATAAGTGATAAGGACCTATGAGACTTACATATATTTAAAAACAAATTAAAAGTATGATACCGTTATATTATATACGATTAAAAATTCAAGTCAAAATTTTTCAACCTCATTGAAAATTTTTTGGTTGAAACAAAATTTGTTCCTATATATAACTATATATAATTCCTATATATAACTTTAAAGTTCAAACTTTTATTTTTTCATTGGTTGAAATGAATATATATTTAAAATGTTTAACATAAAAGACAATTTTTTTTTTAACATTTTTCATCTATTTGAGTCAAGGCTTTGAATTTTTTTTAGTTTTTAAATTATTAAAACGAAAGTGTCTATTTTTTCATTCTGAATTTTTCAACTATTTATGTAAAATTTTCAACTTTAATTAGTTTAAAACTTATTAGAACTTTAGGTAATGAAATTTTCAACTTTTTTAGTAAACTTTTTCAACTATTTTGGCAAAGTTTTTCGTCATTGCTGAGTTCAAAAAGTATTTAAGCCTAAAAGACGACTTTATCATGTTTAAAATTTACTTCTTCAACTATTTAAGTCCAGATTTTCATCTTAGAGTTTGAAAAATTTATTGAAAATTCTTATAACATATATTTTGCCATGAATGATGAAATTTTCTACATTTAAATCTTTTGCTGTAGACTACTGCAGTGAATTCAAATTATTTGAGTACCTACAATTTCGAAAAAATTATCAATTATAATTTGATAATCAATAAAAAGAATATTGCAGAAATTATCAAATATTCATATTTTTCTTTATTAAGGATAGTGTTAAGAATTATTCGGGACCAACTTTTATTTGAATTTTTCAACTAATAGAAATAAAACAAACCTTTCAGTTGAATTTATCAACTTTTAGGCTGATGTCAGAGTTAGCGCTACAAGCGAAGCGATACTTGAAGCTTTACTAGTAGATGCTATAAGAAAGGATTTTTTTATGTCAGTGTGAAAACTCTCTTTATATACCCCCACGAGTACTGCGTAAGGGGTATATTAATTTTGTCACGACGTGTGTAATACCCAAAAGGAGGCGTGGTAGGTATGGAAAAGTATATATATTCTTGCTCAGCATCACCACCTGAGTTGATTTAGCCATTTCCGTCTGTCTGTCCGTCTGTCCGTCTGTCTGTCTGTGGACACGATTACAGCCGTAATTTTAAAGATATCGTAATGAAATTCGATATTTAAGCTTTTTTTAAAAAAACTAAGGTCAAGTTCAAGAATGGGCTAAATCGGATGAAAACCACGCCTACCTCCCATACAACCCCAAAATTGAAAACTCTACAAAGAAGCTAATATTAAAGCTACAATACTGAAATTTGGTATATGTGTATTCTATATCAAAACTGAGAAGTCTTAGAAAAATGGGCGTCATCCACCCACTAACACGTCCACCTCCCATACAACCCCAAACTTTAAAAATCTATAAAGAGGCTAATATTAAAGTTACAAAACTAAAACTCGGTATTTGTGTATTTAATACCAAAACTGAGTTGTGTTTTAAAAATGGGCGTCATCCATTCATTAACACACCCACCTCCCATACAACCCCAAAATTGAAAAATCTATAAAGAGGCTAATATTAAAGTTACAAGATGGAAACTCGGTATTTGTGTATTTAATGACAAAACTGAGGTGTGTTATAAAAATGGGAGTCATCCACACATTAACACGCCCACCTCCCATACAACCCCAAAATTGAAAAATCTATACAGAGGCTAATATTAAAGTTACAAGACAGAAACTCGGTATTTGTGTATTCTATGTCGAAACTAAGGTATGTTAGAAAAATGGGCGTCATACACAATCTAACACGCCCACCTTCCATACAACCCCAAAACTTAAAACTTCATAAAAAAGCTTATATTTAAGCTGCAGGAAAACAATTTGATATGTATGTATGTATTTTAGACACATAAAAATAATAAAATCTCTCAGAATCTCATACAAAAATCCAATTTAAGATTCTTCCACCCTTAAGAATCGGCCGTGGGGTATTTTAACTTCGGCCAAGTCGAAGATATACCTTACTAGTTTATTACTAAAAATGCTGAATCATTCAGTTTTATACTTCAAATTTCATACAAATCATTTCAAACATCTATTGGACGTTTGAATCTTTGAAAGTAGCTTTATGTAGCTTATAGCATTGCTTCTGCTCTGACACCTTTTCAATTTTTTTCATAGAAAAACACAGGCAAACCTTTGTAGTTCTAGTAGCGTTAAAGCATCGACTCGCTTGTAGTGTTCACTCTGACATCAGCCTTAGGGCTCAAAAAGTCATCTTTTATTAAAATTTTTAAACTTTTTGTTGAAGAATTCGACTTCTAGTTGATTTGTTTAATTACTAGCGTTGAGAAATCCTTTTTGTTAAATTTTTCAACTTGTTGAGTTTAATAAGTATACCCTTAGTTAAAGTTTTCAGCTTTTTCGGTTGAAAAGTTGGTCTTTTAATTGTATTGCTTACTACTTGGGTTGAGAAAGTCAAGATTTTTTGTTGAATTTCTCCATATGTTCGGTTAAAATTTTCGTTTTTAAACTTTGCAGTTGAAATTTTCGACCTTTTCGTTGCATAATTTTAGCAAAAATTTTTATTATTCTTCTTAAATATTTGATAATTTCAAATTTTTTTCCTTATTTTTACTTTTAGTTCTTAATTTTCTACATTAAGTTTATTCAACTTATTTAGATGAAATTTTCATTACAAATTGTTAAAAATTACTTATATACTTACTTGTTTCCTCTAAATTAAGTTGAAAATTTCACCTTTTTTGGAAAGAGTGCGTATTACAATGTACAAATTTGAAAAAAGTGAACCTTAATTTCGAACCGTTTATGTGGCGACCACGGCATGCGTGCTAAGTGTGTGGCTAACATGCCCAGAGCGCGTTAAAAAAATATGGGGCGCAATTCAAACCCTTGGCCTAGGTTGCCACAAATTCTCGGGCCAGCCCTGGCAATTTTCCACTATTTGGTCTAACTTTTTCATCAGACAAGATTTCTATTTTCTACCGGTTAACTATTTTTGTCATTTATCTAATTGACATTTTCTACAAAATTAGTTGATATTTTTATTCAAAATGCTATATTTGTGTTAACTACAAGAAGATGCATTAACCTTCGAAGGTTCAAATTTTGTGGTTAAGAAAATATGTTTGACTTTCTTAACTGTACGGAAACTTTAAAAATTTGAAAAATGAACCAATTAAAAGTTTAATTTGTAGATATTTTTGTTCAATAAATAAAAGAAAGTACGTTAAGAAATATGGGTGTGACTTTGCTAAATTTGCTTCATGCCTGGTAATTTATTTTCTTGGACTGAAAAACGGAATACTTTTTTTTTATATTACTTATAAATAAGCTGGATCGAAATTTAGATTTCGCCGGAACGACTGTTACCTAGGGAAGTAAGAGGAGCTCTTAGAGCATATTTCTGCATCATTTTTTTTTGGATTGTAGAATTTCCCATGCAGCGGTCTCTTGAACCCCTTTTTAGACCAAAAAAATCAAGTTTGTTGCATATAACTTTTTTTTCTTCGGAACGCATACCCAAGATATGCCAAGAAAGATTCTGATGGTACACTGAGAAAAAAACACATACCTTGCTCCGGTAAAAAATTTCTCTATTTTTGATAATAGTAATTTTCTCTTTTTCAAATAAAATTTTCTTCAATTAAATAGAATAAATTTTCACATTTTCGTAGAAATATTTCTTTACTTCTAGGAAATGGAAACATTTCAATGTCTCTAATAATGATAAGTATTTTTCTCGCACAAAAAATTTCTCATTTATAGAGAAATTTTATTGAAAATGAAAAACTTTTCTTATATTTTGATAAAAAATTCACTATGAGAAGTATTTTCTTCAATAAAAACAAATATTTTCTCAAAAAAAAAGTATTTTTCTCTAAAAATGATATATTTTCCTATTTCATCGTAGATTTTTATCATTTTTAGAGAATTTTTAGTATCGCAATTAGAGAATAGCATTCTCTGGAGCAAAGTCTATACCATTTTTCTCTAAATATGTTGCCTTTTTTATCATATTCCGAGACACTTTTTTTTGAGTGTACACATATATTGGCTGAGACCCCAAAATATCGATATTTCGTCAGGACATGAATATAAGCCGTTACGCGTCGGCATAAAGTCATGTAGGTCCAGTTCTCAATCAATTGTGTACAAATATTTAATAACACACACACAACACTTCATAAGAAGCTCGTTCAGAATCCTTTCAATGCCGGAAATAGGCAAAAAAAAATTTTTACGTTTTCTTTATTATAAAATTGCATCCAGTAACTCGCTCTTAATGAAATATATTATATACAAGTAAGGCTCAAAATTGCAGGCTAAAAAAAACAAAATCAGCATAAGTTAACATAAACCATGGTTGCCCAAAGCTATGCTATGAAAATTAATTATAATCAAGCATGGAGTCAAAAAACAAACATGTACTTAATGTACTAACAAACACACACACACACAAACATATAAGTACACTCCTTACTACATGCATATATATATATACATGCAGTGTTAATACAAACGCAAATACACAAAACTATTTGCAATAGTTCCTGTTGCACATAGTATATACCAGCCACTCATGCTATGCGCCATAGCAGTCAAGTGCGCCTAACAGTATGCAGCATATTTTATGCTCACACAATTTTAGCTTACATATTCATATAACATTTTAGGTTGCTGATTTAATACTTAATTTTACATATATTTTATTGTTGTTTATTGCCTTGTTGTGGATGCTGTTTAATTAGTGTTGCATATATTTAGGTGCGTTTGTCAGTTATTTCGCCATGTGTTAAGTTTTTTATTGAAGCGCTATGTTTAATTAGTGTTGCATACTTTAAGGTTGGCTGATTGGTTTGTGTGTATTTAGATATGAGTGGCTGTGTGTGTGTGAGTTTTGCTTTAGATTTTTATTATATGAGCTCTATTGAATTTATGTAGCATATTTGCGGGAGCACTAGAAACTTATTTTTATCTTATTTTTCGCATAACTCACATTTAGTCTGCATAATTGAAGTGCTTTGAATAAATTTTGATTTATCAGAGCAAAGCATCTTGTATATATGCGGAAGCATTACTATTTCTCTCCGTCTTTCTCTCTTGCCTTCTCGCCGCAAAAGCAATTATATTAGTTCAAGTTGTTTGACATCATCAAATGTGTTAGTTTATTTTGCATATCCTTAGGCGAATGTATATTTATGTTTATAGGTATGTTTGTGTGATAGCTGTTAAAGCTGTTGTTTATTCAAAGCTTGAGATTTTCCATTCAATAGCAACTAAAGTCAGCATTACTTGAGTGAAAATGTGAATCAAAACATTTTAAAGCATTTTAGAGCAGAGTCTGAAAGCAATTTAAATTAGTCAGAATCAGCAGTTAATTAAATATGTCAAAAGTCTTTGATTAATTAATTCAAAACACAAATATGGAAAAGTGTGTTTAGAGTAATTTATTGATTGGCTAAGTAAAGCATCTATTAGTTGAATAGTATTTGAGTCGAAATAATTAATTTCAAATGAAGACTTAATAAGACGATTCAATTCACTTCGTTTGTTTGTGTATCGTATGCTCTATATATGATGACATTGACATGAATGAACTTTGAGTATATTTTGTTATTTTTGTTAACTTTGAATTTATAGCAGTCTTTATGACTTAGACCCGAAACTCATCTCCTCAAATCCTCGGGGTTACGGCTCAAAAGATGCACTCAACAAATGATGAAAGATGAGGTATCCTCGAGTAGTTTTTTTGCACTGAATTGACTAGTTCAGAGTAGAGGATTTTGCTACAAATACTCTTTTGGTAGAGCAGAATAGATCAAAATCATGATGAAGCAGAACAGCTCTTAAGAAGTACAGCTAAAAAAAAAACGAAATCCAGTATAAAGAAATATAAAGAAATTTTGTAGCTAAATATTTCTACTCTTAAATTCAATTTGCAAATATTTGCCTTAACTGCACACACAAACACTCAATTCGTACACTGGCTTGGTTAAATTATCAAGTAATTTGGTTAAGTGTCAGTTATGTTTATCAAAATATCCAAATGCAAAAATCTCATTAAGACTATTATACAAATTTGTATAATCAAATGAGAATTTTTGCACTTCACAGCGTTATTCACACAAAATACATTTGCTCTTTAGCATATTTTCCTTTTCTTTTTTTGTTTTTTTTTTTTTTTGGGATCTCAACTCAACCAACCAACCCATCGAATTCGCCATGACACAACAATACACCAGCATAAGAACCCACAACAAACATTCATGAAGTGAATTTAATAAAAATTCTTTAGGTTAAACTATGCAGATTAACCTTTCCAAACTTTACACAACATTTACCAGACAGCAGGACTTTCACTCTCGCTCCTTCGTTCGCCAAGAACAAGCGGAAACAGAAATAGCTTAAATAACTGGTAATTGGAATGGCAGCAGTCAAAATGCAAAAGACGATAACGAAAATGAAAACGAAAATGAGAACTCTTCGAAGATACCAACAAGCAGATAGAACTAGGAAAATAAAAAAATAAAAAAACTAACACCAAACAACATGAGCCAAAAAAATTATTCGCAGTTCTTATTTATATTTTTTATTTTTTTATTTATTTCTTAACACAACTTGCGACGATCCCAAAAGATTTTCCGCACTTCAACACAACAAAAGCCACAGAAATCCTTGTGGAAGGACAAAGACATATACCAACACAGAATGAAGAAAATAAAAATGCAAGAAGGAAACAACAGCAGCAGAAGAAATAATTTATTCCTTAAAATATGCAGCATCTTGGCAACTCTGGCTAAAGAAAAGGAAATATTTGTAAACTCATAGCATAAAAGCAGCACAAAGTATTTAAAGTTTTTCTCCTGCTACTTGCCGTCTAACCATCTCTCCTTGTTGCTAGTTGCTAGAGTAAAGCTGCTTGCTTGACGCGACGCGATGCGACGTCCACAAGGATGTGCTCGAACAGTCATCGGCTGCTGATGGTTTGAAGCAAAGGGAATTGTTTTTTCTATTTCTTTGCCACATGTTTAAAGTAGCATTCAACATTCTGCAAAAGGACTTCCCACACACACACACACACACACAGACAACCACACAAGCCACAGCAGTCACAAAAGCGCACAGTGGTATATCTTCAAATATTTGTTCGGATAAAAATAAAAGCGGAGCTACTATGACAATGATTTTTATGCATGTCTGGAGGTAGCTTGTTAAGAAAAATTTCAAAAATATATGAGTTAACGAACACGCCCACCTCCGGTACAAAGTGTAGCTCCTTTTTTACTTTTCTATTGAAAGCGAAAAAAGATATTAACAGGAAATTTTGTTGAAATGAATGTCTTTATATAAGCAATATTATGCTATAACTTAGACTAATACTCATATCTCCTCCCCTAACCCCTTTCACTTAGCCAATGTGCCCACGCCCACTCGTATTCGACAGCAACTACCCAATAGGCAATTAAGCCAGCGCTCTTCAAACGAAGGCCTGCATTGACTGCTACTTTTGATGACCAAACACATCCTTTTCTCGCTGCTCTTATGAGCCCTTCTTGAAGGCCTTCTATTTCTGCACAAAAGTCAGCAGAACAAACTTTTTTCCCTTCAAAGACTAACTTTTCATATACTTCAGGGCAACTTTTTCGTTTAAAGTCAAAATATATAACAATTTTAAAATATGACATAATTCTTACTGCTGTATCAAAGTTTATAGATTGAAATTAATCTGACATAAAAAAACATAGGAGAGAAGATAAAATCATAGAATTTATAAAAAAAAGATAAAGGTTTAAAAGAAAAAAATATTTTTTTCAATACTTTTTGTGTACCCCTTCTTTTAGCCATTCTTAAGAAGTGCTTCTATCAGGCCTCTTTTGAGCTATCGGAGCGGAAGCCCTGCGAAATTTTCCCATTTCATATAAAAAAGAAAGTATACTTGGATATGAGTGTGGAAGCACTTCGAAATCCATATGAAGGCCTGCTAGTAGCGCTTCAAAGTGCTGCCATTGCCGACTGGGTACACAGTAACTGATAAATATATCAATTTGAAAATATTTATATTTAGATGAACATTAGGCAGGATAGATTTTATATGAAAAAACAAAAGTTCTCTTATAACGAACTTACTTATTCTATATATTTTAACCTATATTAACGCACTCATATTTTGAACGTATAGGACTTCATCTTCACCATCCAGTTTTGAGTCGAAAACTACATATTTTTAAACGATTTTTTCGAAAATTTCAAATAAATGAAATGTAAAAATAATGGTTTATAATATATCATAAAAACTTCATTACAATCCGTTCCATTATACAGCTGCAGAAGGTCCTTTAAAATAACATATAACTCAAAATTTATTTTATTGCAATAATCATAAGCATGACTTTAGATATAACACATAAAATGATTTTTTTAAAAATTTGGTCTCAATATGATAACATCTTCCTATTCCAAAATTTCCTTTAAGACCATGGTAGCTATATAAGAAAATAAATGTTAAATAATATTTTCAATATTTTTGAAGACTCGTTTTTTAATTAATTGAATAGAGATTTGCACAATTCGGAAACAGTGATCATAAATTTTTTAAAACCTCGGTAGTCGAGTGGTTAACGTGCTTGACTGCCAACCCAGAAGTTTCGGGTTCAAATCCCGCTCTAGCCATGGTTCTAAGCTTTTACCTTTCTTTAGTTCTTTCCTCATTTTTAATTAACTGAAATTAAAAATTCATCAATATGGAAGACTTTGGAAGTTGTAGTTGATGGTGGAGATGTTTGTGGAATGAGATTGTTTAAGGGGGGACATAACATTGGTCGTTTTTTTAAATCGACTTTTTTATTGTTTTGTATTTTAGTTAATATTCTTAAAATTCTCAGAATTTCATGAAAAAACTCTTACGGGTTCAAAAGTTACAGCCGGATTAGTGAGAGCACATTTTTATTTTTCCTTGCATTTTTCTTTAATCATAAACTTTGAACGCGTTTATCTCGAAACCATCTTTTTCGTACTGGTTGCGGCACTAGCGGGTTCATTTTTTGACGTTTTTTTTAATTTTTTTTTTAACCTTTTTAAACTTGATTCGCTATCGTATAACACGAGCTTTTTTTAAATTTTTTTTCGATTTTTTATGAACTTTTAAAGTCAATATTTTTTTCGAAAAAAAAAACACTTTCAAATTTGGAACATCACCAAAAATTGAAAAAAAAAATTGTAAAAAAAAGCTCCTGTCATACGATAACTAATTTTGTTAAAATTTAAAAAAGTCAATTTTTTTCCAGATCGGACAATTTTTGCGACTCCCAGCGCTGCAACCACGAGGCCCCGTTTTTTTTCTCTGCCGCCAGTTTGGAGCTCTTTAAAACCATGTTGGAGTGAACATTTTTTTTGAATTTTTTTTTCTTATAATTTGTTCTATTCTCTACAATTATAAAAAATTATGGAAAAATGTTTGTTTTTGACTGAGTTATGAATTTTTAAAATAAGGTCTGTTTTATCTGCCGCGACGGTTATGTCCCACCTTAATAACTCGAATTGACTGAGGTACAGGCATAACACTTGCCTCAAATTCAAATTCACATATTGATAAAGTTAGTGCTCCGCAACAAAAACAACATTCTACACTTGTTCTCACTTTCTCTCCTGTTTATTGATCTCTCCATTCCGAACCTAGGCAAACTTGACTGAATTGCTTTGAAACCTGAAATACTTGGTTCAAAGCTAAAAAAAAACTTCAATTAGAAAGATTAGTTTGGACTAGTTGGACTATATTGAGACCAATCTTTGAATGGATGCATTTTTACCTAAAAATTATTGGCCCACTTCATACTCTCTGCTGTACAAATAGTTCATAAAGTTGTATTTTCAAGGACATTCGGGAAAACACAATCGAATTGAGATCAAATCGAAAATAATTCCATTACCAGTCGATTTGGTCGATTTTAAAAACGATATTTATGATTTTGAATAATTATGCCATTTTAAAGGTCATTACAAAGAGAAAGATGATCTCTGATCACCTTAAAAATTTTAAATAATAAATATTTGGTTACATAATTTTTTACAATTTTTTTTTTTATCCAATAAATTTCCACTTAAAAATTGGTTTTCATCAAATTTTGATCAAGAGTCATTCATAAAATGTCAGTTTTTTTCCGCCACTATACCACAGTACAGCGTGTTTCAAGCAAACTTTTCTTCTCATTTTATTCCCGGAAGCATCCTGGTATTTCTTAAAACTGTCTCCGAGATCGTGTTTAGCGATACGACACTAGCTTCGAGTATTCAACGCCTTCTGAGCTCGTCTTCAGTTTCTGTGCTAGCGATTGTTGTTGTTGTTGCAGGTGTTTTTGTTGTTGTTGTTGTTGTTGTTGTTGTTGTTGTTGTTGTTGTTGTTGTTGATGTTTTTGTTTTTGTTGTTGGTGTTGGTATTAGTGTTGCTGATGTTGGTGTTTTTTTTTTGTCCTTTGTTTTGCTTTTGTGGCAAAGCTTCGAGCTCCAGGAAACATCCTGACACAACGTTTTGGTTTGAGTGCACTAAAGTATGTCAATTGTAGGAATTTTCGTGAATTTTGTGAGCATTTCTGGCAAATGCAACACTGCGATGAGTTGATGTTTCAAAGAAAAATTTTCTTTGTCTGAAAAAAGTTTTCTCTCTTTTCTCATTTCTTGGTAGAATGCTTTTGAGTTGAAATTAAAATGAGTTAATATGCTTTAAATTTCATGTGAAAAATTTAATTTGGATCATAAAATATGAATATAAATTGTATGAAAATGTATATTTTTAGCAAAAAATGTTAATACTTGCTTCATGGCATAGTGCAAGGAAAAATTTCAGAGATCCTACGATTACATTTTTTATCGATTAAGGATTGTTGTTGGTTTTTCAAGAGCTTTTATTTTCCGAATGGCTGGACAGAAGACAAATATATAAGTGAATAGTTTACATTCAAATCCAGATAAGTCACAGGAAAAAAAATTTTAGTTAGAACTGCCATTGTAAAGCTTATGTCACAATATATCGATCCGTAAAATCCTCTTTGATAAAAATGATAAAAATCCTAGAGAAAAATTCATTAAAAAAATCTACTTTTTATTCAAAAGCAGACATGTCCACTGTAAATTTTCAATCAAAACCAGATAAGTCCAAGCAAGTTTTCATTTGTGTAGTTTTGATTCAAATTGTAAAAACTTTTTATGTCAAAACGTTGATATGAGTAGGTAATAAGGATTTGGGTATGCGTTCAATAAAAAATAACAAGTTAAAAGCAAAGAACATTTTTTTTTTACTAAAAAGGACCTTCAGGAGATTCAAAATTGCTTCAGCGGATTTCATCCAATTTGAAAAAAAGTATGAAAAAAACTAGCTTTTGAGACTCCGAACGAAACAATCGGAATTGATTCATTTCTAACTTTCAAAACCAGACAAGTCCAAATTTGAAATTGAAAAACATTTTTTTTTTGCACTATGAGACTATTGTTTTTTTGGCATAATAAATCTATTCCTGTGGAGCATAATTTTGCATAATTAGTTTGTTTATATAAAAAAAAAATTTAACAAAAACAAAACGTCTGTCAAAATTAAGACGTCTCTTTCAATTTCCAAACAATTAGATGTGAGTGACTTATCTGGTTTTGATTGTAAACTCCTCAAATATAAAAAAGAAAAAAAAATATTTTATTTTATTTTTAATATGTTTTTAGAATGTGAATTATTGTAAATTTTGTTTGTCTTTAAAGTTACACTCTACAAATATATCGAAAATATTCCATGAAACCAACAAATTTTTGTATGTGTACCTGAAAGTAGGCCCCAAATATTGTAAACAAACTTTATTTATGTGAAGAAATTATTCTTATTTTTTTCTTCTTTGAAGATATAATCTATATATAAGTTTCATGGGGTCATAGGCGTAACATTTTTGGAAGTGAGTGTGGTAGGTAAGCCTGTATTATAAGGCAGTTACCAAAATTGGCAATGAAAATATCTTAATTAAAGAACTATATCAAAGAAATGGGATCAAATAAACGACTGAAATCGAAATAATAAAATCAAAATGTTTTCTTGCACTTCTAAGAGCCAAAATGTCTCTTCTTGGTCCTTAACGTTACACGGTCATTACTTTTTGTTCAGATTTGCATTTTTCCATGAGCGACACTGACAAAATAAAGCGCTACCAAAACAGACTATCTTGATGTTCATGCTTTCCGGTGGTTTTGTATATACATGAACGGTATATTGTCGATATACTTAGAGCGAAATTAATAAAACCAAACTTTTCGTCCTTAGCTGCTATAGAAAAAATTTACCATACATGAATCTTAAAAAATTATGATATAAGTTATGGTCTGAAAACCGATGGTTAAGTCGGAACCGTATTTGCTTCGGATGACTTTTGATTGCAAGCGATTTGCAATTCGATTCCTATCTTCGATTCCAATTTTTGTTTTTTTGAGGGATTGTAGGTGTTCGGATATCCGATTTATCCATATTCTACTAAAATGTTGTCTACGATATTTGTTTTCTTAGTGGATTGCCAGTGTTCATATTTCCGATTTAACGGAATTAAAGTACGGTAAAGTTTGCTCAAATATATGTTCGAGAATTTTTATTTAGACAGTTCTATTTAGCTTTATAGCTCTATAAATCTAACTTCTTCTCTAAAGACAATGTTAAGCACCGAAGGTATAATTGTATTATTGAAGAGAAAATTCGAATGACAAAAATAAAATGCAACGAATGACAATTTTAACCAACGAAGATATAATTGTATTATTAAAAAGAAACTTCGAATGACAAAAATAAAATATTCAAAAAAATTCCATAAGTCCTTGCATATTTTCTTGAAAAGTTCTTAAAGGTAAGAAAAACAAAGTAAAGGTTACAGTTTTAGAACAAAATCCGTTCATCACGGAGTTGTGTAATAAAATTTTGATGAAAAGACAAATAAAAAGAAGTACTCGAACTCACAAATTCTGCCAAATGCTGACGACAACAGCTCTGCATCATTTTATTCTATATCACTGTAAAAGTTAATTTTTAAAAAGTTTTGAAGAAGAGCCAGAAAAATCGGTTTTAATGCTTTTTGGTATGCAACTTATGATAATGATAAGTTTATTGATAGAAAAATTTTTGTTGAACATTTTGCTTCCAAGAGAAGCTTTTTCAGGTAAAATCTCATATTTTAGGGTTTGTAAATTATATCTGGTTGATTTTTTTCGGCAATATTTCTTTGTTCAGAATGTCGCAGGAATTTACTTTTGTTATAAGTGTTTATAATTTATACAAAATATTGTATTTTTCTGACCTTATCACAGCTTTTGGAATAAAAGTCACCAAAACTTGTCTAACCAGCACAAAAATTGTACAATTCATAAGACCAAATATGGGTTTTGATCCCTCCATTTGGATCAAAAACCAAAGAAAATTTATTTGTTCAAATTTTTTCAGTCTTCTACCACAAGACGTTAGAACTTACTTTATAAGGTCTCATTTTTCAAAAAATATATCGAAAATATCTAAATTACCGATCAATAGAATCAAAATATTGGGTTCTTCAATACCGAATCATATCAAAAGTTTTAAGAATAATTTTGTGTGAAGACGTTCCGAAGTTCAATTCTTCATACCCAAAGAGGGTTGAAACCTTACTCTCCAACAATGTATTTTTTGCCACTATCACAAGAATGAACAATACGAAATTCGAAAATTACATTTGAAAGTCATAAAAAGGTCAATTGTAATTCAGAAATTCCATTGAAATTCAGAATAGATAAATTGAAATTCATAATTAAATTTGGAAAGATAGTATTATAATGGTATTAAAATGGAGTGTTGTTGGTATGTTGATGTTTTGGTGATGGTATTTTGATGGTATGGCTATGGCATGGTGATGGTATGGTGATGGTATGGTGATGGTATAGTGATGCTATGGTGATGTTATGGTGATGTTATGGTTATGCTGATGGTGATGGTATTGTGGTGGTACGGTGATGGTATGGTGATGGATTGGTGATGTTATGGTGTTGTTATGGTGGTGGTATGTGGGTGATATGGTGATGGTATGGAGATGGTGTGGTGATGTTATGGTGATGGTATGGTGATGGTATGGAGGTAGTGTGGTGATAGTATAGGGATGATGTGTTGATGGAATGGTGATGGTATTTTTATGGCACGGTGATGATATTATGATGATATGGTTTTCTGACGCTGATCATATTATTGTTATATGTGTATAATTAAGTTTTTAAACCCATTTTAATGTTTTCTGAATTTGAGGTGGTGACCATGACATGTAGGTTAAGTGTGTGGCTTAGCATGCTCGGAGCCCGAGTACGATCCCCAGTCGCGGCGAAAAGTTTTTTCAATAAAAGAATTTTTTTTTATCGGTAACCATCTCTCTGCAGTCAATGACACACCTCAGAGAGTAAATAATGCCATGTAAAGCTTCTTGAGAACATGAAATTTAGTCTTTCGGAGTTGGCATAAAACATGTAGGTCCAGTTCTCGGACAATTGTGTGCAAATATTTAATTACACACATAACACAATTGATCATAAGAAGCTCGGTCAAAGTCCTTTCAAGGGTTGAAATGGTCAATTTGGTTTTTGTTTTATTTTTTAATTTTATTTGAGTTTTTAATTGGACCATTATGAATTTTTTATGGAATCTCTAAATTCCAATTGATATATTTTGGTATTTATTTTTTAAATTTTTTAAACATTAGAAATCATGTAGAATATTTAGAGTAGATTGCATAGAAATACGTACAATAAATGAGGTTTTCAATCGAAATAGATATGGATATTTAAAGCAAGAAGATAAAGCATAGAAAACAACATTTTTGAGCTCTCACTTCTTCTTAAATTTTTGACCCTTGGAAAATTTTTAAAATATTTTTTTTTTATATATAAGTTCTAATGAAGGGATCAATTTTTTCCATTTAAATGAACACACATTAAATTTTCTAGCGTTAAGATGCAAGTTAGATTTAAAGCACTGCAAGCTATACTGACTTAAAAAAATTTTCACATGCCTGGACGTGTGTCTGTATATGAGAATATGAAAATAAGTACGAAGTAGTAAATAAAAAATACAAACATAAAAATTATCCTTTATAGAAACTTTGCTAAACGGAAGCCAAGTAGTGTTAAGAAAACAAAACCTACAAAACTCAAGGTGTTAAAAAGGTGAAAATAAGCTAAAAAAGCAAACAAAAGTTTTATTTATCGGGTTTAATCATATCTGCGTTCAAGTCGGTTATGAACAAAAACAAAAAAAAAAAAACAACGAAAAACTTAAAATGATATCTTCATGCAAACAAACGACTTTAATTTCATTATTTAAAAAGGCTCATTGTTTGGTTTCCGTTTCACACCTTTCGAGCAGCAGCAGCAGCAGCAGAGGATGGCTCAAATATATTTCACCGGTTGACTTGGTTTGCTTTTGTCTTGCCTCAAAAAAACAAAATACGAATGCAAATAAATTTTCGAAAACCTTTACCAAATGCAAACATTTTAAACGCCATTTGATGCCTTTTAACGTAAAACCGCGCCCTTTGACTGACAAACATGGACAGACAGACAGACAAACAGTCACTAGCACAAGGAGCCGCTCACAACAAAGCACACACACACACACACACACACACTCAATTGCACATCCTTTGGTATCCTTTACTATGCTATGCGTAGCTACGTGTAGTAATCTTTAAGGTTTTCACTGTCACTTGGGCAGACACACGGAGGGATGTACACATATTTCACTGTACTGCACAATACATGTCATCATATGTTATACAACAAGAACAACTACAACTACAACAACACCAACAACAACTACTACAAAAGTATTACTTGCCCTGCTCCAACTACTGCCGCAGGATATTCTAGACGCTGTGGTTAAAGAAATGCATGCTTACCGTATAAAAATACTGTAAATGTGTCATCGTTGTAATGCTGCCCCGTATTTATGTGTTTGCTTAAAGTTGTTGTTGTTGTTGTTGTTGTTGTTGTTGTTTTTGTTGTTGCTGCTGTTATAGATGATGACAAAAATTCCTTCTTTACACTGCGTAAAACGTATTGAATTTCACGCTTTAACACTTGGTCTCAATACTCGCAATACACTCTGCTTCGAGTGTAGGGCTGAGCGCATAAACGAACAACAATAAAAAAAAAAATAAAATAAAAAATGAACATAATAAAAAAAACTACAAAAATATGCTCACTGTGTAAACTCTGTAGAAGTTTGTCAAGTACGAAGAATTTCTTTCCTTTTTGAATTATTTAAGCCATTTTAAGAATTTAATACCACCGTCAAATTGAACCATGCGGTCGGTGGTTTATTTTAGTGTGATGTGATAAGGGTTAGGCAAAGAGAGGAGGAGAGACAGAGAA
Source organism: Tetanocera ferruginea (assembly GCA_958299015.1). Taxonomy (NCBI): domain Eukaryota; kingdom Metazoa; phylum Arthropoda; class Insecta; order Diptera; family Sciomyzidae; genus Tetanocera; species Tetanocera ferruginea. Next base: position 105,674,496 of record OY282644.1, read on the forward strand.
CAAAAAAAACTCATATATTAAGTTAAACTTGGTTAAAGTTTTCAATTATTATTTTGAAGATAGTAATTTTAAAGAAAATTCAATTTAATTGTGTATCTTATAGATACAAGGTTCTATAAGATGTTATTCGTGAAAAATTAGACATTATCACAATAAGAGAATCACTTTGATAAGATCAAAATTAGTCAGTCAGGCTATAGAAATATAGTAGTAAAAGATGGTTTAAAATAAAGTCAAGTTTAAGAAGAATTCAAGCAATCGGCGGGCAAGAAGCACCAGTTGTTATTTACAGTTAGGAACCAGTTATTTTTATAAGAAACTTTTGCTGTTCCTCAAAAGAGAAGAGGAAGTCTATCAAACCATTAATAATAAATTATTGAATTAATGTAGAAAAGATGTTTCTTAAAGAACGTTCTTGCAATAAAATGCAATTTAAAATTTAAATGAAAATATATTGACCATTTGAATTGTTTTCAAATTTTATTTGATAAAAAATTATTAGGGGTATTCACACTGACTTGGGTTCTTTTGACAACTGCGAGCTCCTTTAATTGCAATTTAGTACTTTGTAGAATAATTTTGGGCAGTGCTGCATGGTTTTTTTTTTATCTCTTACTTTTTACTTTATTTTAATTTACTTTAAAGTAACTTTTTGTAATATTTTGTCAATTCAATTATTGCCTACTCATGTAGGAACCCATGGAAAACGTACTCAATTTGACAAGAAATCAATCTACCCAAACAAGTCAGGGGGTCAGCTAGAGTAGATTGGTAGATGGGTACTTGGGTACAATGGCACTTTTACAAGAACAAAATGTACTGCATTTACCAATCTACCCAACTACCCACGGCAGTGTGAATACTCCTATTATTTTTTAAATAGTACGCTCAAAATTCTGAGTTTGTGAGTGAAGAAAAGTTTACTATTATGAAAAGTTGAGGCCTTGATTGTACAGTTTCCCATTCTTTACCAGTTTACTGCACATAAACGCTGAAAATAGAAAAAAAAATGGCATATCTTGATAAAGATTTTTCACGCCGCAATGCCACCGGTCATTAGACCTAATTCCCCAGCCAACAGCACAACCGCACTCACACAATGCAACATGCTTCATAACATCTCGCATATACATGGATAAACATAAAGAAAACAGACAACAACACCAACAACAACAAACAATTTGGCTAATAGCTAAACTTGTCTACACGCTTTTGTAACGTACGCACTCAGCGTACGTGAGACGTAATACCCGCTCAACTCTCCCACCCGACTCATCTGCTAAGATGCATGCACGATGCAGACGCATTTCTTTAAGCACGCTGCTGAAGGTGATGAAGTTGTTGCCAGACAATTCCAGTTGCCAGTTGCTGGTGATGATGCACTTTGGCGAACAGACTGACGACGGCACAGATGGTCAGACGTGCGAACGGACGGACGCTAGTATGTATTATGTATGTACGTATGAATGCGGCCAACTTAAAACGAAACACAGAAATTCTTGAAAAATCTAAGGCATGCATTAGTTGCACCCATTTAGAGACAACAGCAGACAACAACAACAACAACAGCTATTGCTGCATACGCGGAATAATTAACGCATGTTACAGAGCAAGCGCAGCAGAGTGCTGTTAGATGGCAAAAACAAAAGCAAAAAAAAATTAATACAGAAAATAAGGAAAATTCTTAAAACAGCTTTTCTGCTGGAGACGGTAGCTAATTAATTTGAGCGGAAAACTTTTGTTAAACGGTAGCAGACAGCCCAAAAGCGTTTTTTTGCAAAAACAAGTATAACGCTGCACAGTGAGTTTTCTCCGCAAAGGCGATGGACAAATATAAAAGGCGTTTGCTTTAGATTTTTTCGGAAGTCATAAGATTCATTCGAGCTTAAGATCGGTCACGTATTTAGGTACACTAACTATGGCCATATGCTGCCAAGATATTAATTTTTACTTGAATATGGGTACAAAATTTATTGAGAGTATATCAAGAGTTCTCATCATCATCCTTTAAGCAGAATCTAGATATTGAATTTAATGACGGTTTCATTTTGAGGAAGTATTTTTTCAAGTTGCGTTGTCCAGGCATGGTTACCATCATCAGCTCGGTTTATAAGAATTTTGATTTCTTATTACAATTTCCATTATAAACATGCTGTGTGCAACTAAAACTTCTATTCAGCACATACTCGGGAAGAGACTTCTACTTCAGTGTAAGCTTAAATGGAAGGTCATAACTTATACTAAGGCCATAAAGCAAAGCTGCAGTTTCTATTCAGTATATACGAAAAACTTTCGGCTTTATCAAGAATCTCGCCACATGCGAGTGAGTGGCACTGCGTTGACTGCCGCTTGAAAATTAATTTTTGATAAGTCTTACAATTTTTAAAACAATCCGTATATTTCTATATTTTTTGCGTTGCCACTTAACATCTTTATATATAATTTCATATTTTTCAATGCAAAATTTGTTTGCTCTTAGACGTAACGAAACTAGAAAGGAGCTAGAAAGGAATGTAACAGCTTCAAGAACGCTCATTATGGAATGCTTGAATAAAAAGTTACAGATTTCGCGTCTATACACCCAGAGAAAATCTGGTTAATTGAATCAAACCTCAGATAAAAATTTTCCAACATGAATTGTCAGATTAAGGAATATTTCCACAATAAATACAATTTAATGTAAATTTTGTAAACGTTGATGATTTTTCATAGAGGGATTTTCATGATTTTCATGTCAATTTGACTATTTCTTTTTATGGTTATATAAAGTTCTTATAAATAATTAGCAGTCTTCAAAACCGTCTAAGTCAAAAATCGAATCTTGACTTCCGTAGCTATGACCTAAAAGGACCCCTACACGAACGAACATATCAGACAACGTGTACCCGGTTTTCGGTTTGCCACACACTACGCAAACGTGTATGCGGACTTGTTGTAGTACCTCAAAATTTTATATGTGATGAGCTGGATTTGTTAAATTTTTGATTACTTTTTTGCTTCCCTTTGATAACAAGACCTAATATTAATAATTTTATTCCTTAAGTTTCATTGGAGTCAATAGTTTTTACGTTTACTCTTTGTTAGAAACGCTTGGTTCGTTTTGTACTTATTTTTAACATGGAAGATCTATAAAAAAATCTTAAAAAAATTTCTCCAAAATTACTCTCCAAGCTTCATTATCCATACTAATTGCCATTTTATGTGATTATTGACAAAAAAAACTAATAAAATTACCAATTAGTGCAACAAAACTCCAAAGTTTGACATTAAGTACACGGACACCACCATTAACTGAAAAACCGATTGTACAACCTGAAGCTTCTCCCCCAAAAAATCAAAAAGTTTTGATTTTCTTGCGACCAACTCATGAACCTTCAAATGTGCCTGACAACGACCAAACATTTCATGCAACCAACCAAGTTTGCGATCAAGTCCGTCTGTGTATGGGCCCCATAAGAGTGTCCATCGCCTAACCAACAAGCCATGCATGTTTGAACGTATGCAGAATCTAGATAAAATTCAAAATTAAATCTATGATGCTATATTCAGAAAAAAAGTTCCTCGGAATATGATAAAAAATGCATCATATTTAGAAAAAAATAGTATGGACTTTGCTCCCGAGAATGCTTTTCTCTAAATGTGATCCTAAAAGTTCTTTAAAAAAGATAAAAAGCTTCTTTGAAAAAGAGAAATATATAAAAATATATCGTTTTTAGATAAAAATACCTTTTATTTTTGTGAATTTTAGTGAATTTTTTATCAAAATATAGGAACCATTTTTAATTTTCAATAAATTTTTTTCTATAAATGAGAAGTTTTTTGTGCGAGAAAAATACTTATCATTATTAGAAACATTGTAATATTTCCATTTTTCATAAGTGAAGAAATATTTCTTCGAAAATGTGAAAATTTATTCTAATTGAAGAAAATTTTATTCGAAAAAGAGAAAATTGCTATTATCGAAAATAGAGAAATTTTTGATCGGAAAAAGATATGTGTATTTTTCTGAATGCTCTCTTTTTACATATGCTCTTGTTTACCAGATCAATCAGGTTAAAGTACTATCCTTACCAAATTGGTCAGGTAAAATTAACATGGATCAGGTAAGAGTATCTTTCCTTGAGTATAGTGTAAGGTGGGTGGAGACGCTGTGATATGAAAAAGTCAATTTGTCTATGCTAAATATACAATATTTGTGTTTTACTAAATAATTTTATTTTACCCGAATGTTTATATCCCTTTTTCCTACGATTTTAACCTACTTAAAAAATTAAATATTCAAGAAATGTGACTTATTGTTGTTTCACCAATAATATCGAATGAGGCCATGGACAATGAGTCTTTTTTTGTCTGACGGCTTAGAATAGTTTGGGAACACATGTTGCCCTAAAACTTTAGGTCAAAGTATTCAGAAAAGTAAGTTTCACGTAGTTTTACGCAAGTCGGTGCTTGGGGAATTTAAGCAGAATGGCTTAAAAATTTGTTTTAATTTTTGTAATTCTTTTCCAAACTCTATCATATTGTTATTGGCATATTATTGAAGAAATTTTAATATAAAATAACATAAAATTAAAACATATTTGAAAAATAGTTTCAAACATTATGGAAAATACGGTCAAAGTTCAAAATTGTTAACCTAAAATTTAAAAATTTCAAATTTAGACTTAAATATCTCAGAGAAAAAATCCGACAGACAAATGGTTAATACAGTATTAGATAGCATATTTAATTATCTGTCAGATGACATACATTAGGGATTACTGATTACTGATGTCAGATGACTATTAGGGGAGTATAAGCGTAGAAACAGCTTCAAAAGTTATTATAGAAAAAACATGCAGGTTTCCGGATAAAAAACCTTGTAGCCTAGTGTAATATAAGTTATTCATATCAGAATTGAAGAATAAAATATTGAATTTTTGTGCAAAAGTTTGCAGTGCCATTATTGCTTGATTTGTGAGAGTTACAGCGCACAGTGGTCCCAATGGCCAATCTAGCTGGAATAAAGTCAATTTTTTTGTGCTTCGAATGTCTCAAATTTGTTTGCTAGTGGATTGACAATTACTCACTATAAATAACGGTGTATTTATTATTTCACTTTACCAATTATTCGCTATGTTATGCTTATGCAAACATCAGCAATTGAATTGCTGCAGTTATTACAAAAGCTAAGTCTATATTCAGTAGCGTCTTAAAAGAGCTCGTGTGATAAAACTACAACACATTTTTACAGTTGGTCCTTTTTTGCTTAATTATGTCAGGTATTTTTTCACTTCCAAGCTATTTTTGTTAAAATAAAATATTTTTTTTTTGTGGTAAAATATAGTGTTAGAAAATGTATTGTTTTTTTAATGTGTTTTTTTGTGCGGATCAGATTTTAGTTAAAGTTTTATTTGTTTGATTATCGAGATAGAATAAATGTTTCTATGTGTTCTGAAACTGTTAAATGTTATCTTTCAAGAAAAAAAAAAAAATTTACTGCCACCTTTTGCCCCTTTGCTTGTTATTGCATTTTTAGCTTATAACACGAAGAGAACAATGTTTGGTCTATCGAGAAGCAAGGAAAGAACATGGTTAATGCTGTTCATAACTCATTTTTCCTTAAAAGTGGACTGCGAAACAGTCGAACAGAAGAGTATTGTGTGCATGTTAAGAAAGCTCTTCGTAATTTAATCTCTAATTAAAATGTAAAGTGGATACAACGAAATAGAACGAAAAATAAGTTTGAATCTAAAAATAACATGTGGCTAGACGAATATTTTCACCTTCCGTCCGAAGACCTGTCCACATGAAATATTGTTCGACCTCAGATGGAGTTTTCAGACAAAGGCGAAAAATCGAAGCGTTTGGATGTAGCTCCCCTAGTAAATGCATTTTCTGCAGAAAAATTAAGTTTTTCTGCTAGTGTCAGCCTGTATAAGTCTGGTAAAAGAGATGCAGCTACAATTTTAAAAATTGTCATCAATTCTCCAACAAGATGAAAAAAAATTTAAATACTCCAAGCAAAGAACCACTACTGTACACAGATGAAGAGGCATTAGGAATGTTTATCGATGGTAAATATACAAAAAGCACTTACACTTCAATGCGCATTGGTGCTAAAAGCCGTTATGCCATTATCTATCCCTCATACAAAAGAATTTTGGAAGCCAGAAAAACAATTTTCTGAACATATTTTCTAATATATTCTTGTTATTAAAAGTTAAAGCATTTTTAATGGATTCTTACTTTACCAATGTTGAATGCATATTCTTTTCACAATTAACTAGAAATAATTGAAAAAAAACCGAAAGTAAAAATTTTCAAAATTGGCTTGTATGAGAAGTGACACGCCCACTTTTCGTATAACACCCATTTTGTATGAAGTAGCACTTAAGTAATATACTTCATCTCTGAAAATTTCAACCTTGTATCTGCTTCCAAACAGAAGTTATAACGTTATTCCAGCTAGATTGGCTATTGGGACCACTGTGCAGCGGTTCATTGAAATTTTGTGACTACTAGTACCACTCTCCCCTACTGCGTAAGGGGTATATTAATTTTGTCACGAAGTGTTTAATGCCCATAAGGAGGCGTAGTAGGTATAGAAAAGTATATATATTCTTGCTCATCATCACCACCTGAGTTGATTAAGCATAGCTTTTATGTTTTGGAGAAGGGGAATTTGGTAGGAACGGAGATCGATTATGTATTCAGTAGAAAAAAAACATTTGAGGTACAAAAAACATCACAAAATATTTGCATAACATCAACAAACACACAGATATATAATTTTTCCGTATCGAACAAGAAACACCGAAGATCTAAAGAAAAAAACCAAAATAGCACCATAGGGACCACTTTAAAAAAAAAAAATATTTTTTTTCAAAAATGTCATTCAAATATCTAACGATTGATCAACAAACACACAGATATATAATTTTTCCGTATCGAACAAGAAACACCGAAGATCTAAAGAAAAAAACCAAAATAGCACCATAGGGACCACTTTAAAAAAAAAATATTTTTTTTCAAAAATGTCATTCAAATATCTAACGATTGATCAACAAACACACAGATATATAATTTTTCCGTATCGAACAAGAAACACCGAAGATCTAAAGAAAAAAACCAAAATAGCACCATAGGGACCACTTTAAAAAAAAAAAATTTTTTTCAAAAATGTCATTCAAATATCTAACGATTGAGGTGGCTCAAAAATATGTTAGTTTTGGTGATACGCTCTAATGTACAGACTGAGTAAAAAATTTAATATAACTTCTAAACTTATAATAATTCTTTGAACTGCTTTCTTGTTAAAAATACTTCTCTTAATATTTTAAATGGTTCAAAATGATGAAACCACCATGAAAATTCTCTTTAAGTTTAATTTACTTTAAAAAACTTAGTTCATAATCCATCAACACGAAACTTTCTCAATCAAGTTTCTTCTTTAAGTTCTTTTAACTGTTAAACAAACAGATATCTCGAAAACTAATTGACTCATCGATCGATTTCAGTCATGTTGGACAGTGTAATCTTTATAGTTATTGACAAATTATGGTAAAGGTTTCTCTCATGCCTAAACTTAAAAATGGCCTTAGCTTAAATTAGTGGCAGATAGACTGTTGTTGCCTAATAAAGCTATTTTAAAGTTTAAATGTGGTATTTTGATATGTTTTTATTGTATCTGTGTAGTTTTTAATTTAGCTAAATTTTTCATGCGTTCCCCCTTTTTTTAAAAATGCATTCATATCATGATAACACACCGCAGCAACGAACGAGAACAGCTACTGTCTGGGTTGTAGTTTTTTTTTTTAATTTTTTATTTTGTTCTAAATGCTTTAATCAAAAATGGTAGCAGAGCAAAAACAAAAAAAAATATACTTAATAAACACAACAGCAACAAGAATAACAGCAACACAAACAGCAACAACAACAATACCAAAAAAGAAGACGACATGAAAAAGCTTTTATCTGCGAGATGTCTGTATTAAGGCTCTCTAAACAAGAAATAAAAGCAACAACAACAACAAAAAAGTGGTAATTTTTGTTGGCATTTATTATGTTGCTGCTGTTAATGCTGCTGCTGCTGCTAATATATATCTTGTTGCTGCTATTTGTTGTATTGCTGCTCTAGCTGTTGCTGTTGATGACGACTAATTAGCTTAAAATTCTCTCTAAAGTTAGCTGCAGCGCTTGCGCAGCAGCTATACCGTTGTTGCGTTTCAAATATCGTTGCTTGTGGATGATTGTGGCTGGCGCGTCGTCGGTGAATTTCAAATAAATACAACTGCCGCCACCTCACTCACTTAAGCAGGTTAAAAGCCGCGCCAACTAACTGCCAATGGCTAGAAAATTAACTCCAATCAAAAGTAAAGCAAAATGAAAATAATAAAATAACCGAACCTGTGTTTATGTGTTAAGATGAAGTTATAAAAAAAAAATTAAATAAAAAAAAAAACTAAATTATAAGGAGGTTAAAGAAAATACTTAATGTACAACATTAAATATTCAGTCAAACTTTAAGCAAAATCAGTGTTAAAATCAGCTGTGATTAAAGTTAATTTAAGCTAATAATATTGTTAAATATTTTTTTCCAATCGACTGCCTTAGGTGTCTGCTAACGAGTTAGGGGCTGTATCTAATAGCAGCCATTTAGCCAGAAAGCCCAAGTCTGCTGTTTAGAAGTGTAGTTTGGAATGATGCATTCCTTTTACTTTTATAAACGACTACATAAAAGACAAACAGTGTTGAATTAACCATTAAAGAATGTTTCATATATTCAAAATATGACCTACGACAAACACAATTTGTTCGCTACAAACACAAAATTCATTAAAAAATGCCTTAAGGTTGAAGGCATTGAAGTGAAACTTCTTTGGCGGCGAGTGAAATTTCAAGGTCTCTTATTCGTGACGCTAGGCTAATGTTTTGAATTCATATGAAAATTTTCAAAAAATTATCGTCGCTACCGGGAATCGAACCCAGACATTCTACTTAGCATCACATAAGAGTCAGAAGCTCTACCACTATGCCACATAGGCACATAACAAAAAAGCCAACAAAATGCAATTAATATTGAACGGATATTGGTCCGTCTCTTGTAAACCACAGACACACACCATGTCGCAAGAATGCGTTTTGATCCGTACCTTTTGATTTTCATCCTAAGAGTATGCACGCAAATTTTATTTCTTTATGCTTGGAATACTGTACATTACATTACAAAATATAACAGCTGTGTGGAGGAAAAGCAACAGACTGACATAAACATACTTTCATTGCTGCAATTTAACAACTGTAATGAAAGCTTTAATAATATTAATGAACTTATAATTTTATTGCAACACTTAAATTAGTTCCAAAATTCATTATTACGTAATCCAAAAAAAGATGTTCACAATTGATAGCAAATGTTTTCAATGCATTATTTTGCAATCAGGTGCAAATAAGATCGTGAACTGCCCTAATAATCAACAAGATTTGCCTCTGCTTTCGGGGGCTGCGTTAACGAGTACTATGCAAATGCAATTAAGCATTCAAAAAGTGTCAAAGTTGAGAAGACATTCGAAAGCAACTAAAAAACCAACTGAACGCAATGTTAACAGGGACTGAAAATAACTGTTATTTTACAATTTTCAAATGAACAAATTGTCGAAGTGCCTTTTAAATTGTCGACTGATTCTTTAGAAATTTAAAGTTAACTGTTATTTTTTCGGTGAAAAATAAAGGTTACTTTTGACTTTTACAATTATTTTGTGACTTTTATTTTTTCGGTCAAAAATATCAGGCAATTTATGTTTTTTTTTTTAAAGGCCGCTTGACAGATTGAACTGTTGATACCATGTGTAAAATGTTTCACCGATGAGATTAGAATAATGGTATCAATAGTTTTTTAGTCGGTAAAATGATCTTTGAAAAATACAACTGATATTTTTGCCCGAAAAAATAAAGAAAAAACTGTTATTTTGACTGATAACATAAAAGTCAAAAGTAACTGTTATTTTTTAACGAAAAAATATAAGGCACAAAATAACTTTTATTTGTGTCAGAATAAATAAAAGTTAAAAAATAACAGTTATTATGTGACTTTTTCGATAAAAACCATAACCGGTGCCGTTCCAGGATGTAAATATTGAAAAAACAGAATATTATTCCATTTTGTATTGATTGAATTTCTTTTCAGATACTATCACTCTCTATTTCACACTAAAATCTATCTTATTTTTTACTGTTTAAGAAGTTTCACTTCTGCCTCATGTACGTTGCTACACTCAGAAAAAAGTGTCTCGGAATATGATAAAAAAGGCATCATATTTAGAGAAAAATGGTATAGACTTTGCTCCAGAGAATGCTATTCTCTAATTGCGATACTAAAAATTCTCTAAAAATGATAAAAAGCTACCATGAAATAGAAAATATATCATTTTTAGAGAAAAATACTTTTTTTTGAGAAAAAATATGTTTCTTTTGAAGAAAATACTTCTCATAGTGAATTTTTTATCAAAATATTGGAAAAATTTTTAATTTTCAATACATTTTTCTCTATAAATGAGAATGTTTTTGTGCAAGAAAAATATTTTTCATAATAAGAGACATTGAAATGTTTCCATTTCCTAGAAGTAAAGAAATATTTCTACGAAAATGTGAAAATTTATTCTAATTGAAGAAAATTTTAAAAAGAAGTTTAAAGAAGCTTCTATAAAGAAGCAGAAGCTATATAAAGATGAAAAAAAATTAACCGAACAGTATCGACCAAAACCGTAGTGAACGAAGACAATCCAAAAATCGAATCGATGCTTATAAGATTTTTTAAAATTGGAATTTTTTTTAGACAAAATTGCATATTAAATGCATGCAAAAAAAAAACTTAAAACACATTTTTCTCGAAATGACTTTTCAAACTGCACTCAGAAAAAAGTTGTTCGGAATATGATAAAAAATGCATCATATTTAGAAAATAAAAATGGTAAGAACTTTGCTCCAGAGAATGCCTTTCTCTAAATGCGATCCTAAAAATTCTCTAAAAATGATCAAAAGCTTCTATGAAAAAGAGAAAATTTTTAAAATTGGAATTTTTTTTAGACAAAATTGCATATTAAATGCATGCAAAAAAAAAACTTAAAACACATTTTTCTCGAAATGACTTTTCAAACTGCACTCAGAAAAAAGTTGTTCGGAATATGATAAAAAATGCATCATATTTAGAAAATAAAAATGGTAAGAACTTTACTCCAGAGAATGCCTTTCTCTAAATGCGATCCTAAAAATTCTCTAAAAATGATCAAAAGCTTCTATGAAAAAGAGCAATATATAAAAATATATCGGTTTTAGAGAAAAAGACTTTTTTATTTTTGAGAAAAAATATGTTTCTTTTGAAGAAAATACTTCTCATAGTGAATTTTTTATCAAAATATTGGAAAAATTTTTAATTTTCAATACATTTTTCTCTATAAATGAGAATGTTTTTGTGCAAGAAAAATATTTTTCATAATAAGAGACATTGAAATGTTTCCATTTCCTAGAAGTAAAGAAATATTTCTACGAAAATGTGAAAATTTATTCTAATTGAAGAAAATTTTATTTGAAAAAGAGAAAATTGCAATTATCAAAAATAGAGAAATTTTTTACCGGAGCAAGGTATGTGTTTTTTTCTTAGTGTACACGTGAGTTTTTTTTTAAGACTTTTTAATCAAAATATATTTTTGTATGAAAGTTTGCACAACAATTGTCAAGCAAATATGAAATATATCCGAGCTTCTAAGTTTTTTAACTAGAATGCTATTTCTTTGTCCATAGCTGTATATTAACCACGACAATCAATTTTAACCACGACAATCAATTCTATCAAACAAAATCGGATTGTTATTTTAAATCGAAGAAAATTATTAGAGTAATAAAAGTCTTTTGAGATACAAGTAAAACCATCATGATTATATTTAAGCACACCAACGTTAAAGGTTTTTCAAACTATCCTATAGCTAGATAACATAAGTTAGAATAGTAGCATAAATCTAAGGACGCTGCAGGTAGTTCTATGCACACACACAGTTAGATGAAAAAGAATAGAAAAATCTACAAAATTGCAAAATTTGAGCAAACTATGCAGAGTCAAGAAAACTGAGGAGTGGCTTGCAGATGCAGAACTTGGTATGTAAAAATAAAAGATGCATTGAAGAAAGTGCCAGCACAGTGGTCAGAGTAATTTTGAAATTCACCCGAATTTCATGTAGTAAAAAATGAGAATGCATGTAAATAAAACTAAAGTTTTTCATTGGCAAAAAGCCAAGTAATTACTTCAATTACTTATAACTAAGAAAAATAAGAGAGTATTTTTTTGAAAAGCAACTAAATCTTAACTTAAAACAGCGAATTGCAGTCGTAAAATATGGCACTCAAATTTAAATTTAAACCAACATACAAATAACAAAAACACAAAAAAATATGTAAAGTCAACAATTGCAAAAAAGGAGTGTAGCCGAGCATTGTTTGCAACGCCTTCAACTCCCCATATTGCCAAAAAAGTTTATTGCTTGAATATGCAAACCAACAAACAAAATAGCAAATAACCGCAGAGCACAGCAAATGTGAAAACTATGCGTAAATTTACGCTATCGTATTACTTTCTACTAGCAGGCACAGAGCAGACAAAAAGACAGACGACGTACGTAAAGACGACAAGAAGACAACGTGCTATACTCTAAAGCTGCTTGCTTACCTTAGCAGCAACACCAACACCAACAGCAGCATCAGCAGCAGCAGCAGCAGATAACATAAGTAAAAAGATGGCTTCAAGCAAAAAGCAGTAGAAAACATTTTAACCGGAAAACAAATCGGTAGGAGGAAATCCTTTAATATAACCAAAACAATAAAAAAAAAATGAAAAAAAAATAACACAAAAACAATGCAAAACAAAGCAATGCTTTGTAAATTCATCTAAAATACAGAAACAACATAGAACAAGCTAAAAGCAAAAATCAATATTGCCAAAAGCAAAAATGCTAGAGTTGCCAGAGTGTCGTGTAGTATTCATTTGTGTGTGTGTGTGTGTGCGTATATGTGCAGAGTTATGTTGAGTGCCATGAAGTAAGTAAAGGTGGCAACGAACAGGCTTAGAAATTGTTTTAATTCTAAGGAACAAGCTTAAACAACAACACGCCTTAATTTGGTTATTTTAAGATGATAATGAAGTTAAGCTTATACTTAAGTAACTGTGTTTTGTTGTGGGTAGAGGGTGTGTTGGGTGGTGGGTTGATGATTTTAGAGTACCTTACTCTAGAGTTATTCCAGTTAAAAATACTTTCTTGTTGTGCTGATTTTTCATATTGTTGTATTGAAGAACTCTAATATTTAAACAGCAGTTCAGAACTTTACTTCAACTTTAATGTTAAGAGATTTTTTTAAGAATTTTGTACAAAATTTTTACCACAAACTTTTGACTTGAGCATATTTTAGCTGTAGCATGATTTAATATGCTTTTCTTCAAATTGAATTTATTTAAAAAAATTTTCTTATTAATAAACTTAATTTTGTACCTACACTGAGAAAAAAAACATACTTTAAAATTAAACAAAAAATTTTAAAATAGAAATTAAAAGCATTTGCGTTTCTACAAAACAAAATTTAAAACAAACGTGTTTAAATTTCAACTATCAACTCCTTCCTTTTTTATAATTTTTCTTATGTCTTTGAAAAAATAAAAAAATAACTATCTGAAAAATATGACAGTTTTTGAAATTTTGGTTTTGCAAGTAACGAACATAAACGATAAAATAATCACTAATTAATTTTTTTCAATATTTAGAAGTCAAACTTCATCGAGTGGAGTTAAAATTCGGTATTCGGAGGGTCCCAGGGGTCGCTGAATACGAATCTCGTGTCGAAAACGCAGAAAAAATGAAAAACTGGCATCGAAGATATCAAGCTTAAAACATTTGTTTTAAATATTAAAATTTTTGTTTTAAATTTGTTTTTACATTTAAAAACAATGTTTTAAAAACAAAAACTTTTGTTTTTAAATTAAACTTTAAAAACATTTGTGTTTAACTTTAATGAAATTGTTTCAAGCTCTATTTCAAACACAAATTCGTTTGATATTAGCACAATTTCATTTAGTTTTAACACATATTTCCCTCAGTGTACATGTTTATACATTGTTACATGTTTAACCCATTTTGAACCGGTACCCGATTCCATGGACCAATTTTGATGAAATTTAAACGATTACCATTGAGCATCCACTGATCACGATTGTGGTGTCAAAAAACTTCTACATGTCTTGGGCTACCTGTAATGGACTGTGTCGAAAACGACACGTTGCCCAGTTAGGTGTATATCAGAATGTTTAAGAAACATAATAGAACTATGGTGTTTTTTTTAAAGAATGCATAGAAAAAGTTCATAAATTGAATACATTATGATTGTACAAAAAGCAGTTACACAAAAATCAGTTCATTAAATTGTTATCAAATTAATTATAAAAATTTATGATGAAATTCATCGAAAAATTTTAGATGAAGTGCAATATTGCACTTTTTTGCACTGATATACTGTTGCCAAATGCCATCTACCACAGCTACTCTGATGGTTTGGTGGTCTCTAAATCACATGTTCCCGAACAGCTAGACGTGGCTATGTTCTGGGTCTTCCTGCTTCTTCAATATGAAACTCCGACTCCATTTCTTCAATGCGACGATTTTCATATAATAACAAACCACGGGCAATTTCACTTTTAAATTTCATTTTCAACTTCAAGGCGTTTACAGTAGTAGAATAGATGCACTTATTCAACAGCGGCCACCACCACTTTTTCCACGAATAGCAATACGATAGTTGGCAATACCATTGTCATGTAAGCCAACGCCTCCCATGTTTTTGTTGTATTCAATTACAATGTATGGCTGTCGAACTGACACCTTCTTTTTCTCTTCTTTTGAATACCCTGATGTAGTACCTTCGGTTCAGCATCAACAAAGTTCAAGTTCATTTAGCAAGCAAAATAGGTAATAAGAGGAGAAGAAATTGTCAAAGTAGACCGCGTGGTGTTCTGGATTTAAAACGGATTCAAGTAAATTCAGTACCACAGATGCTCCTAAGCCGACTTGTTTATCGAATGGTATTGAAATACCAGCATACGGCATAGCTTCATACAAATAGCCTGTATCGGAACACAAACACCAGTTGCAGTTATATCTGCCAAAGTATGGTATCATCTGCTCATCGATAGACAGGTAATTAGTAAAAATCCCGAACTGCTTATATCTTATATTCAATAGATCAATCAGAGGACGAACTTTGGCAAAGAGATCAGTGGTGTCAATATCATTGTTGTCAAATGGAATAATAATTTCGAGACATAGCTTGCTTGCCGATAGGTATTCCAAGATCAGGTTGAGTAGACCAGTACATACTGACTTGAGGAACTGTGTGATATCCAGACAAGATCAGTATTCCAATGAAACGACACAAAAGCTGCTTCGTAATGTTTATAACAATATTATGTTGTTGAGCATACAGGTTGCTATTTTCAACCATCAACTTAATCATCAAAATATTGAGAAAAGAGTTCTAATGGCGATTTAACACCTTTAGAATATAAAACAATAATTCACTAAATGACAACATGAAAATCATGTAGAGAAGATTCTGTAAAAGAAGAGAGCTGTATGTACCTAACTGACCAGCGTGTCGTTTTCGACACAGCAATTTTTAGCAGTGCAATTGGAAGGGGTAAAATCGTTTTTTCGATATAGAGAAAATTTCTTTTTTTATTTTATTTTTTTACACTACGATCCAATACATATGAAAAACAAAAATATTATTTTAATAATGAAATCGGCCATTTTAAAAAAGCTCTGCAATTAAGACTTTTTCTTTTCAAAATTAGTGTATAGATAAAAATGTATAAAAATATCGTAATTGACAGAATCGTGAAGCCAAAAGTCGCAAGTATCATTTAAAATAAAAAAGCAAGCATATAACTGTTGTTTTTCCTGAGTAACAAAGGCTCAAAATAGATGTGCCGAAAACGACACAGTGGTCCAAAATGGGTTAACATTTTACTATTCCTCTTTCTGCTCATAAATAACAGTGAACAATGTTGAGATCATCGAATTCAAACGAATTTTTGACTAAAATTCTTTAAAGTCCTTGAAGTAAATAGCAAAGTCATATGTGAGTTTTGATAGTTTGGCTACCTACACTGAGAAAAAAATCACATACCTTGCTCCGGTAAAAAATTTCTCTATTTTCGATATAGAAAATTTCTCTTTTTCAAATAAAATTTTCTTAAATTAGAATAAATTTTCACATTTTCGAAGAAATATTTCTTTACTTCTAGGAAATGGAAATATTTCAATGTCTCTAATAATGATAAGTATTTTTCTCGCACAAAAATTTCTCATTTATAGAGAAAAATTTCTTGAAAATGAAAAACTTTTCTTATATTTTGATAAAAAATTCACTAAGAGAAGTATTTTCTTCAATAAAAACAAATCTTTTCTCGAAAATAAAAAGTTTTTTCTCAAAAAACGATATTTTTTTTTTTTTTTATGGCAGCTTTTTACCATTTTTAGAGAATTTTTAGTATCGAAATTAGAGAATAGCATTCTCTGGAGCAACGTCTATACCATTTTTCTCTAAATATGATGCCTTTTTTATCATATTCGGATAAAGTTTTTTCTGAGTGTAGTTTGGCTAAGTGTATCTGGAAAGAAAATACACTACTTTTCGCGGCCTTATTCAGTAAACAATTTGGAATTTTGGAACTCGAAAAAACTGAACGAAGCCTCAAACTCGCATAAAATCTCGCGAGTTTAAATAAATAAAATATTGATAAAAGCCATGATCTTGTTCAGAGTTAATTGAACTGCTCTATGGATTCTTGGTATAACCAGTGTGTGGGAAAGCGTTTCATAGTAAGGACATATCATCTTCTTAATATATAAAATCAGATGGTTGTCCTTCTGTCTGTCTGTCTGTCTGTCTGTCTGTCTATCTGCTCCGTATAGGCTCGCGCACCGTTTATCCAATTGAGCTGAAATTTTGACACCGAGTACCTTTCATTCAGAAAAAGAACATAGGGGGTGTAAAAAAAGGTGGAAGCATATGGGCGTGACACTCTGTAATACCTTTTAAACGCCTGGACCGATTTCAATGAAATTTGGTATGAAGGTTCAACTGCTCTTAAAATAAAACATAAGCCATAACAAATTCCAAAACTTCCATAAGAGGGCGCTTTAAGTAGTGCATTTTAAAGATTCAATAACTCCTAAACTCCTGGACCGATTTCAATGAAATTTGGTATGAATGTTCAACTGCACCCAAGATAAAACATAAAATTTAAAAAATTCCTAAGACTTCCAAAAAAAGGCGCTTTAAGTAGTGTATTAATAAGACTCAAAAACTCCTAAATGACTTCACCGATTTTACTAAAATTTTATACGTGAAATAACTTGACCCTGCAACAGAATTAAGGCTATTTAAATTTCAGAAAACTTCCGTCAGAGAGCGCTTTATTCAATCAACTATGTTTGACTCATTCACGTCAAAACGGATTAACCGATTTGGATGAAATTTGGTAGGCATTTGTATCTGTTACTAAAATAGATTCTATGCTTTTAAAAGTTCTTTCGACAAAAGTCAAGGAACAAGCCGAAGGCAAACGAAGTCAAGAACCAAAGACGAACGAAAAAAAGAAGTCTAACGAATACTAGCAGAGGCTATATAAAGATGAAAAAAAATTAACCGACCAGTATCGACCAAAATGGAAGTTGAACGAAGAAAATCCAAAAACGGAGTCGATGCTTATAGGATTTTTTGAAATTGGAATTTTTTTTAGACAAAATTGCATATTAAAGGCATGCTAAAAAAAACTTAAAACGCATTTTTCTCGAAATGACTTTTCAAATTGTACTCAGAAAAAGTTTTTCGGAATATGATAAAAAAGGCATCATATTTAGAGAAGAATGGTATAGATGCGATTCTAAAAATTCTCTAAAAATGATCAAAAGCTTCTATGAAAAAGAGCAATATATAAAATATATCGTTTTTAGAGAAAAAGACTTATTTATTTTTGAGAAAAAATTTGTTTCTTTTGAAGAAAATACTTCTCATAGTGAATTTTTTATCAAAATATTGGAAAAATTTTTAATTTTCAATACATTTTTCTCTATAAATGAGAATGTTTTTGTGCAAGAAAAATATTTTTCATAATAAGAGATATTGAAATATTTCCATTTCCTAGAAGTGAAGAAATATATCTTCGAAAATGTGAAAATTTATTCTAATTGAAGAAAATTTTATTCGAAAAGGAGAAAATTGGTATAATCGAAAATAGAGAAATTTTTCACCGGAGAAAGACTGTATGTGTTTTTTTCTGAGTGTGGGTGACCATTTCCCTCAGAAACCCGACTTCAGATCGAGATGTTGAAGATGTCTTTTTTTTTCTGGCAGGTACAGTTTTACGGAAATTTGACCAAACACTTTCGACGAAAGGAGAGGGCAACACCTCAAAAAACGATAATTCAAAAAATTTTAAAATTGAATTGATAATTTAAAGAACGTTTAAATGAGAGCAGTTTTAAAAATCGTCCTTTTTCTGTGCTCGAGGCACAACCCCCAGTAAAACCGGATTACATCCGCTAGTATATTATATTATTTCAAATAAAAAATTCTTGTATTTCAGTATTGCTGGTGTATTGTATACATTATGCTGTCTATGTATGTAAGACTTAATTTATACACTTGACAAATATTGTGAAAATTTAGTTTTTATTGATATTAAATGATATCATAAGTAATTCTGTCGCGTTAGATAGTTGGGCATTCAGTGGTAGATAGGTGAGAAATTTTCATTATAGAATTAGGGGTGGGGAGGGGAATAGTTAAAATACTAAAAGTACTGATAATATGCCTATGACCGCCAAAAAAAACCATCACGAACATAATCATCTAACGCAAACATTAGGACTTAGTGCTGATCATATCTGTGTCGACAAGGAATAACCGCTAAAATCAAGTTAGGACAAACTGAGGTTATTACTTTCATTACGATTTTTCGCAACGAAATACACTAGTACGCACATTTATATGGTTGTAACTTGAAAATTAAATGTTTGAAGCCATCAAATCAAAATAGAAGAAGTCAGGGTACCCTGATATTAGGTAGCAATTTAAGTTTTAAAAATGCTCTCCTGAAATTTTGAAAATGAGTTCAGCTGTTATTCCTTGTCGACACAGATATGTTTTGACCGAAATGATCATCAATATATACATATATATTAATATAATATATTAATATATTGATGTTTATAATTTGTTCGAGTATGTATTTTTTCCACTAAAAGTTACTGACATGACCGGAATCTGCACTCATGGCCACTTGGCAGATATTTAAGTAATGTTTATAAGTAGGTTAGTTAAGTGTTAATTTACTATGTGTGAGCGGTTGAATATGATGTCTGTTTAATTGATTTATTAACTATTGTTTATCTTGATAATAATATATTGTTTTATTTGACAGATATTCATTGGGATATTCAACTAATTATGGTGTTGTTTTAAACCACTCATTTGGTGTATTTGTACACGAAGTTGAAACAATTGTTTACATTTTGGTTTAAAATATCCTCATGGAATCACCTGATGAGTTAACTGGGGGATTTTTGATGTCATTGAGATATTATTTGGTTTTTTAAGTTTTTATTGTTTTTATTTAATTGACATAGATTTCCTATGTCAAAAAATCTAAGTTCAATTCTAAGATATTGTTTCAGTTACGTCGGAGATCCGATTAGTTATCATATGAAAACGGTATTTTGGGTAACAGTCTTTTTGCTCTATAGCGTGTTTGTTCAATTTATGAAACATGACACATGGTAGACTTGAGATTGATCCCCAGGATACGGATTTTGTTGTCATCTGGTTGTTTAACCCCAACTTTATTCTAAATTTGTTAGTGCAGCATCTTCGAATTTTCAATGGGTGAACATCCATCGGAGTTGTTTCGATCCGAAGACAAGCATTTTAAATAAAAATACATTATTACTGTTTTCGTTTAGATACTTGTAAGTTCAACCGTTACTTCATAATTAGTTACTCATAACAATATTGTATATGGTACCTTGAAGGGATTAAGGTTACAATGAAAGGAACTGGAGATTTTCTATAAAGCAGTTTTTTGAGATAGAATGAAAATTATCGATATTAAGTAAAACTCCAAGAACTTATAGCTAGAAACATGAACACATCTTTGCAACGGAACTTACAAATTAAATTGATTATGAAGAAGCTGAGGCGGTTAAATAAAGTCAAGGCTATCTGGTAGCTTCCAACCTTGAAAGTTATGGTGGATATTGTTACTCAGGAATAAATGTATTGTGAATTGTCTCTTAATAAAGAAACAGACATTTTTTAAAGCCAAAACGGGCCAAAGCATAACTAGGCCTGTAACATTTCTATATGGAAGTACTCTAGAAGGTCATTATTTAATTATAAAAATGCGTATCTTTACATTTTTTTAACTCGTTAAACTTTTAAACTTTTTTTAACTTCTTAAAGAAGTAATTTAAGTGAGGATGAAAATTTCCATTTCAGAATTTATTGAATAGAAAAGATTGGATTCCTGGCCGCAATTATTGTTTTAGATTGGTTAAGCTCTTTAGCGTCAGTTTCAAGGTCATTTGAAGGTCAAACTAAGAAAAGGTGGTTGAACAAATTCATATCTATCTATACTCTATACTATTATATAAAATTGAAGTGGAAATATTAAGTACACCAATGACTCCAAAACTACTGGACCGATTTTTATGAAAAAAATTTTAAAATATCATATTTGTGCTACAGAATGCCATAGGTGGGGTTTATTTAAGAAAATTTAACAATAAATATATTTAATTATGTTGTTAAGTTTTTTAGGAAATTACCACCGATGCTAAGCATTGCTTGGTCGCTTGCTTTTCACGCGTCTGTGTTACGAGAGTTTAAACTTCATGTTGCTATCAACCCTTCTCTTTAAAGTTTATTGATCTCGCTCTCCACACTCATTCGAAGAGTAACCAAAGCAGTTGGCGCTCTTTGACGTGATGGGAATACAAGTTAAATAAACCTTGCCATGCTGTTATTGCTGTAGAATGATGAGCTGCAAACCAATGTGTGCATATTTGTTTCGCCGCATGCAATTTCTTTACACATATTATTATTGTAGTTTTCCAATTTTTTAATATTTCAAAATGCGGCATTCACAAGTGTGATAGCATATTTTGTATAGATTAAAGATAAATTAAAAGTTTGAAAAATGAAGTGTTCGTATTTCCCTTAACTACAAATAAATGCCTCGACGTAAAACAAGTTTGACAAGTTTAACAGAAAATGCAAGAGCGATGCTCAGCGCTAGGAGAGCAAGATCAGCGACTCAAAGAGAAAAATTGTTGGTAAATTATGCATGCAATTATTTGTTTACACGACTGCGATTGGAGTGAGGCAGTGGCGTAGCTAGGGTTGCTGGCACCCGGGCCGGAAACTAAATTGTGCATCTTTTAAGAAGGTTATACTTAACCTCATAAAAGCAATGTTAAAAAAGTAAGGGCCGGAAACTAAATTGTGCATCTTTTAAGAAGGTTATACTTAACCTCATAAAAGCAATGTTAAAAAAGTACTCCGAAATTAATATAATTTTTTTAAATAATAGTTTACTGTTATGATTATTTTGTTTAAGTGCAAATGAGTAAACATATATATATTAATTCATTGTATTATTTATAAAAGTCGGTAACAATATACAAAATTAATCTCATCGATAGTAATATATTTGATATCATTTGAAAGATAATTTGGTAACTTAAACAAAACTGAAAAATTTTTCTCAATCAAGGAATTTTTCAAAAATGTTTTGTTTACGTAAAATTTTGACTAGCAATAGTGAGTAAATCCCCAAAGATCTATTTTGAATAATTTTGCATAAACGAGGAAAAATAGGACCGGGAAGTAAAATGTTAACAAATTTTCCCTCAGTGACCCTGAATAACAATCAATTTAAATATTTTTTCGAAATCAATCCACGTCTTCTATATAAAAGTTAAGTGCAAATTAGAACAAAATATTAAAATTAATTTATAAACTTTTTTCCTAATTTTTATAAATTTCTTTATAGTACTCTTTATACATTTCAGCTTCGACTTTAATAGACAAGACTGAGGACTGTAACATTTGACTGCTTTATTCTCGACCATAAATATCACAATATCACAGTGATACCAAATTGATATCAGAAATTTGTTTCATAGTCATTATCTACATAATTCCCAAAGCAAACTTGCCCTGGGAGAACAAGGTCAGGAGTCATGAAAATAAGAATAATTTTTAGAATAGTTTTTTTCTTAAAAACTGCATTTTTACAGTTTTTGTTGGTTGATTTGAACAAAATAATAAGTATGTATTTTAGTAAATTAAAGGAGTTAGGAAACCATCTTAGAGTTTTAAATAGACATCTTCAAAATAAAATAAAAGAAACATCAGAACGCCATAAAATTGTTATAAAACTCCATTTATTTAATTAAAATAAAAAATTTAATGAATTTTAATCAATTTAATTTTTTTTAGAAATTTTAAAGCAAGTAATAAATTGAGCTTTTAAATTTTTATGTAACAGGACACCCAAAAACATATTTCTATTAAAAATTATGTTCTAGCAGGTTAAGAGCTGCAAATAAGGTTTGTTTGTCGATGTATAGTCTCAGAAGTCAGATTCCTGACATTTATGACATGAGCACGTTTTTCTAAAAAGCTCTGGGGAAATGTATTGCTGGAGAACATCCCAGCAAAATCTTCGCGAAAAATTTTGCTCGCATGCTACTTAACTAGCATGTTAAAGCACGTCTTAACATGAGTTTTTGAAGTACAAAAGCTTTTTTAAATAACTTTATGGAATATAAAGTGAGGAATATACTTTAATTCATCACTTTAATGATGAATAAAAATAAAACCATTAAAAAATTATCTTCGACTTGCCGAAGTCAAAATACTCAGGTTGAAGTTTATTCGAATTTATTTAGGTTATATTAATTTGATGACATCACTTTTTAAGGGGGAAAGGCATATTTTTCTCCATTTTTTTTATAACTCAAACTCAAAGTACGTTTTATTTATCAAGAAAACAAGACTAATGTATGAACTTTCAATTCAACACATTAATTTTGTGTTAATTATGAAGGTTTTGATATTTTGGTGACGTCACTTTCTATGGAAGTATTCACAAAATTTTGTTGAATTTCAACTTCAGGGTATATGTTTCAAATATAAGCATTACAGTGGTGCTCCAATTAAGCGAACACCGATTTAACGAACTTCCAATATAATGAACCCTTATTTAATGTTCGTTGTTGACTCTATATTGCGAACATTTGAAATTGTAGGTATTCTTTTTAACAAACATTTGCTTCTCTGAGCGTGCTTTGTTTGTTTTTGAATTTGTAATAACATTAATATGTATTTACTTATCTTATTCTCAAATAGTCCCCTCGGGTTAATATACATATTGTAGGGTTTCCTTTTTAAAAAACATTATAGGAATGTATTGACATAATCTTGGATTTTTCATTTGGAGTGTTGATTTTAACCAGCAGCTTTCTAAACATTTAATAATAATAATTAATAATAACTAAAACAAGTTCAAAAATTCAACTTTATTGTAGTGCATAATTAATACAAAAAATGTAAGGATATTTGTTTCAAGTTGACAAATTTATTAGCTTTGTTAAATGATAAAAAACTCGAAAATAGTATTTACGATTTAATAATTTTTTCGATTTACCGAACGACCCTGGACATTATATCTTTAGTTTAACTGGGGCACCACTGTATGACAAATCTCAAATCATGAAAATTATTTCATTATGGAATAAAATTATGCAATAAAGAGACGGCTGTAATCGTGTGGACAAACGAATGAACAGACAGACAGACGGACATGGCTTAATCGACTCATGGTCGTGAAAAAAATTTCGTGACAAAATTATTGTGCTTTGCGGGTGGAGTATAATAAATATTTAATAAAAACCTTTGAAAAACGTAGAAGTAGATTATGGTAAACGAGTTGGTACAGCAGAAAATCTGATTTTTCTTATTCCTGGTAATGCCAATGAATCAAAAAAGTTGTTTATACTGAAGTATTAAATAACTAAAATGGAAATATCTTCACTTTAATATCATTATACTATTTAATATAATTTGCTTCCAAACACAAATAATATGCATTTTAACGTTTTTTTTTATTATTGAAATTTTTTATATATACAAAGGTATTATTGATAAAGAGAAAATGTCCGTGGCGAAGCCTCGGACGACTGTGGCCTGCTAGTAAAAGTATACAAAAATTGTTTCACCTTGACATGATAGGTTCAAACAACCTCAGATACGAATTAGTGTCCCAGACCAGAACATTTTTTTTTTTGTGTGATGCTGTAATTTATCAAAAACGGTTTCTTTAAGTTCTAACATTTAGCTTAAAAAAGAACAATACTTTGATAAAAGAAATATCAAATAACATTTTCGAAAATAATGGCCAAATTTAACTTATTGAAAAATAAATTGTTAATTTTTTATGAATTTATTATCATTTCATGGAAAATCTCAAAATAATATTAAAAAAATTTGTACCAAATTTTAAACTCATTGTTTTCAGTGCATTCAGTTGTATTGTAAAAAATAGAATATCGAAAAATTTTATATATTCTTCTTTTATTTCCAATAAAAGAAAGCATTACGCGAATCTTCAACGGTTTAAATATTTTGATAATAAAATAAAAGCCACCCATCGTGCTTTTTACACTCGATACGTTGTTTAAATATCAACTTTACTTTCTAGCATCAGCTGTAGCCAACTTAATGGCTTTTTTTATGACAAGATTATGACCATCATTAGAATTTTATATAATCATCTTTTATAAGCTATGCTTGCAAAAAAAAAAATTAAACTTAAATTAATATCAATGGTCTGTTTCGCATCCTTGTCTCAAGGCTTTAAGCAAACATTATTCGCATTTTTGTCTTGTCGTCCGAGAAGTAAAACTTTATGAAGCAAATTTATGCGAAATTTTTTTATGGAGTAAATATGTCTAGATGAAAAGATATGTATAGACAGTTTGAATATGTATGTACGAGTGTGTATATAAATGAAAGTTAACTCAGCTGCAAAGATTTTCGGCAAACCCCTATTCAAGGACGAAACAACAATAAAAATAAAACAACAACAGTTTCTAAAGACAGCAAAAACAAGCTGAAGTAGGTGGGAAGCAAACTAAGTTGATCTAACAAATTGGGTTGTTTTTCACTTGAATTCGTTTTAATGCTCTAAAAACTACCCGGTTGCTGTTGACCCCCCGCCACAAGCTAATCCCACAGCGCTGCTAACAACGTTTAGGGGCGCAATGGGCCTCAAAAGAACAAAAAAAAAAAAAACACACGAATCAACAACAGCTAAACTTAAACAAATACAACAACACACAACACAACAACAATATATTAAAGTGACGATACTGGCCAAAAGCACTAGAAAATGCTTAGTTGATGTAGCTTAGCATGGGTCGGTTTGGGTTGCGTAGCGTTTGGCTTACGTTACGTTGATTTGGATTGCGTCCGCACACAATCACTCAGCTGAAAATTGATGATGATAATCGCTGGGAAAATTGTTATGACCAGGCTAAAAAGTGAAAACGCAAAAATAGCACCAACAAATAGAAATGCTATTCAACAACAACAACAACAACCACACCAACATTAGGTTTGCTCAATTTTTCAGTGCTGCTGCCTACAGCCGGGATAACACATAAAAATGGTCGCCTCATCTACCCCAAAAGGTATTTATTGCCAGGCAGCCGAGGGAATTTATCTTTATTACTAAAGCTGACTGAGAGACCGGCTGACTGGCTGACTGACTGACTGACTCTCACTGAATGACTGAGTTTAATGCCTCAACAAGGACTAGTTGAAATTTTAGTACTCAAAGGCCAGCTTTTTTATATTATGCACTGAAAAAAATCCAAGTGATTTAAATTGTCATATAAATTTATTAAAAATAAATAAAATCATGCCCTGAAGTAGGAATCAAGTACTTCCGAAACGTTGGAAAAATTTGAAAAAAATTAAATTTTTATAAAAAAATCGTTCTTTGCTCTATTGGCAAGACCTCACCAATAGAGTCCAAAATAAAAGACCACAAATAAAACATTCAAGAATTGGTTAAAATATTTTCATCTCTTTTTACTACCTTAAATAATATTTGAATCATCCTGTATCCTTCTGGCACATAAAATCCTTATTCACTTACGCGAAAACATTTGTGTCGGTGACAAAATGCTGCGCAAGCTAACCAATTTAAACGAAGTTTGGCATATTAGCAAAATGCGCTAACTCAATTGCGCCATAGCACAGTTTGATATTCAATTATAACTGTATCAACAATAATCTGTTTGTTTTAGTTTCAGTGCCATGATTTTGTGTTGAATATATCATTGGGTTATGTGCTGAATTTTTTTTTGAGTGTATTGAGTTGACTAGCCAGTGAGTTATGTGGCGAAGTACTCAGCGCAGTTTGACCTAGCCAAGAGAAAATAAATTAAATCAAATAAAAAAAAAAATCCTTAATATCAATTCAAAGTCATATTGCTTTGCTTTTAAATTCCTCCAAAGATATTAAATAAGAAATAATGAATATGAACAAAATTTTAACACAAATCTTAAATTTCAGGCATGCCACTACATTTCATTGAAAATTCAAACGAGCGTGCAAAACAATTGAAAAGTTTAAAAATCAATTTCGAATATTGCTTCCACTTCGAATTTTTGAAATCTTTGCAAGAACAAAGAATGTAAAATAAACAAAAAAGCAGTACATTATAACTGTGCTATTGCGTGACTTATTTAAAAGCAATTTTATCAGCGCAGTAGCACACTTAAGTGTGCTTTAACTCAATACCGCAGAGCAGTGCTAATATATGAGCGATTTATGTTAAGTTTATGTCACTTATATTGAAACATATAATATATTAGAACGTTGTTTTGTTTATTTAGTCACAACTTTTTCCAAATATTTATACGTTCTTCTCTCTTAAGCCTATTTTATTTTTTTTTTTTTGCATCCTTGGAAACAAAAAGTTCTTCATCATTAGCGTGTTGACACATATTCTTTTTGATTTTCTTCTACATTTCTACAAAAGACTTATCTTTTTCTCTACATCTCCAACTCCATCTTCACCTCTAACTCCAACTCCACCATCATTACCACCACCACCATCATCAAAGTGCAAATGTTTGTTGACTTTTTCTTTAGTTTTTGGCCTGTCTTGTGCGTTGTATATGTGTCCTGGCTGCTTTTATCAACTTCTATAGTCTTGTTCGATGACATAATGAATTGTCAAAGTGTTGACATTTGTTTTGTTTGGTAGTGTTTTTTGGTTTTTTCTTGTTTTTATTTTTTTTGCCACTGGGTTGAGTGTTCTTTTTTGTGCTGTGTTTTTTAAGCTGCGTTGTTGCTTGTTGTTTTTTTTGTTTCTCCTTCCAAGCCTGACATTAATTTTCTTCCTAATGATTTATTTTTATTTACTGATGTGAGCTCAACAAGGTCCTGCCTTTGCTTGTATTGAAATTCAAATGTTTTGATGTATCACTTGTTTTGTGTCACCTTTTCTTTTGTTGTTATATTAATTGAGTTCTGAACTAATTTGATGGATATGTGCGCCAGAGTTTATGGCTGACAGATTTGATAAATGAAAATAAAAATAAAATTGTACTACAGTACTTTTTTTTTTTGCTAGATACTGAACTGTAGTTTTGGGCTGTGATAAAAAGCATAAAAAGGCATTTAAAAAATAAATAGCTTAAAAAACAGATGAAATTTCTTCGTTATTTCACCTTATGTGGCTCAAATAAACTTTTTACGTATGTATTTTAATATTTTTACAAAGATTTTTTTTTGGCTTGCAGTAAAAAAATTGTAAAAAAGTCTGTTCTGAAGAAACAATATTATGGAATTTTGACCTAAAGGTGCCCAAGACCTTTTTATTGGTATTTGTTATGCTTACAAAAGGTTACGCCTGAGACATTCTGAGCAACTTTTTCTTGCTGAAAATGCCAACCAGATATAAATAACAAGCCATTAAATATGGAATATAACTTGAAAAATCTTTTTTTGGCGTAAGATATTTTTTATACCCTAAACCTGAAAGGTCAGGGTCAGAAAAATGGACGTCATCCGCTCACGGACGCGCCCACCTCCCATACAACCCAAAAAGTTTAAAACTCAATAAATAAGGTTATGTTTGTCATAGAGTCATTGTCATTAAATATGGTGTGTATGTATTTTATACCAAAACTAAGGTGTGTTCAAAAATTGGGAGTAATCCGTCCATGAACACGCCCACCTCCCATATCGAAAGTACAATAAAGGCATTAACTGTGAGCTACAGGGATAAAACTTGGTATGTGAAAATTTTTCATCAACATTAAAACGCATATAAAATATAGGTTTCATCCGTCCACGGATACACCCATTTACAATAAAAATTTTTTGTTTTTGAAAAGTGGGTTAAGGGTATTTCATAGTCGGCCTAGACCGACTTAAGACTTTCTTTACTTGTTTTTCTTTAAAAAAGATTGTTTTAAAAGGCGTGCTAAAAATATAAAAAAACATAGATAATTCAGTTCGATTCCATGTACCCGAAATAAGGTACAATCATTCTCGTAGCACATGTCTTCGAAATTTTTAAAATTTTTTTTTAAAATTTTTGATTTTTCAAAAACTTTAACTAAAAATGTTAAAATCAATTTCTGCATCAGGATTTTAAAAAGAAATCTATATGGCATGTCTTCATCAACAAACAGCTTTACCGGAAAAAATTTGCTTGTCTTCTTACGATTATTTTAAGATCATAATTCAATTATGGTCTTAAATCTTAAAAAATGCCTTTCTGCCAAGAAACTTTCTTGATATCGACTTTTTTTAAATAAAAAAAAATGATGAATTGATTTTTTTGTCTGCTCTTCGGTACCTTCGGGTATGTTTGAATCCCGAAAACCCTCTTTTGGCTACGGGCCTACTAAGAACAATAAACAAGATGTTAAAATAATGTTATTGCTTTGGGGAATTCTTTTAATAAGATTAATTGTAATTACTATGAAAAAACATTTTCTATTTCATCATTATCTTAACAACTTCCTACGACAATTGACTACAAAATCGGACAAACAAGCAGACCTATTCCCTGAGGTCACCATGCCAATGGAAAAATATATATATGAATGGATTTATATTTTTTTATAGACCAACAATATAAAGATGAAGCCACAAAAGACGTGGATTAAACTGGTGATGGGGTATACTTTATTCAGTCATAGATCTGAACCATTAACGAAGAAATCTTGGTAATCTATTTGATAGTCGTTATCTTCAATTAATATTGATTTCACGCCCATAACGGGTGTGAGTGACACTCAAAAAATACTCAGTTTAAATATTTTTTCTTCGTTAACGCAGTAACTAATCCTTGTTATAAACTGTTCTTGGATAATATTGTTGTCTTTTTTAGCATTGCTAATCTAATTTTTTTGAATGTGCATCAAGAGATGGCTGAGATATTTTAAGTTTTCTCAACTAGTAGTTTGTTTACTTAAATTGTCAAAAAAAAAACTTAAGAAAGCATTAAAACTAAAAATAATTTTGCAACAGGAATAACTTTAGATTCCATTTTAGTGCGAGAACAAGAAATTATTTTAATTGCAAGCATTTTAGGATTCATATTTTCGTTCCTCATTAGTGTGGAATCAGTCAGTATAATACACTCATGAGATTAGCTTTCTTAACCCGGTAAGGTCCAGAACTATTTTGGTCGCAGATTTTATTGAAAAGTTGTATACTTATGTATTTCGACCACCTGAGATCGAAAATTAAGTCTATTTTCCGATAAATTATGACACTTTTCCGGAAAATGCGAAAAACTAGCGTTACCATATGGTAACCGTACGTTACCGCCTAGGGTACATGTTTCTATGAAATAAAAAAAATATTTTTGGACTTCTTTTTTAGAAAATATCACAAGAAATAGATGTTTTAACACGTTTTAATTAAAAAATGTATGAAAATAAAAAAGAGGGATATATTTTGAAATAGAATCAAGCATGCTTTGGTATAGTAGTTGGCACAACACTTGACACAAAGTCCAAGTTCGCATTTTCCACATGTTGTTCGTCCGTCAACTTTACAACTTTCACCCGCACAATGCCTACGATTGGATGGTGCTACAAAATGCCCAGTCCGATGATAGCGGAGAGTGTGTTGAACACTTCCTGGGTCCTGGGAGGACATCGGACCAACTTATTAGGCTTTTGTTTTCAACCAGTTTTCGTCGAAAATCAAGTTGAGTCATTGTCGGTTTCACTTTTCGATGAAGCTGCCAAGCATTTTGACACAAGCATCTATCAGTCAGGTAAAAATACTAGACCACCATTTTTTCCTCAGTATGCGATGCGATATTGTGCTAAATTTTGGTCGAATCGGTCTACTCCGCACATATATTTTTTTATATTCTGCGATCGCACAAGCACGGGGTGCACTTATTTTGGCTCCGCTTTCCTTTGAATAACGTTGCGCCATTGATTTTGGACTTTCACCAAAGTTGGTAGATAGCATGCCGGACAAACATTATCTGGGATACCAGTTGATTTTTTTAAACCTCTAAAAACCTCTAAAAATACAAATGACAACAAAATATGTTGTTAAAAAATATGTTGTTGTTAAAAGTTTTAAGTTTTTTTTAAAAGTTTTTTTTAAAAATACTAAAAATTAAGAAAAAGCAGCGAAAATCACAAGAAACGCGTAAAAAAACATGTACCCTAGGCAACCCACGATTACCATATGGTAATGCCCTGAGTAAAATGTAAAAAAAATAATAAAAATAATATTTTTTTCACCAAAACTTAATTTGCAGTTCATAGTTTATTTCATTACCTATTGATTGGTGTAATTATAGCTGAAATGGGTGGAAAAATAACCAATATATGCATGTTCTTAACGACGTGCTATTTCAGAAAACGGCATTTATTCACTTTTATTTTTGTCTCCTCAATTTGACATGCGAATTCTTCGCTAATTGAACTTAGAATAACACAAACTTACACTTGTTGGCAAGGTACAAATGCTGCGCTTAAAATGCCGTTGTTCTTTTGTAGTTTTGTTAAGCTACATAGCTTAAGAGTTATTCATGTAAATGTAACGATACATTTTGCATTACCATATGGCAATCGTGGGCTCTTTCGGGTTAATATAATGATTTCATGTTACTCAACCTATGGACAATAATAATATAATAGTTTTTTCTATTATCCTTGACATTGCGGTCAAAGTTCTTGATAGTTTTGAAGTTATTATTTTTCATATGCTCAAATGCTTCTATTGAATTTTATTCGGTTTTGTACATAAATTGATGAACATTTTTAAAAACAACTTCAATCACAAATTATGAAATAAAATAACAATTAAAACATGTACAAAAGTCGAAAACTGCTACAGATAATTTCAAAATTTAAGCATTTTCAGCTATTTGTGATCAAATCTCGAACTCTCTGCCTGAACACATCTCCTTTGCCCAGTAAAAAAAAAAATTAAACACCCAAATGCATGTCTTCTTCACACTGTCTTGTAACACCATTGTGGCGCGAGTAAAAAAAAAAACAAATAATAATAATTATTTTTAAACACATTTAAAAATTTATCACTTTTAAGACATGTTCTAGTAATTCAATACTCATAACTCATAAACTATGTGTATAGTTTGAATTGTTGTCGCTACACTCTGCTTAGCTATAAACGTTGTTTTTTTTTTATTAAGACTTGTTTGTATTCAGCCCGTGCTTGTTAACATGTTTTATTATTATTTTTATTGTTTTCATGTTCATGACCACTTGAAACATTCAAGTGTTTATTGTTGGTGAAGCATTTTTTTGTGTTCTATTTTCTTAAGGTTTTTTCTACTACTAGTTTTTTGTACTCTTCTCGGATTATGTCTGTCTGTCTGTCTAAGCAGGGTGATAAAGATTTTGACAGTGCTGGCAAGTGAAATTATGTTTGTGGCAGTCAATGGTGTAACATTCATTGCAATATCAAGTTGGTATTTTTTTCTTTATTTCCTTACGTATTGCTTACTTTATTATTATGACCGTTATTAGGTGAAGTTCAAGCACTACTTGAGAGGATTTTTTTACGACTGCCTAAGAAGTAAGGACATGAATACGTTATTCGGTCTTGATAATAAGAGTTATTATTCTTGAATTGAGATAAGAATCTTAAGTATTATACAGCTAAGCAAGAGTTTGAAAAAAACTTATTCTGGGTGATAAAACATGAAAAGTAAACGGAATACAAAATTTTTTTAATAAACACAAATATAAAACAAGACCAAAGCTTTGTAATAAAAACTATAAGTTCTAAAACTTGCCGCAAATCGTGCTTATTTTATGGAACTTAACATCGTTTATATATATAAACTAAGTCTGGAAATTTATTAAATTTTTATCAATAAAACTGCAGCTCATTTGTATTTTACCCTCAACAAAGCTGTGGCAAACAATTAAAACTTATCTTTTTGGCATCATCATTTGTATGCCAATATTTTTCGACCAAATTCGGTTCTTAATTGAATTTCTATCCTAGTGCATTTATGTCTTTCAATTAAGAAACTCATGTCGTTGGCAGTTCAAAACATTCATTCTGTATTCATTTGTATATCTCTCTATCTCTTTCTCTTTCTCTTTCTCCCAAAACGAGCTATACTGCATTTGAATACAAAATAATTCTTGGCAACTAGAATTTATGCAATTTTTATGCCAACATCCTATCTAAGTACATATCTTTGTTGTAACTCACTTTTATACATATGAAGGCAGACGGCATATTTTCATCTAAGCTGCTAACTTTGGTCATGAATATTGCTAGTTGTAGTAGTTTTGATGTCGTTCTGTAAGATTCATTTGGCCTTGGTTATGTATGTCGCCTTGAACACTAAATGCTTTTTGAGATTTGTTGTGATTTATTATTTGTTTATCAAATTTTACTAATGAACATTTTGTGCATTGTCTTTGGCAGTTGGTGAGAAAATGCAAATGTTAAAATAGAACTGACAAAAACTATTACGATAAAACAATTAAGACAATGTGTTGGAACATAGAAATTCAATTAAGAATTTATATTTCTGAGCTGTGATAAGCATTATAAGCAGCATGTCTAGAAATTTGCTATGTTATAAAGTCCTTTGGGCATTTTATATGGTTGTTGTATATATTTTGTAAATTTATTTATTTGTAAAACAAATTGAAAATTTACTGCATTTTCATTTAAAACACAAAATTTAATAACAGTTCATTTTATTCTTATTTACAGGCCCAGTCACTGATACCGTTGATGAAATTTCTAATGAGGTAAGAATTATTTTGTAGATTAAATTACACTTTAAATTGCTTTTTCTTCATAAAACAAATAAATTAATTATAATTCCGAATAAAAAAAAATATATATAATTATTTGTAAAATCTAAAAATTATAAGGAAATAGGAATATCAGACAGTTCTGTTAAGAAACTCTTAAGTCAGATAGTAGGAAAGGAATTCTTATCAGTTCTTATCATACTCAAGATTAAAACAAACCGTAGAAGAAGTATTTCTAAGCTGTTCCTTAGAAATTTCTTCAAACGAAATTTGCATGACCTTATTAAGTTCAAACAGAAAATGGAATATAATGAGTTCGCAATCGATAACTTTATAAGCTTCAAAAATCTTAGAATGAAGTATTTATAATTAGTTTTTTTTTATAAACTAGCGGAAGACCAGTGTTAAAACTCATAAGATTAAACTTTCTTTTAAAAAATTATTTTAAAAATCTATTTAATACATCGAATGGTATACATAACTCAAATTGATCAAAGTTTGCTTATTAAATTTAAATTAAAAGCAAAATGATGTCCGACCCAATCAAATTTTTTAGCAAGGGAAAAATACGTATTGCCAGTAAAAATACAAACTAAAAATTTAAAACAAAAAACAAAAATAAAAATGAAACTTAAAAATTAAAAAAAAAAAAAAAACAATAATAAAAACACATAAAACGAAATATTTAAATAATAAATAATTTATGACAAATACAAAGAAACCATAATGAAGATTAAAATAAAAAAAAAATTATGAAAAATTAATTAAAAAAATTCTAAAAAACAAATTATATAAATATAAAAAATTAACTATGAAAAAACCAGTGGATTGCCTCTTTAGACCATAAAAAAATGTATTAATTTTCCTATTGAAATAAACCGCAAACTTGAAAAAAATTTAATCTCAATATAAATAAAAGTTAAAAGAAAAATATATCACAACTAAACTCAAAAACTTCAACAAATAAACAATAATAAGGAAACTCAAAATAAAAACACCACGAATAAAATAAGAATTAAAAAAATAGCAAACAATTTATAACAACTACAAAGGAACCAAATGAAGAAAAAATAATATAAAAATTAAAATAAAATGAAAAGAATTAAAAAATGATAAATTAAAAATAATAAAAAATTAATTATGAAAAAAACGTAAACATATAAAAGAAAACTATGAAATAAAAAAAAAAAAATAAGAAATAAAAACTAATGCTTAAGAAGTAAGCAGTCAAATAAAAATAATTATAAAATAAGGACACATAAAAACTAAAAATATAAAATATTTTAAGATATGTTGTGTTGTAAAGGTAAAAAAATAAAGTTTATACAATATAAGAAACAGAAAGAAGAAACTTAAACAGTTTATTAAAAAAAAAAATACAAAATACAAAATACAATAGTTTATAAAAAAAATAAAATAATATATAAAATATAAAAAAACAAAAATAAAAAAATTTTAAATTATGAACAGAGCAAAAAAAAATTATAAAGCATATACGAAGTAACATATACGAAATAATAAAAAATAAAAACGAAAAAATTATGTATAAATAAAAAAAGAAAAAATATAAATAAATTATTAAAAAAAAGAGAGAACAAAACGAAAAACATAACTAAAAAACAGGGACCGAAAATAATGATTATTTTTCAAATTTTAATGAAAAAAATCAGTATGTTCCAAGCGCCGGAAAAAACTTTTGAGTATACCGAAATGCTGGAATTTGTGTTGACTCTTAGAATAAATAATGATTTTTATTTTTTAAGCGTTAAGCTTAAAAATTTAAAATAATTATTATAAAATGATTTTAATTTTTTTGCTCAGGAATAAAAATTATATTTGATTTTTATTTATTTTGCTCAGAAATAAAAATTATTTTTGAATTTTATTTTTTTTGCTCAGATATAAAAATTATTTTGGGAGATAAGGGGGCGATCTTCACATGGCAACGTGTCTGACTGCCTCAACTTGGCGAGGCCAGCATTATCCATGTCGAAATCGTCTCAAGTCGACTCAAACCTCCGCGTGGTGTCTCCTGGAAACGTCAAAAAACTATCATACCGATATACTTTGGCGGCGAATCTGAGCGGCGGGCTTCCTTTGGTCATCAAGCAAAGGTTGTGCGTTGGGTTTGAAGCCCACCATGTAATAAAAATATTTCAATGAAAAGTTTAAGAATGAATAAAAGAATGATCCCCAAATCTGATGACGACTACCGCAAACGAAAAACTGATAATGATTTACGGATATGCACCTGGAATGTCCGAACCCTAAATTGGGATGGTGCCTCTATCCAACTGATTGATATCTTGGAAAGATATAATGCTGATATCACTGCAATCCAAGAAATGCGATGGAAGGGACAGGGTTGCTTACGGCAAGCATCCTGTGATATCTACTATAGCGGCCATGCGGAGAAGCACGAGTTTGGATGCGGATTTGTAGTTGGCAAGAGAATACGGCATCATGTCCTGCGATTCACTCCTGTGAACGAACGACTTGCCATAATCCGCTTCAAGGCAAAATTTTTTAACATAAGCCTAATATGTGCGCACGCTCCGACAGAAGAAAAAGATGACGAGACCAAAGAAAGTTTTTACGAGCGCCTTGAAGACGCATACGAGCGCTGCCCCCGTCATGACATAAAAATCGTGCTTGGTGACTTCAACGCCAAGGTGGGTAAGGAAAACATATTTGGTCCTACAGTCGGAAAGTTCAGCCTCCACGACAACACATCCAATAACGGAATGAGGTTGATTGACTTCGCCGCAGCACGAAACATGGTCGTTAGTAGCACTAGATTCAAGCATCTCAATATTCATAAGGCCACCTGGTTGTCCCCTGATCAAAAAACATGCAACCAAATTGATCACGTTTTGATTGACGGAAGGCACTCTTCCAGTGTACTAGACGTACGCACGATCCGTGGTGCTAACATAGACTCGGATCATTATCTTGTCGCAGCCAAGATCCGCACACGTCTGTGCGCAGCTAAGAATGCTCGCAATCCTACACAAAGAAAGCTAGACGTCGACAAGCTGCAGTCAAAACGGACGGCCGAAGCCTTCGCTACTCGACTCTCACTCCTGCTTCAAGAAAGCACTCCTCCGATCGACGATATATGCGGACAGTGGACGCACATATCCCACTCTATGCGTACGGCTGCCGAAGAGGTGATAGGCTACCACCGCCCTCGCCGAAACCAGTGGCACGACCAGGAGTGTCGCGACGCCACTGCAGAGAAGGACGCCGCCTACAAAGCCACCCTGCAGTCGGTTGTGACGCGTGCTGTTAAGGAGCGATACCGAGAGAAGAGGAGGGAAGAGAGACGCATTTTCAGGCGAAAAAAACGAGAGGCGGAAATGCGTGAGTGCGAGAAAATTGAGATGCATGGCGACAGGAATGAGACTCGAAAATTTTTCGAAAAAATAAGACGCCTGGCCGATGGTTTTAAGACCGGAGCCTCTTCCTGCAAGGACGAAAATGGGAATCTAGTGACAGATATCCAGAGTACACTGATGTTATGGAGGGAGCACTTCTCTAGACTTTTAAATGGCGACGCTGTCAACAATCCCGCCAGTGGAGATGATATCCCGGAAACCCCAATTATGGATGACAGCGTTGAAGTTCCGCTGCCCGACTATAATGAGGTCTTAACAGCTATAGCTCGGCTTAAAAACAACAAAGCCGCAGGAGCCGATGGTCTACCGGCTGAGCTGTTTAAGACCGGTGGCGAAGCTCTGTTTAAATGCATTCACAGACTTCTATGCAGAATATGGTCGGAAGAATGCATTCCAGATGATTGGAACCTCAGTGTGCTCTGCCCAATCCACAAAAAAGGTGATCCCACCATTTGCTCCAACTACCGTGGGATTAGCCTTCTTAATATCGCATATAAGGTCCTGTCGAGCGTATTGTGTGAAAGACTGAAGCCCATCGTTAACCAACTGATTGGACCTTATCAGTGTGGCTTCAGACCTGGAAAGTCCACCATCGACCAGATCTTCACGCTCCGACAAATCTTGGAAAAGACCCTCGAAAAACAAATCGATACACACCATCTTTTTGTCGATTTCAAAGCCGCCTTCGACAGTCCAATAAGGAGTCACCTATATGCCATCATGTCTGAATTTGGTATTCCTGCGAAGCTAATACGTCTTTGCAGGATGACACTGAACAACACCAGCAGTGCAGTGAAAATCGGGAAGGACCTCTCCCTTCCTTTCGATACCAAGCGAGGTTTCAGACAAGGTGATTCCTTATCGTGCGACTTTTTTAATATAGTCATGGAGAAAATCATCCGAGCTGCTGACCTGAGACGCAGCGGCACAATTTTCTATAAGAGCGTTATGCTGCTGGCGTATGCTGATGATATTGACATCATTGGCCAAAATACGCGCGAAGTCAGTGCAGCATTCTCCAGGCTAGAAAAAGAGTCGAGTCGAATGGGTCTTGCAGTGAACGCAGATAAAACGAAGTATCTTGTGTCAACAAACAAACAGTCCCAGCGTCTTGGAAACCACGTCACTGTTGACAACACCTCCTTTGAGGTAGTGAAGGACTTTGTTTACCTGGGATCCAGTATAAACTCCTCCAACGATATCAGTATTGAGATTAAACGAAGGATAACTCTTGCCAACAGGTGTTACTTTGGGCTCAGTAGGCAATTGAGAAGCAGAGCTCTCTCTCGACGAACAAAACTGACGCTCTATAAGTCAATAATCATGCCCGTCCTACTATACGCATCACAAACCTGGACGTTGAGCAGCTCTGATGAAAGGACTTTGGGAGCGTTCGAGAGAAAAATCCTTCGCAAGATCTATGGTCCAATCTGCGTCAATGGCGAGTACCGAATACGATGGAACCATGAGCTGTATGAGCTATATGCCGACATCGATATAGTCAAGCGTATTAAAATTGAGCGGCTTCGCTGGCTAGGTCATGTCGAGAGAATGAACGACGAAGCTCCAGCGAAAAAGATATTGGATTCGGTACCCAGCGGTGGCCAACGCAGACGAGGAAGACCGCATCTCCGTTGGAAAGACCAGGCATTGGATAACCTGACAACGCTTGGAGTTTCCAACTGGCGCCAGCAAGCGCACGACAAAAGAGGCTGGCGAAAATTCTTAGACCAGGCCAAAACCGACCAACGGTTGTAAGCGCCATCTAAGTAAGTAAGTAAGTATAAAAATTATTTTTGATTTTTATTTAATTTGTTCAAAAATAAAAATTATTTTTGATTTTTATTTATTTTGTTCAAAAACAATTATTTGTTGATTTTTAGTTCTTAGCTCAAAATTAAAACTGACTATTTTAAAGGAATAAAACTTGGGCATGTGTAAATTTTTCATAAAAATTTAAATCTATACAAAATATGGGCTTATCCGCGCACGGACAATTCCTTTTCCAATGCTATTATTTTTTATGAAAAATTAGGTCAAGGGTATGTCAGAGTCAAGCTAAACCGACTTTAAACTTTCTTTACTTTTTTAACATAACTATTAAGATAGATAAAAACCATAACTATTAAGAATGTCTAACAAGAAGAAAGCTCTTGAAATCGATTTTTAATTTAGGAGCAAAATAACAAAAATCTTTAAGCGATTTAAATGTCTGAACAAAAATATAAAAACGAAAAACTTATTTTAATTATTTAGCGAAATAATAGAAAATCAAAAAAATTCTTTCTATTTCTGACAAAAAAAAAAAAAATCAAAAAAACCCATACAAATCATTTTTCGATTTTTATTTTTTGTCTCAAAAATAAAAATTAAAAATGATTTTTTTTGTTTGAGTACAAAAATTAAAATTACAAATGATTTTTTTGTTTGAGTAAAAAAAATAAAAATCAATAATGATTTTTTTGTTTGAGGAAAAAATAAAAATCAGAAATGATTTCTTTGTTTGAGTAAAAAAAATAAAAATCAATAATGATTTTTTTGTTTGAGTAAAAAAAATAAAAATCGAAAACGATTTTTTTGTTTGAGTAAAAAAAAATAAAAATCAAAATTGTTTTTTTTGTTTGAGCAAAACAAATAAAAATCAAAAATGATTTTTATACTTGAGTATAAAAATAAAACTTAAAAATAATTTTAATTTTTGATTTAAAAAATAAAAATCAGAAAACGATTTTTATATCTGAGCAAAAAAATAAAAATCATAAAATAATCATTATTACTTAATTTTTTCGATATTGCTCATAATTATTACGGTCCCTGCTGAAAAGTGCAGATGTGACTATATTAATATGTCAGTTTGAGCTTTATGAGTAGAACATGAAGTCAACTTTGTCATTTAGTTTTGATCTATTCAAAAAAATTTAAAGGTTTTCCCCCATTTTAAGACGAACCATTTATTCAATATAATCTAAGAGAAATGATTGGTTGATGACGTTCAGATGAACAATTCTGAACAACATTTCAGTCTCGTCTCTTAGCTGTCTTTAAGCTGTCCATTCCTATTTTAGATTTATTTATTCACTTCGAGATATTTCCCAACCAACTAATTTTGCTGTCTAGCAGAAGTGCTTGTTTACTTCTCATTGTTACTCCATTGCTTAATTTAATCTGTGAAAATAGTTTTTGCTATGGTATTCTAATTTGAAGTGCTCTTTCCAGAACATTACTCAGGGAAGTGTGAAATTTGAAAGAACCTCGATCAAAGTCGCTGTGACCCATGACCTGAATATTTAAAAAACGGTTTTCCATTGCTTTTTAAAATGTTGACTTATATCATATTTTGAAATGAGATTTTTTTTTTAAATCCGAAGGAATTATTTTGCCGAACACTTAACATTTTCATTAAATGTTGCCATACTTAAAAACAGACATATTTGAAAACCACACGTAACATATATATTTCCATTATTTTCTCATCTATTTTGAAGGCAACTTGCAGCCAGCCGATCACAGATATTAGCTGAAATATTAGTTATTTATATTTCTAGAAGCTCTTCTTCACTCAATTTCAAAAATCCTTTCATGATTGTCGATATGAAACCCTATTTTTTTTTTCTCTTTTACTTCTTCTAACAACTACCTTTTTAACTTTATTACCCATGATTATAACGTAGAAATGCTGCTATTAACTGATAACTTAAACTATAAAAGGTTTTCTACTCGAGCAACTCTATCAAATTTATGCCAATAAAAAGAAAACTGATGAGCGGACATGGTCTAAACTATTAAAGCTAATCGCTCACTTTATACGCTCATGTAAAGAACAGGGTTTTGGGTTTTGGTTGTGTGTATTTTTTTGTTTTTTTTTTTTTTAAATATTTGTTAGGGTTCCCTTCCAACAGCTTTACAACAAACGCCTTAACATAGAGAGAAAACAACAGGCAGTGATGAAAAGTAAACAGGTTCTACAACAAATTAACTTGTTCCAAACGCTGCGTAATTTTTTTCATTTTTTTTTTTTATCTTAGTATCAGGTAACCTTTATAAATACTATTTTTTTTTTGTTTTTTTCTTATAGTCGACCAGCAGCTGCAGCGACCGCGGCGGCTACTTATTGAAATTGTATTGAATTCTACAGCTACAACGTCTAAAGCATCTATAAATTTGATATTTTATAGAATAGAAGAACAAAATAGAAATGTTTTTTTGTGCAGTAAGAATGCAGTGTCGGAAAGTAATGGTTAGAGCTTGTTGTTGTTTGTTTGTTTTTTTTTTTTATTTAGGGGAAAACTTGTTGTACAACTCTATTAACGTTGCTCTTTAAGCCGCCGCATATAAATTAACTAATTTTAATTTTACCACTTTTTTCCCTCATTTTTCTTCAAATGAAAAATTATGCCAACAGCTTGGAGTGGCATGAGGTGCATTCTATAAAAATTATTTTTATATTTTGTTTTCTTTTCTTTTACTTAAAATATTGCATAGGTTAGTTAGTTTAAGATATACATTTATTTAACTTATGCTGATGAAGTTGCTTTATGTCATCATTATTTATGCACTCATTCTTATAATTTTGTAATTTATGTTGTCTGCTATTTAATTAAAATTTTATCTCGAAAACTTAGCGGTTTTTCATTTTAAGCCAAGTCAACGTTATTGCTATAAATTTTAGAGATTTTCAATTTCTTGTTGGCAACTTTCAATCGATATGCTGCGATTCATAAATACAGATGTGAGCTCTCTCTCAAAATAACCTTTAATTCTAATAATAAAATGAAAGCAAGCTAGAATAACTTTTAATGTTAGCTTCATGTTTGCCATAAGAACTGCAAATAGCACCGAAGAAATTCATATGAATGACAATAATAAAACGTACACACACATACATACACCCAAACATACACACGCACACCAAGGACACATTTGTTTTTAGCAACAACGTCCCAAGTTTATTTGGTAAATTCAGGAATTTTCGATCTAAGCGTCAAAGATATCCTTGAAGCTACACACATAGAGCACATTAGAGCGTACAAGTATAAAAAGTATGACTACTATGTTCTGCTCAAATGTTGCTGCTGCTCAGTGAATGCACGAAACACGAAACAGGAACTCAAGCAATTTCAATAAATTGAAATTTCGCACACGTTTCACATAAACATCTACGCATATCTACATGCATACATGTACAAACATAGCTATAATAAAATATAATACACTCAAAGGAAGTAGATTCTGCTTGTTTGGTTTTTTTTTCAAGGTTTTGTTTTTATTTTTGTCCTGTCAACCTTAAGTTGTGGTTTTTGCTTGTTGTGGGTTTGTCTTTATTTTTGGGTCACTCCCCAATTTAGTGGTTTTTATTAAGTATCATCATCTGCTCTATAATTCTTATGATATCCCTAAATCGGTGATGCGAATTTTTGACTTTTAGTCTCAACCTTGATGTTTATGTCAATTATGTGAAAGTACTACTCAGGCATTGGTTTTCCCAAATAGACAATTTTACGAAAAATCAATGGCACGTTTGGATATATATAATTTTTTTTTTTCTTTTTCTATCTGAATGTGCTCTGATGCATAACAGCAAAATATGTTATATCTAGCGATAAAGTGTGGCTTATGTTCTAAGTTGTAAAAATTACAATGCATACTTCTACTTACTGTGAACAAACATATTAAGATACATCATATGTATGTATACTGATGTTGCTCGTATATTTTTGATGGCCTAATAAAATAACAGCTTGATTTATATTATTATAATTTGGCGACTTTATTACGATTGTTGTGGTGGAAACATTTTTATTTTTGTGCATATTTTAGAGCAAACCTACACTGAAAAAATACGGACAAAATTT
The DNA here is from genome assembly GCA_958299015.1 of Tetanocera ferruginea. Lineage (NCBI taxonomy): Eukaryota > Metazoa > Arthropoda > Insecta > Diptera > Sciomyzidae > Tetanocera > Tetanocera ferruginea. The sequence continues at coordinate 105,717,196 of OY282644.1, forward strand.
ATAAGAAAAAAAAAATATGATTCTTTTAAAAAAAATGGTAGAAAAAGAGTTTCATAAGAAATAAAATTAAGTTTTTTTAAACAAATCAGTTTCTGGAAGGAAGTAAAAAAATTGTTTTGAGTTTATATAAAAAAAAAAACAAAAAATAAATTAGCTATTTCAGCCCTTGAAAGGACTTTGACCGAGCTTCTTATGATCAATTATGTTGTGTGTGTTATTAAATGTTTGCACACAATTGACCGAAAACTGGACCAACATGTTTTATGCCGACTCCGAACGGCTCATGTTCTCAAGAAGCTTTACATGACATTATTTACTCTCTAAAGGGCCCCCACACTATATGTTTCATACATATGACATGCCAAATTTTACAGATAGCTTTGACATACATATAGTGTGGAACATTTGGAATTCAAATTCTGACAAGTCGTTTGTATTTCCGTATGTACAAATTTGAACTAGAACTGTTTCTAATTTGATCTATTTTTCATATGCAGAAGTTTGAAGTTTGAAAAAAAAAAACAATAACATGCCATAAAAAAAAATCAAGAAAACGTAAAATCTAATTTTTTATTCCACAAATTTATATTTTTAAACAATTATTTAGATTGATTGGACAGAAGAAATCATTTTGCATCTTATTGAGCACTGGCGTGGCTTCGAATGAACGAAATTGCCGGAAAACTCAAACATTTAGCAGAAATATCGTGTCAGATAGTCTGTGGTCAAAAGAAAGGAGCTGTTTGACAAAAGTTCAATATTGACATACATATGAAATTCGAAATGAAACTTTTTTGACAAGTCATTTGTGTTGAACATATAGCGTAGGGGCACTTTAAGGTTTGCCATTGTCTGCAGAGATGTGGTGACCGATCAGAAAAATTTTTTTATTGTAAAAATTTTTTGCCTCGATTGGGGATCGAACTCAGGCTCTAAGCATGCTAAGCCACACACCTAACCTGCATGCCACGGTCACCAAGTTTATATCACAATATATTTTTAAGGAAGTATTATGTAGGGACTGTGAAAAATAAGTAAAATTAGCTAAACCAATGATTTAAGTACAGGTGTTTATGGACAAAAACATGTTAAATTATTTGAGAAAAAGAAAATATTCCCTGATATCATATATTTCAAGTAAAACATAGATAAAATTCCTCGTATGTTTAACGAAAGTTGTGCTCATTAGCTTTTCTAAGTAAATGGACTGCAGAAGTAAGTTTGAGTTCTTTTGGCCTAAAAGCAATGGAAAAAATTCTGGAATTTACTATACCGCAGACTATATTGAAAAGTATCCCTTTGAGCAGATCTCAGGTTGCTTATGAGGAGGCAAATTGTCTTTAGTCCAAAGTGTCTGTAGTCCATAGTCTAACAGATATTATCGAAAAGGCTTTTGAGTTAAAACAAACAGCGTTATATGCTGGTATTATTATTGGTATTCAAGGGGCGTTTGATAATACGTCATAAAATGTAACCTAAGAGGCAATGATAAGGAAAACCACCCTCACCAAATGGATTCTTACCATGTTAATATGTAGAATCATCATATTCCACACGGATTTTTATCATTCCTTTCGGCACATTGGTCAGTAATGAACTACTCGCTGAACAACCAGAGAAAAGCTGAACAACCAGGGCTTTGCTACTAAAGAATATGAAGAAATTCTGCTGGGCTGCTATGGGCCAAGGATATCGGACAGAGTGCAAAGTGCTCCACACATTCCAAATAGATGATGTCAAGACAAAGGCTGAGCTATAATCCATTGAAAAAGGTTCTAGTTTTTCTACACTCAGAAGAAAAAAGGCATCATATATAGAGAAAAATGGTATAGACTTTGCTCCAGAGAATGCTATTCTCTAATTGCGATACTTAAAATTCTCTAAAAATGATAAAAAGGTTCAATGAAATAGAAAAATATATCGTTTTTAGAAAAAAATACGATTTTTTTGAGAAAATATTTGTTTTTATTGAAGAAAATACTTCTCTTAGTGAATTTTTTATCAAAATATAAGAAAAGTTTTTCATTTTCAATAAAATTTCTCTATAAATGAGAAATTTTTTGTACGAGAAAAATACTTATCATTATTAGAGACATTGAAATATTTCCATTTCCTAGAAGTAAAGAAATATTTCTTCGAAAATGTGAAAATTTATTCTAATTGAAGAAAATTTTATTTGAAAAAGAGAAAATTGCTTTTATCAAAAATAGAGAAATTTTTTACCGGAGCAAGGTATGTGTTTTTTTCTCAGTGTAGAAAGGAAGATAGGAAATCTTACAAAGCCCACACTAGAAGAAAAGGGGATGGATTTTTCAAATGAGGTCAAGTTATTAAGAGTGACAAGAAACTGGAGTGATAAGAAACTTCTTTGGAACACTCATATGACAACCACTGTAGGCAAAGCTACTTGTGATTTATTCGCCTGCCAACGCTTTCACGGCAAAACATGGGGTCTCAAGCCAGAAATGGTATATGGGACGTTCTTAACTAATATTTAGGCATATGGTGACTTATGCAGTACTTGTATGGTGGCCAAAGAATCAACAATGAACAACAAACAATACACATCTTCAACTGCAGAGGATTACATGTTTTGGAATCAACTGAAACAATAATAACATGCCAGACAGAAGCCCTTGGTTTATTACTTGGACTGCCTCTTATAATAACAGTGATCAAAAAGGAGGCATGTCTAAGCACACTGAGGTTGGAGAGAAAGTGTTTACAGAGTATACAATTGAATTGAATATGTCCATATGAAGATTCCAATAACCTGCAAAAATACCTAGCAGGATGCTCCCAAAGCTTAATTTCTGGACGTGCTACAAGATAATTATACCCAACAGGAAAATGTGCAGAAATGATGGGTCCAAACCCGAACCAAGCTCAAAGTTCTAATATACTGATGTGTCCAAACTATGAAATGGAAAAGCAAGACAGAGGTGTACACTGTATATATAGTCCCAAATTCCAAAAAGCTTTTCCCATGGGCTATACTCCAACCATATCTCAAGTATATATATACCGTTGAATATGTGTCTAGGGATGTCTCCGTAGGAAAACTATGGACTCACATATTTATATACTCCCAGACAGCCAAGCGGGATTAAAGGCCCTTCAAGCATACGAACTTGACTCAAAACTAGTCTTTGGTTGTGCCAAATCATTGCGACGAAACAATAATATGGAATTGTGTTGGGTACCAAGAGTTTGATGACAATGAAAAGGTAGACTGCCTTACCAAAAGAGAGACATTTCGTTCCCTGATTGGCCCTGAACCATTTTACTATCTGTCAAAAAACTTGCTTGTGAAAAAGTTAAGGACCTCGAAAAACAATAAGTTTCTGTGCCACGGACAGAGGCAGGCAGAGAAATTGATAACTCTTAGTTGAAAAACATAAGCCAAAGATACTGCTCCAGCTAATCAGATCCAACCTTGAACTTCTAACAGGTTATTATACAGTAAGCAGAATCGATTTTGTTTGGAGAAAAAAAAAAGTCAGACGGACCCCGACTATAAAGTTGGAGGGACTCTTTAAAGTTCAATATTCTTCCAACAAGCTTAAATGCATCTGAATATCATTAAAAATACATATTTTGTAGGTGCTAAAAAAAAAATCTTTTCGAAAACGACGAAACATATAAAATTTTTTTTGGGGTCTCACAAGAGTTTGTAAGGTAAAAATTTAAAAATTTTTTTTTGGCCAATATTATAATAACATTAATTTTATGCTTACCTGTAGCATGCATTCTTAAGAAAAAATTATTTTTATTCAAAAACCGGATTTTTTGATCAAAAAAGAGATTCGAGAGAACCAAAACCGCTGCATAAGGATTTCTTTGATCCAAAAAAATGATGCAGAAATAGTTTCTAAGAGTCACTCTTACTTTTGAGTCGGTGTCCGGGAAAATCTATATTTCGATCGAGCTAAGTGTACAGGTAACTGTGCGCTCGGATACCATCTCAAAATAATCAGATTCTGAATAGATCTGAATCAGATGTTTGCAAACTTTTCGAGGAGGAGGAAGAGACTCTAGAACACATTCTTTGTAAATTATCCAGTAGCGCGTGTCCATATCTGAGGCTGGTTTCATTTTGAGCGTGTTAAAACCATATTAGCGTTCACTGAGCATTTTCCTTCAGTACTGGCAATCACAATTAGTCTTGATAACGGTCATGATATCATGCATGAATAGTTGCTAGGGAAATCTAGTACCCGAGGTAATGTAAAATACATTTATTTCATTTGTTTTTTCTTCCACATAAACTGTATAACAAAAGGAATGATGAGTGTACCTCAGTGTACCACCTAGTGAATGGTAATGCAGAGAGTAATGGAATCATGAAACAGCTAGTGAATGGTAATGCAAAGAGTAATGGAATCATTACCGGCAATGACATCCCCGTGTTAAACTCATGAGTGAATTGCATTGTAGGTAATCTGGTGGGTAACCAGTGGTGATTACCGATAGCTAGTGAACTCACTCATTCGTCACTGGTGAGTCGAACTGGAGGATTGTTGTACTCGTACTCCAGATAATTCACACCCTTTGTAATTTTAGACAGCGTAGAGCAGTCGCTATGGGTCGATAATTACTAAACCACTAAATTTTTAGCCAAAATCATTCAGTTTTTAAAATTTAGTCGTTTTTGCCTAATATGGACGCCATATTGGATCCGCCATTTAGATAAATTTACGTACTGATTTCGTGTTCTATCAATAAACGTTAAAAAATTGATAAAAATAAATTTGTTTATTATGTAACTATTTTTGTTATCTGGCTCATTTTAGTGTCCGCAATCTTGGAAAAGCTCAAAAATTTCCAGAACATAGATAAAATAATCACTGAAAAATTATTCTCCGAGTTAAAAAACTATATTTCGACTGAGCAACATGTATTTTTTGCTGGCATATCCACTAGCACTAACCTGGCTATTTTTTCAAATTTTTGCTTGAATGCCATAGCAAAAGGCCTTCAAGTAGACGTTCTATACACTGATTTTGTTAAAGCTTTTGATAGCTTGGACCAAAAGCTACTGATTCATAAATTAACTAAGCTAGGATTTCACTCCAACTTTTTACAATGGAGTCTTATCTTATCTTATCAAGTCTTATCTTGTAAATATAAAATTAATCGTAAAAATTGACAAATTTTGCACTAGTATAGTCCAAGTTACTTCAGGTATTCCACAGGGAAGCCACCTAGGACCAAGTTTAGTCATCCTTTATGCAAACGACATACCTTATAGTTTTAAATTCTGCAAAAGTTTGATGTATGCAAAAAACTTGAAATTGTTTTCTATTATTAAAGATTGCTCTAAATTTCAATCAGATATTGACGTGCTTCTATTATTTAAAGTGGAATTTCTCGAAATGTTTTATTTTAACTTAAGATCCAAAGTCCCAAACTGTTGGAAATGATTCCTTTGTATACATCAACAATAGGCCTAGGGAACAACCGATATTTTATATTTTTACCCATAAAACCAATTTTAGCAATAATGAGGTTATTTCCAGATGTCTACATCTTTGTAATTCTGTTTCTAGTCAGGTGGAGTTCTGCTTTAAAAGAAAAATATTTAAGAATTTATTACTTGAATTGTTACGTGATATTTAAAATATTATATTAAGATAGATTAAGAACAATATCTGTGAGGGCATTGACCCAGCAGAGGAAAATAAAATAAAAAATAAAACACGCTGAAAACTTTATGGAGTCCTCTTCCTCATCTGACATAAACAATAAAACTGTTAGTATTCTCATTAAATAAAAAAAAAAAATAAAAAAAAATTAATAATTGATGATTATAAATGATCCAATTTTGGGCGGCCATATTTAATTTTTGGTGCGAAATTTTTAAATTTTGACCACAAAATTGAAAAAAAACGAACATTTTATTTAGGGATATAGCTTAAGCCTAAAGACATAATTATGTTTTTAAAGCTTTTTATTCGAATTACCAACCCTCAGTGCATGTTCGCTTGGAAAGAAATGGGTTAAGAGCAATATATACATAAGCTGATAAATAATTCCTTCTCAGTCTACGAATATTTCAGAAATCCAAACGAAATGGCCTGACATTGATGAAGTTTTTAAGTAATGAAAAAGTTTTAGGATTTTCTTCGAAATACAAATCCCATCAGCAATTTTTTTTTTTAAAAGGCTTCAGAATAAACAGCTTGAAAAATGTTTGAGTACTTCTTGATTGAGTACTTTCGACAACCTTGATAACTTTGAACATAATTTCAAGCACACGTGTAAACTATATGGCTTCTCATATCAAACATTACCAATTCCTTCAATTCAAACCCCTTCCCCCCCTCCACCCGCTATTAAAAAATAAATCACAGACCTCAAGCTACATTGTAGTGACTTCCTTCATTTGCTTTAAACCATTCTAATTGATTTATGAGATTTTGTTTATTGTAGTCAGCATGTTGCTGGTGCTAGTGCTGTTGTTGTAGTTGTTGCTGTTGTTGTTGTTGTTGCTGTTTCTGTTGTTGTTCTTCTTGTGGTTAAAGCCACAGCTTTACAAAGGTTTCAATTTAGTTTCAAAGCCGATATTAAGTAATCTTGATACACTTAATTGCCAGCGACGTCGCAGTGGCATTGACGAAGGGGTATAATGGGGGGCGGCATGTAAGGCATACGGTATACAGCTATAAAGCAAGAGTGGAGCAAAAGCAAAAATCAGTACTTGCATTAAGTTGGACACAGTTTTATATACTATACATATATATTGTTGCCGTAATTCGCGCGTTTGTACTGGGCCATATATAATTAGGGGACACGAGGATGGTGAAACGAACGTGAACATGTTGATAAAAGAGGAAGCCACACAAGCGCCTTGCAAAAAAAAAAATATTTCGTCGCTGTGGCATTAAGTTTTGCGACAAAGAGCTTGCAAGTGGGAATAGCGGTTGCTGACGCGCCAGCCATCATTATTGTGTGTGTCATTTGCGCATGTGCAGCCCGTTTGAGCTCTTTAGCCTGCCACACTGAGTAACGCATTTTAGCTTTTTGTTGGGAATAAAAAAAAATAAATAAAAATTGTGTGGACTTAACTTAATGAAATGTTGTTCAGTTGCCAGGCTGGCAAGGAAAACCACTTCTTTTGAGCGTTGCTGATAAGATCGGTTGTGGTCTTTGCTTTGCTCATGATTACTTGAGTCAGATAGAGGCAACCTTAATTTAAGGTTGGCAAATATTTGGCCAACATATTTTTGGAAGACGCCAGGCGTTGCTAATATTATTATTTTTTTTTTTCATTTTTATTTGTTTCCTTTTGAAATTTCTGCTTCTTCTTGTCGGCTTGTTCAGATGCTTAGTCAATGTCGGCGATGCTACTTTTAAGATATGCTAAGAGCAGGCAGAGGTAATTTGTGTACCGCTGAAAATGGCGGCATACCAATGAGATTACAATAAATTTATTCAATAAGCCAAATAATAAGTTGAAGAAAATAAAAAAAAAAAATTACATAAAAAATTTGGCAATAAATTAAGTTGAGTGCTTATTGAATGAGAGCGCATTTTTTATACTTAGTTGGCTTTTGGCAAAATTGTGTTGTTATAATAAAATTGCTCTAAATTGAATACATTTTTTTTATTTTTTTCATGCCTACAGATTTGTTTACGTAGAAAATTTAAACCAAAATTAATTTGCCGTAAAAATACGAGCCAATAGTCAGGTTGCCGATAGCCAAATACTCTTTGTCTCTTTTGTTAAGTAATTTTATTACTGTACAAACCTCAATAAATAAAATAAATAAATAAAATGTTAATTTAGCTGCAACATTTGCATGTTGCTCAGCTTACTTTGCAACTAGTTATAAGCAGCACTTGAAACTAAAATTTACATAAAGTTAATTTAATGCAACAATTTTAATTAGTTTATTGTCAACAATAATAAACTTCATTAATAAGCAAAATCAATAAGCACTGCACCTAAAAATATGCACTATTAAATAAACATAAATCAAGCGACGGTAGTGTACACAAAGGCTAACAACTAAGTCAACAAAACCTGTGCTAAAAATAGACAAATATTAAAATGCACGTGTTGGCAAATATGAGTTAAGCAGTGGCATGTATTAAAGGTGCCATTGGGTGTAAAATCTCCATCTCTATTCTAGCTTAAGAAAGCTTTTAATATTTAGCAATAAAAATCCAACTAAAGAAGGTATAGAGGCAGGTTTGTTGGTGAAAATACCCCTAAAAACCTCTTTTAAATTCTTAAAATAATCAAAAGTAATCTTTTAAAGTATTCGGATTATTTTTGTTGATAACTTTTGATTATTTTTGATTATATTCGTAATGAAAAGTAATCGTGATTATAATTTGATTATTTGTAATCGTAATCAATTACCAATCAGAAACTTGTTGCTTAAAGATTACATAATGATTACAATTCTTTTTGAAAAATAATCTAATTTAATTTAACGAAATTTAACAGCTATGCTTTCAACTAAGTAATCGTATAACAGGACAGCCGTGCAAGAAAAATTTAGGTTATTTACCAGTTTCTGACACAAAAGAGAACAACAGAGAAAATGTTATTAGAAAATATTTATTCATGGTTGTACAAATCACAGAGACTTAAATTTGATGTACTGCGGTATCGTGCTCATTGGAAGAAGGCACCATAATTAGCAAAATTCTTAAAATTCGAAAAAAAAATTTTTTCTAAGAGAATCTGTATTTTATACTTTTTTTCAAGCCATAAAAAAAATAAATTCAAATATATTAAAAAATATGAATAGCTGCGTTCGATTCGCCAGCACTCAACACGCTTATGAAAAAAAGTCTACACATTTTGCTTTTATTTGCTCAACATATGGCAAGTCTTATATTATGACAGACCACATCAGTAAATAAATAAAAAAATTTTTTACTTGCCAATAAATCAATCCATTAAGACATTTTAAAATATTTTGAAAATAAAACAGTTGACTGCTTGAAGGAATTTCATTTTGCTTTTGAACTCACATCACATTTTGGCAGAATCTATGACCTTTGACTCTATCCCGTACACAAACCAACTAAAATATAAAAACTTGGCAAGGCAACTTTACTCAACTCATTGTGGGTCATTGGTAGGTGAAAGAGCATAATAGACATTGGATTCGAATTCAGCGCATCGAAATACATTATAATTCTTAGGTTCGACTTCAGCTCCTGAACATTTTTTTCTGAAATGGTTTTTGTGAAGCGGTGGGCCAAAATTTGTTAAATATCTTGGAATAATTTTTAAACCAGTCGTTTGACTAATGCATTTTTAATCCTTTTTGTATTAGAATTGATAATTTTTTAAAATATAAAAAATTCTTTTAGTCAAGGCTGTACTTAAATTTAATAAATTGGGAATAAAATTTGAATTTTAGTATCTTAGGTTTTAAATTAAATACAAAACAACTAAATGGTAAAAAATCTTAGAATAACTTTTAAACCAATAGTTGAACTAATGCATTTTTTAGTTCTTTTCTATTTAGAATTGATACTTTTCAAAATACAAGGCATTTTTTTAAGTCAAAGCTGTACTTAAATTTAATACATTGGGAATTTGAATTTTAGTACCAAAAGTTTTAAATTTAATACAGAATAACTAAATGGTAATAAAAGCTGTATTTTCTTTACATTTGTTAATGTTTTAGCAAGCAACAGATTAGCCCGAGGTTGGAACTCGCGACTCTAATGCAGTGGTTGCTGCAGTCCGCGGTTCGATCCTAGGATATGGCAATAAATTTAAATGTTACACAATAAAGTGTTATTAAATAAATAAATATAATTCTTAACTAAATAATGAATACTATAAGATTTTAATAATCAAAAATTAACAACAAAAAAAAAATAAGAAACGGTCTGGCTGAGGATCGAACCAGGGTCACTCGATTCATCAAATCAAATCGACAACCACTGTAGCAACTGAGTTACGAAATAAATTTTTTTGCACGTGCTATATATAATGCTATATATAATGCACGTGCTATATATAATATTTATATAATATATAATATTTACAAAATTTTAAAACTAAACCGATAGGAGCATTACAATTAAAAGTTTTAATTTTAAACCCATGTTAGACTTTAACTTAGTTTTAGTATTTGACGTGGCATACATTTTAAATCCATGCGGGACTTTAAGTTAGTTTTAGTATTTGACATGGTTTAAATTTTAATACAATTTCAGTGTCGTTATATATACAGTACGGAGTGACTAAAATTTATGTCAAAATATTTAACCGTGTTGAAAACTGTTGGGTTATGAAACAGCACAGACATTGGATTCGAAACACATCACTATACATAAGTGGTATTCACACGTTGCCTAGTTAAAGTGTTAAATTGCTGGAATTTTGAACAACGAGTGAACACACTTTTTCAATATATTTTAATGCACCTACTCTCTTGTCAAATTTTATTTGTAAAAGTCAAATTAATTTTTTCTTTCATATATACATTTTTTAATTTTTTTGTATTAAATAAAACGTAAAATTAATAAAATATGCCTAGGAAAAGTGATGATAATAAGGGATTCTGTGACTGTCTCTGAAGAGGAAACTGTGATGCCTTGAGTTGATGTGTGTGGTTGTTCATTGAAGTCCATTGCATAGCTTTCACACAACGTCTCATTCAAAAAAGACTCTTCCGACTCGTCAACAGTATTACAATTTGTGAACTCATAAGCATGTAGGGGAAGAGTGGCATGAAAGAGCCAAGTTTTGAAAGAGCCATCTTGATTTACGCAGTAGTTTTCATACGAATGCTTCTTACATTATAATTTTTAAGAAGCAATACTCGCCATATGGCACCCTCGAACATTTGACAGTTCACTGATAATAAACGACGATGGTGTATCGTATTTTGGATTTCTTCATCATTAAGTAAGTTTTTCAGAACATTTTATTTGTTTTGTGACGTCTTCACCTTTAAAACTAACAGTAATATTATTATACTATAATTTTATGGATATATTAGGCCTACAAATAACATATTTATTTTGCCGAAAAAATCTTGATTTCATACTAATTTTTGAGGTTATGTTTCTTTGGACAATATGTTTTGAAAAAGCTGGGTTGCGGTGGTATGAAGAAGCGTAAAGGAAGTTCAAATTATTTTTGTCAAAAATGTTTTTAAGTGTTTTAAACTTCTTATTTTGTTTTTGGAATAGGTCTTATTATTATAGATTTTCTTCAAAGCGATTTAATTTTTTTGCTAAAAATATTTTTAAGTTTTTTAACTATTTTTTGTTTTTAGTTTTGAATTTTTTTATTTATTTAATTTGTTTTTGTAAAAACAAAACTTTTTATAATAACAATTAATATTTTTAATAAAATATTCGTTATTTTTTGTGTTAAGTCTTGTAATAAGAAGATGGATCTTTCAAAACTTTGGTTGGCTCTTTCAATGCCCATATGTTATGAAAGAGCCGAATTTCATGTTTTTTATAAATGGCTACAGCTCCAAGAATATTGTTGATTTTGGAAAATATTTCATGGTATTACGTTCATAAATGAATGAGAAAATACTTTTGATACAAGAATTATAATTTTATTAATTATTTTTATATATTTTGTAACTTTTTTAAAACTGGCTCTTTCATGCCACTCTTCCCCTACTTCCAAGGCTGACCGTTTTTCATCAAAAATTTCCTGAAGGCGATCGTAATGTGGACTTATCTTTTAGATTTTATCTGCATAATAAAATAAGCTTAATAAGTTAAGAATTACACTTATAATTACTTATATAATAACTTAACTTTATCGCAAGATCTATAAAGACCTGGTAATATACACATGACCACATTACTTACCATGGACGGTTGCCAACCTGTCTTCACCCTGGACAAGACCAGCTCCTGTAGATTTACACCACTCATTTCATTTGGAAAGTGACGTTTTAAAATTAGCATCTTCCAGCGTACTTGAAAGATTCTCTTTTGACTTTCTTTCCGATAGAATGCATTATAATTTATTTAAATTAAATTTTCACATCAAATTAAAAAATTCTGAGAAAAAATTCAGAGAAAAATTAAATTCAAACTGACAGAAAAAGTATTCAACACTTTAGCAACGTTTTTAACAATAGGTTCGAGCTTTTGCTAAAGTGTTAAGTTGTTAGGTCGTGACAAAGCATATATTTTGTTGTTATGTTGCTAAAATTATTAACACTTTAGCAATCTAACGCTGTTACAATACTACGTGTGAATACCACTATAATAATTGACATAACATACATTGAATTGAAAATTTTTTATATTTCTGTGTAACGTTCTTCTATAAAATTATATTTTTTTTTATAAATTTGGAAAATTGTTTCGTTTTTAAAGTCGAAAATTTAATAATAAATTTAAAAATTAAAAAATTAAAAAATTCGTTCGATTATAATTTATTATAATTAATTATAATTAATTATAATTAATCGAAAATAATTTGCTTATATTTTCTTTTCGGTTAATTTCTTATGAATTTTGACAATTGTTAAAGTTTAAAACTTTTTATTTAAATAACTTCATGTTTTTATAAAGATTTTCTTTTCAATTGCAATCTTTTACAATTAAAATTTGTTCGCCCTCTTAGGGCTAAGTTATGCGAGATGTTATAGATGATAATATTTGAAAGCAATACCCAAATGGTAACAATAGACCAGCTAAATTGTTACAATAGAGAGTACGTTTTTAACCAAAAATAATTGAATTTTCCCTTTAAATGTTTGGCGTCATCCGCAAAGTCGTATCTTTCAGATGGCGACCAATAGCTTTCAAGCAACTCATTTTTCCAGTCAATAGCATCTATGGTAGCCCAAAAAAATGTAATTTTCTTTGCTGTCATCTATGGAAGAATTTATATCCGAGTCCAGATCTTTGGATAAAATAGGTCTCGGAAGGTCACCCACGGAATCATCACAAGGTCATGCGCCAATATTAGGAATTTGAATTTTTTTAAAGATTTGAATTTGAATTTTTATTTTGTACATTTTCATCTTATTTATCGTTGTCACTCCATTTTACTTCATGTTTTTTCTTCTTTTTAAATTTACTGAAAAAACCAACATTTTAAGTAGGTGGACGATTTCTGGGGAGGCAAAAAAATCGCCCATTGCTCTGTGAAAATCGTATTCTAGGGATCAAAATAAGAAACTTTGCCGAAGGAACCATACCTCTAAAACGAATTCTGATGTCCCCCAATTTGGGTGGAACTTTTTGGTAGGGGCAAATTTTGAAAAATCCCACTTTGACCCATTTAGAGAGAGCCGTGCAAAATTGCCCAGACTTGAAAGTAAAAAAGACTTCAAACAATAATTTTTTAATTTCTTTTCTATAACTAATTTAAATTAATTTTTTCATTTACTATGTTCTGACATATGTGGTGACCGTGGCATGCAGGTTAAGTGTGTGGCTTAGCATGCTCGGAGCCCGGGTTCGATCCCCAGCCGTGGCGAAAAGTTTTATCAATAAAAAATTTTTCTGATCGGTCACCACCTCTCTGCAGCCAATGGCAAACCTCAGAGAGTAAATAATGCCATGTAAAGCTTCTTGAGAACATGAACTTTAGCCGTTCGGAGTCGGCATAAAACATGTAGGTCCAGTTCTCGTTCAATTGTGTGCAAAAATTTAATAACACACACAACACAATCGATCCTAAGAAGCTCGGTCAAAGTCCTTTCAAGGGCTGAAATGGCCAGTTTGTTTTTTGTTTTTTTTTATGTTCTGACTAAATAAATTTCAAAAGGGAAAAAATAGATATTATAAATAAATAATAAAAATTATAAATAAATAAATAAAAATAAAGAAAAAACATAGCCATTTCGCTAATTTTTTTCAGGTAAGGGCCAAAAATGGTGATTTTTTGAAATGTTTGTATGGGGAACCCCACAAGGGGGTTCCAGGGGGTGTGCCACTGACATTGGTGTATCAAGCTTCCCCCAAAGTTAGTGGGGATCGGTCATACATTTTGACTCGATTGGAGCACTCTAAATGGGTCAAAGTGGGATTTTTCAAAATTTGCCCCTACCCAAAAGTTCCACCCAAATTGGGGGACATCAGAATTCGTTTTAGAGGTATAGCTTCTTCGGCAAAGTTTCTTATTTTGATCCCTAGAATACGATTTTCACAAAGCCTTGAGCGATTTTTAAATCGACTTACCCTAGTGGACACATATATATCGAGCCCTAACCGCCAAAAAGGCGTTAGTGCCACTTTTTTTCGAGTTAACGGTACTACTATAACTAAGCCTTCAACACTCAAAAAAGTTTTTTATGATTTGGAAAAGAAGATGATAATATTGAATGAATGTTACAAAACTGACCTCCCCGTCTCTTAAAACTAAAACTTTAATGTTAATGTATAAAACGGAATAATTTAATAATCATTATGTTTTTGTATCCAATCTTCAAGGAACTAATTTTCAAAATTACATTTTCTACCACCATTCATTGATAACTTGAAAAAATTAATTATTCTCAAAACAGGATCTCTACATAGAATTAGGTCCGGCTTACTGGAAATGCCTTACCAAAGAATGTACCTAAAAGTGAACAATTCGACTTAAAAACATCTTTAATACATCGTATGTAATATTGTTATCAAAACTATTGCTCCCACAGAAAATCTTGGCTAACGGACCTGTGCTATGCCATCGTTATATAATAAAAAAAAACACTCTAATCCGTACTACTTACACCATTTAACCTACGCACCAGCTGTGTTTGCAAAATTTGTGTATGTTTTGTAAACTGTTAGCGGGAAGGAAACAAAAAATTTGGCGACAAACAAACAAGATAAAATAAAAAAAAAATATAAAAAAAAACGAAAAATATATAAAAATTACTGAAACGAGTTTGTTTGAAAAATAATTCAATTACGCGCTTCAGTAAATCATCACGTTAGCAGCACAACAATAAGCAACAACAACCAATCAACAACAACAACAATAGCTACACCATAAATCACACATCATGTCAATTGTTTAATACAACGAATGGCAACCATTTATTTTTATTATTATTTTTTTTTTGTTACTTTAAACGTTATGGAAGTTATACTTTTTACTTTCTTTCCTTCCTTTTTTCACTCCAATCAGCTAGCACTGTGTTTACGTTTATGAATAACAAAAAAAAAAAAAATAAAAAAAAATAAATAAATAATAAAAACAAACAAATGTTTGCAATGCAAACAATTTGCTTTTTTTCCCTACCGCTGGCAATAATTTTACGTTGGCAACAGTGCGTAGCAATTGCATTAAAGAGATAAGCCATCATTTTATTTTGAGCAATTTACTGCTTTAATTGATTCAAATTGATGTGAAATTTAATTTTTATCTTATTTAAAGCATATCTTTAGGCGTTATAGCGGAAAAACATCAGTTTTACTGAAAATCTCTGCGCACATTTCAGCAGCTGTGCTGTGTTTGTTTTTTTTTGCTGTGTTGTGTGTGTGTGTTCTGTGTTGTGTAAATGTGTAGATATATGGTTTAAATGTATGTGTGTGTGGTTTTCATTTTATCAGCAGAAGCCATGTGAGAAAATTTATTATGTTTAAAACATTTAGCGCAAAAGGTTAATTTAATTGAATGATTCTGCTTGGTAGCATGTTTTCAGTTATTTTTTTAAAAATCCGTTGAGATATCTAGATATTTTATGGTATTAGCTTATGGCAATGACAAATCTTATTAAAAAAGGAAACAAACAAAGTATATATTAAAAGAAAAACATAAAAGATGAATATAAAATCAAGATAGAATTTTATTTTTTAAACATATTGCATCTGAAAGTTTTTGAAACGGAGCCCCACATGCCTCTTTCTCAATTTGCTTGTTTGAAATTTTAAAAATCAATACTTTTCCCGACACCTTTCTCTAAGAACTTATGTTGTTTTTGCTTGCGTCTATTACAACAAGAAAATGTATCTGTATAATATAGTGTAATCCTCTCTGGGTGTCGAACTCATACTATTATGTCAAATAGTAAATTTTGTATAACTTGCGAAGTTTTGAATCTGAATTTCTCAAGTTAAAATTTTATTTTATTCAGTTTTTAAATATCAAGCTGACGATTTTTGAAAAAAAGTTGAAGCAAGTTATGAAAAAATCCCAGGGAAATTAATGCTACTTGACAGTCATAACTTTAGAAATTATATTTTATAGTTCTAATTTGAAATCGGCGACAACAAGCACGCAAGTTTTCCAGTAAAAATAATCTAAACAAATAAAATATTCATCGATTTGGTATTCATAAAAAAAAATGACAAAATTAAGAACACGGAACAACTATAAATTCATAAGTTTCCAACCCCAACCTATCCTCAATACAAATAAAGTGAAGATTCTATACCAATCAAACAGAGTCTTCTGCGTAAAATGTTTCATTGCTTCAACATAAACTGCTTTATAACCATGGAATGGTGTGACTGAAAGTTAAGAATCAAAAGTGTTTTTTTCTGATAATTTTAATATCAACTTTCAAATCTACTGGATAAATCTTTATAATATATATACTATCATTGCCTATGTTATTATAGTGAAAACAGAGTTCAAATACACAATATTTTTACCATGATCTCACTTGGATTTTTTTATTTTTATGTTATCTTTCTTACTTTGAACACTTCCTTAAAATTAGTAACAATGACTTGATGTGATTTATTATAGATACCAGTTACGGTTTTGTTCTCATTCTAATAATTGATTCAACCAACTGACATCCTTTTTGTATTGAATTACTTCTTTAAATTTTTTTTTTATCTTCACAATTTTCGAAACCTTTTGGAGCTTTCAGATAAGCTTCGGATATGACCTTGCGAAGGAGAAGTACAATCAGGTGGTTTTTGTAGTGTATCCGTCTCTGAAAGCAGGTGTTTTTAGTCTAGTTGAAGGTAAAACTGATGTAGTACTCAGTAGTTAATAGAAAAAATATCGAAACAGACTCGAAAGCTATTGGGAACCACGCAATATATTCGAAACCATGTGTACTCGACGTATTTCCAGACCTGCTTGTATTTCAATGTTTTCGGACTTAGCGGAAATGCTGGAATTGTAGCTACAGGGCTTAAAAGAATTTTGTCGGACACAAGAGGTCCTCGATAGCTTTTTTGCAGTCAGCTCAAGTCATGCGTGGTATGCAAATTAATATATAAAACATTCAGTTATCAGCACAGATACAAATTTTTTAAGTCGTACTTACATTCACACGAAAACTGGTTGTGATTGAAACAAAAAATTCAAGTTATAGCAAATATCCCAAGTTAGAACTTGTCATATTATTGGAAGATAAATAAGTCAAAAGTTAGCTCCACTTATGAGCCGAGAGTTATAACTGAACTTGTATTTCTCAAGTTATATTTGATAATTTAAAATGAATAAAATGAATAAAGTTGGAAAAATCAAAAAATCCTAAAGTTATTCTCAACTCGTAAGTTATTAAAGTGAATAAAGCGGCCCTAAGACTGTCCACAAATAACTGTCCTTTTTTGTGTCTTTTTGTAAAAAAAAAACCAATGATGTTTTTTTAAAAATTCTTTCAGTTTATCATTAAGTGAACATTACAAAATAAATGAAAATTTCATTTACACTGAAAAAATAGACTTAAAAAAATTATACACTTTTTAATAAAGGTCCTCCATTAGGTTTTTTACCGACATTTCGTTGACCTTAGTGTATGCCCGAGGTCATTTACGTCGAAATATGTCGATGTTTTTCGCTGTTTGTTTGGTCTTCTTAAGATTTTTTTAAATAAAAGACCAATATCTTTCGATTGAACGAAGTTCAGGGCAATTCGGAGGATTGGCTTCTCTTGGAACCACAGTGACATTATTGACTGGTACCAATCCATCGTTCTCTGGGCGTAGTGACATGCTGCTAGGTCAGGCCAAAATAGTACTGAACCTTGGTGCTGACGTATAAAAGGCAGCAAACGCCACTCCAGACACTCTCTGATGTAAATTTCGGTGTTGATTGTGCGATCTGTCACAAATTCCTTACTTCGAAGGCCACATTTGCAAATGGCCTGCCACACCATATATTTCTTTGGAAATTTGGTATGTTTTCGGTGGTAAATTTAGAGAATGCTCCACCCCCTTCTAACCGCAGTATTATATACGCAGTACCTTTCATCGTCCATGATCACTCAATCAAATTTTGGCAGGTAATCGCGATACAGTTTCCGAACCCTCCTCTTGGCTGCGGCGTCCTTTTCTTCTGACCTCTCAGATACTTTTTGTACTTTACAGTTCCTTAGGTTGTAAAATTTTTTAATCCGTTGACCACTTGACTTCGATGTTCCCGCTTTTGCTGCCATATCACGTACCGAAGTGCCTGGATTCTGAGTAAACAGTCGCTTAACGTTCTGGGCCACCGCCTGGTTCGCTGGATCACTTTTTCTCCCTGAGTCTGGCGTTTTTGATAAAGGAGTAAGCTGTTTGCATCGTTTTATGGTTCTTCCGATAGTTTTAACGCACACGCCAAATTTCTTAGCGATGTTTTTGTACGTGGTGTTTGGATTTTCCAGGTATTTGCAAATTATTGCTTTCCGCTTTTGTTCTTGTTGAGACGACATCTTTTCAGTAGCTCTTTTATTTTACTAATGAGTATTTTTTTTTTTAATCTGCAATATATTTATTTTATTTAGGTACCAAATATGTTGCTTAGAGGTAACACTTTTTTATAAATAACCTAAAAACATAAAAACAAAAGGACAGTCCTTTCTGGGACAATCTTTGTAACTTTCAAACCAAGGTTACGCTTGATAAAGATGATGGCAACTCTACACCACCAATTTCTATAATAAAAAGTAGTTAACTGAAATTCCTTGCTGCCGTACAAGCACGAGAGTTGCCGAACGTTCTGGACGCTCAGTTGATGTCGCTACACCCGAAACAATTGAAAAAGATTCATGATATGGTGTTGGTCGATCGGAGATTGAAAGTGCGGGAGATTGTGGAGCCATAGGCATATCACACAGTGGCTCAGTGGTTTCGGTTTTGAATGATCACTTGGGTATGAAAAGGCTAGTCGTAAGTTGTGTGCCGCGTTTGCTCATAATAGATCCGCGTCTGTTCACAATAGATCTATGTGACAACTTGGAAGAAGTGTTTGTTATTTATGCACAATATGGAAGAGTTATTGTGCCGTTATGAAACCGTGAACTAAACATGGATTCACCACAAAACACCATAAATCAAATTGCAGTCAAAACAGTGAGTTTCTTCGGGAGAATCGACACCTTAGTAGGCCAAGCTGGGTTTGTCAGCCTATAAAGTCATGGGTCCTAACCTATACAGTTTTAGGATACAAACATCTTCATACATCGAAACTTGAACATGTAAGTGACAACTTTGGATCAAGTTTACGTGAAAAAAACATAACTAGGTACTAAACAAAACACAAAAAAATGCGAAAAATAAAAGTGCTTGATCAAAACCATAACAGCTGGCAGGTTTAAGAGCGCAAGAAACAGTTACAATCTTGGACGGGAGCAAATGTTTCACCAGCACAAGGTATCAAAGAGGATTACAAAGCAAGAACAATAACAACAACAAAAACAACAACCACAGCAAGTAAAGTCGTGTAAAATAGTCGCCAACCAACAAGCATGAGGAATGCATCCAGCTGGGTTGACTGGTTGTTAGCTGCTGGCGTTGTCTTGGAAATTAGTAAACATTTCTTTGGAAGTATAAAATAAAAAAATAAAAAAAAACATAAAATAAAATAAAATAAGCCAAGAATTAACAGCTTCTACACCAAAAGCAACAAACATGGCCAGCATACAAAGCGTTTAAAATTAATAAAATCTAGTCGAGGATGTAGGGAGTGGCAGACGTTAAGGAGAAAAGAGAGGCGAAAAAGCAGAGATCAAAGAGTTTAATTGAAAATAATGAGAAAGCTGATGATGACGACGATGATAATGATGATGTTGATCTTAATGTTGGTAGTGATGATAATAATGATGATGTTGATGATGATGTTGGCAAAGTAGAAGAAAGTAGTTAGCTGGTCAAGAGATGAAGACTTGAGCTGAGAGTAGAATTATTTATGAGCTCATTTAAAAGACAACAACAACAAAAAACAGAAACAACACTGACAAAAATGTGTTGTTGCTTTTGTTGTCAACATATTTCATAGCAGCATGTTGCGCTGCAGCGATGTGTTTGTTGCCTGTTAAAGCGCGCATGCGTGGAATGTGTGATTACAATTTGTAATATTAACGGCATAAAAACAAAATAGAAACAACAACAACAACAAGAACAACAAAATGTTAGATGCACATATGTCTGTCGAATGTTTGTATGTTTGTTTGTTTGTGCAGCAGGTTGTCTCAAGCTGTGTGCGCGGCACGCAGAGCAACCAACAGGCCTGCTAATGAGTCTCCATCGTCAGCGTCGTCGTCTCAGTGGTAGTACTTGTACTGGCTACCCAAAGCCAGTAACCAAAAAGACAATGAAATGTATTTTGAAATTAATTTCCCCAACATGATTGATAAAAACTTATTTTAAATTTCTGAGAAAAAATTCACTTAAAGTGAACAGAAGAGAGCAATCAGCAGGTAGCGCTCTGATTCTGACCGATCAATCAAAATGCATGCATATAAAACGCTTTCGATATTCAATACAGAAGTTTTGGCTTTTGTTAAAAAAAAAAAAAAAAAATGTGTAACCTTGTTACAAGCTTTGATTTTTTTTTTTTTGGTAACAGCCTTATTAATCATAGCTTGACATCCATTAGTTTATTATTATGTTACATGCAGTCAATTTGAAGCCTTTGCTTTGGAGCCGTTTTATAGCTATTAGCTTGTTTTTTCCTCTCTCTCTCTCTCTCTGTGTAACGCCTATGAAAGAGCAGCGTAGATATTGCAAACAATCAATAATAATTGGGCATGTTTTATGACATTGACCGATTATATTGAAATTCAATAGTTTTGTTTTCGTTTTTTTTTTTGTTTTTTTTTTTGTTTTTGTTTCTCGTCTTGCGTAATATGGTGGCCACTACATTGCTGTTTAATAAAAGCCATTGAAAATAGGCAATCATTCTGCAGATAATAGCCAGTTTTTTAAGTTGATTAGCTTTAAAAAGCTGCAACTGAAATCACCTCAAAATGTTCAACTCACGAAAATTGTATTGATATCTAGTTATATAAGTGTTACATTTAAGTTTTTAATAACTTTTGATATGATTGATTAATGCTTTTTTATCTTCAACTTCAACTTTTGCTCAAAAAAAATTGAATCTCTCTAGTAAAAATTAGTTTATGATCCTATTGTAATGCAGACTTGTAAGCAGTCACAAACTGTTATATGAGCTAAAGTAATAATTTGCGCGATTTGTTTTTCTTTGGCATATTTTATACACCACACCCCCTCAATTAAAGAAATAAAAGAAAATTAAAAAAATCAGAAACATATGGGCAAGGCCACGAAAAATGAAACCACATAAGGGGTATTTTCGCAGTATAGCAAAGATGCAAAATTTGTGAAAATGCAACCTTACTATACTGAAATATGCAACACTGCGGGAGCGCACAAAATCACAAATATTGTGAATATTAAAAGAAATGCCGCGAACAGGCGAAAACAAAAAATTTAAACACTTACTCTGACGCACACGAACTAAAATTAACAAATTTGTCTCAATCAGAGTGCAAGGTTGCACGTCCACTCAAAACATGGGTATCACAGTTGCACAGATTGCACGAATTGCAAAACTTTTATCGCAAGATTCTGCAACTTTTGCAATTCTTACACCTTGCAAGGGTTTTGCAAGACAGCGAGAATACCCCTATAGATTTTTTTTTCTGCCACAAAGCCCAAAATTTTTTTTTTACATTTCAAATGTCAAATATGTATAGAACTAGTGTAAAAGCCCGTCCTACGACGGGAAGCAACTATTTAGAGTACAAAATGCGACAAAAAAATTTATTGGATTTATATACAAAGGTTTTTATTTGAAAACATGTTTATTAAATTATTTTTATAAAACTTCCTTATATACAACATTTCTAGTAAAAAAATTCTTGAAATATTAACCTTGTCCCTTGCCATCTATAATGCTTAGTTTTACATCACCAGCCCGCTAAAACTGCCATGACTAAACCAGTTCTTTTAAAAAAACTCCTACTTTTTGCAATATTTGACCTTGCAATTTATTTATGGTCATTGAAAATGTCAGTTTAACTGGAAATTGTCGCCTCCGGAGAGTGAAAGGCAAATCTGTGTTTGTTGGGGCCAAATCAATTGTAGGTATGAAAACTATTTAATGTTCGCCAGTACGCCTGTCAATACCTGTGCGATGATAAATTAAGTTTTTAGGTTTTTCAAAACTAACCACCTTCCATTACAGATATCTCTTTTGGTATGGAAATTTCGAAGAAGTATTATAATACTTCCAATTTTGAGGTTTAACTTATGCAGTGGCATTCCTGAAGGATAAAATTTATTCAAAAACTCGGCAGGGCAATTTTGTTTATCGCTATCATCACTGTCTTCAATTTAATCCGTGCTCAAATCTCTCACTGTGTCACCAACTAAAATATTTAGAACTTGCTCGTTGACTTCACTTCGGAACTTTTTGGGTACAGGATAGCAATTTTGGAATAATGGTTGATGATATTCGGACTCAAAGTATCGCCAAAAATCTATTTAACCCTTTCAATGGACTTGTCCATTATATTGAACACTTCGGAAAATTTTTTTTTTTTATTTTCCATAGTTTTTTTCTAAAATCAAATAGGTTAGTGCTATGAAGTGAAGTTGTACCAACATGACAAAAATAATTTTAGGGAGATATATAACGTTTAACTTAGTTAGATTTTCGATTTTATGCCCAACAGTAGCCTTCAATTTTTTTATATCGCGTGTTAATAAATTTTGCAAATAAAGTGAGTATTGTGATTGGTGTGCAAAGTATAATTTTTTTTTATAATAAAAAAAAAAAAAAAAATTGGCCATTGCAGCCCTTGAAAGGACTTTGACCGAGCTTCTTATCATCAATTGTGTTATGTGTGTTATTAAATGTTTGCACACAATTAACCGAGAACTGGACCTACACGTTTTATGCCGAATCCGAACGGCTAAAGTTCATGTTCTCAAGAAGCTTTACATGGCATTATTTATTCTCTGAGGCTTGCCATTGTCTGCAGAGAGGTGGTGACCGATCTGAAAAATTTTTTATTGAAAAAACTTTTCGCCGCGACTGGGGATCGAACTCGGGCTCCGAGCGTACTAAGCCAGACACTTAACCTGCACGCCACGATCACCATAATTTTTTTTTTTATAATAACATTTGCATAAATAACGCATTTGCATTTGTCTCCGGTTGTTTTAGTTGAACTAAAATATTATAATACAACGTTATCGTGGTTTTTTCCATTATATTAGACAGCCTGCCAAAAGCAAAGCAGCTCATGTAAAAATCAGAGGGAAGTTTTTTAATCTTTTTATTGCTTAAATGATGGGAATATAAGCTCAAAAAAATTGTCCACGAGTGCATGATGTTTGATGTATAGTAGTTGAGGAAAATGACGATAGTCTTAAAGTACAAAGATTTCCAATACATAATTTAATAACAGGTTCTGGTCCATTGTGAACAGGTCTTAAAAGGTTTAGTAAGTACAAACATTTCAAATGGATAATTTTACAACAGGTTCTGGTCCAGCCTAAACATGTTTTACGATATAGAGAAAAAGGTTTAGTCAGTACAAACATTTCATATGGATAATTTTCTAACAGGTTCTGGTACAGGCTGAACAGGTTTTACGATATAGGTTCTGGTCCAGGCTAAACATGTTTTACGATATAGGCACGGAGCAGGACGCTTGCCTTTTATATATTAAGATATGAAGCTCTGTATGCCAGTGCAAAATTTGTGTCTGCTTTGACATTTAACATTATTTTCATAAGTGGCACGTGCAAGGCGTAGTTGGAAAATATATTCCAGGTAAATTTTGTTGTTATTTTTTTGTACTTTAGGCAGATGATTACATTTTTTGGATAGAATATAAATCAAACTATTGATAAGCAAGCAAATTTGTGTACAAAGCTTGGCTTTTGGACCAATTAGGGCTTAAAGTAATCAGCCGCAAATAAAGGGTGACGTTACTGACAAATTTGTATGAAATGTTTATTTTTATGCATTAACTAATTAGAAGAGAGGTTGGATAAGCTGATATTTTTTTGAGTATTTTTGAGGTACTTTCATAATAAATGCTTAAATGAATCATTTTTTGCATATAGCAGGGTATTATTACAAAAAAAGATTTCGTGACGTTACTGACGGTTTTTTAAAAATTTTGTTTTTTTACTTTTTTGCTTAATAATATGGTATTTAATTGCTAGACTCCGATTCCTGGTGCACACAGAGACAAGCGTTATGTTGAAAAGCTAAAAGAAAGCAACAAATAGGACGAGTACAAAAAGAAAAATGCCGAAGCAATGAAAAGATTGAGGGCTAACAGAAAAGAAGAAGAATAACTTATGCGAATTGTGACTTGGGAAAGGCGATTTCTATGCGCCGTGCTGCTGGCAGCGAAAAAAGCAAAAACTATCGACAGAAATAAAAACAATCAGTTAAAGACACCCAAATAGAGACGAATCCAAGCTGCAGCCTTAGCGACATCGTTCAGAAAAGCTACAGGTGCTCACAAACATTAGGAAAAGCTGTGAAAAAGGTATCGTGTGCTTTTCCGGCTTCACCACGCAAGAAAACAGCGGTATTGACGCACATTGTTGCGAATTTGGACGAAGTTGAAAAAGAAAATTTAGTCAGTGTTGTAACAAAAGCTAGGCCCAACAACCAACCAGTCACCAGTCAGCTTCCAAAGGAAATTAGAAATTTTTCGAAAGCGACGATATCTACCAAGTTTCACCCATAGCTCGACATGCAAAAAAATATAAATGCGCTGAAACAGGGGAAAAAAACTTTCATTCCAACTAGACACATGACCCTTTCTATTAGCGTTTGCATTATTCACTGATGAAAGAAATAAAAAACAGCTAAGTAAGTCAAGCTCGTCACTGCATAGTAAACAGTGCACGGGAATTTCTTGAGGCGTTCCAACATACACAATCGCAAATATTAGTTGCGGAAGTTGATGAAGAAGAGTTTAACAAAACTTTTGCTCTAAAAGGCAAGCCTGAAAAGTAGTTTCATCTTAATATCTCCCCAGGGTTGTATCTTAAAACTCCTCTACTATAATTTTTTGGCCGTTTAGGGTTGTTCCTCTATTAACCCAAGAAAAAAAAAATTACCCGAAACGTTACTGACATTTTGCGTTACGTTACTGACACTGCGTTTATGTCATTTACGTGATTAA
This sequence comes from Tetanocera ferruginea, assembly GCA_958299015.1. Classification (NCBI taxonomy): domain Eukaryota; kingdom Metazoa; phylum Arthropoda; class Insecta; order Diptera; family Sciomyzidae; genus Tetanocera; species Tetanocera ferruginea. The sequence continues at coordinate 105,742,494 of OY282644.1, forward strand.
AACATAATATATTAAGCCCACCTTTTGGATAAAAATCATCATTCATCCTTCCTTTTTTAAAATACTGGGCAAAAATAAACATTAACTCTTTTCAATTCGCTAATTTTTAGACAAACGTTCAGTAACCTCAAAACACACTTCCAAAATCCGGTGACGTTACTGACGGCTTAAAATGGTCATAACTTCATAACAAAACGAGATACAGCAAAATTGTCTGCATAAGAAACAACAGCTATGACGAGAACTTTCATATGCCGCTCTCAAGTTGGGAGAAAAAAAATTGTATTTTGTAAATATATTGACCAAAATATGTAAACGAGCATGACGTTACTGACGGTGGCCTTGCCCATATGCATTTATATACATATGGGCATTTCCAAAATCGCGCACGGGACATTCGTACGCATTCTAAGTAAAAAAACGGTAAAAAGAAAACGGTTTTTTTTCTGATGAATGGTTTAACATATAGCATTTTATTAGCTCTTTCATTGGTGCAAAGATTGATTTTGGGTAATTGTACATTTTTAAGATAATAGCAAAATTCAAGTGATTCGCACGGGACACGAAACAGAAGTGGCTTGTAAGGTCAACCAATTCAAACGCCACTTTTAGAGAATCCAGAGGCAATATTTGAATGCAACTATATTTAAACTCTTGTGCATTGATGCCTCTTAACAAGTGGTTATGATTTTTTCTAAGATGACTTGAATTTTTTTTTATTTAATTTGACGTAAATTCGCACGTGACATCGCGCACGGGACATTTTTTACCATCACTATTTTTATGTTTTTGTCATTGCTGTTGTTAGGAAATATTTAAAAAAACATATAGAAGAAATGTTTTTAAATTAACAAAATTGGGAATTCATTTATTTTCACAACAAGAAACTTATTAAGTATATTCGTGATTTTTTTTTTTTAAATTCAAAGGAGATCCATTCAAATGTAAATTATAAAGAAATAGAAAATTATAATAAATTTCTTAAATCCAAAACATAGTTTCTTGCATGGAATAAGCGGTCCTTGCTGCTTTCACCTCTAGATAATTAGATGAGAAAAACTGAAACTTAGATATACCCGGTATGCTTTTCACCTCTTTCCATTTTTCGTCTAAATTATGTTCTAAAATAATTTTTTCAATTTCACCTGTTGACATAAATAATAGTCTTATACCCTTTATATAGTGGAGTGCCCACTGAAAAAAAGAAGCTGCATCCGGTAAAATATAACTTCTTGATTTTGTCATCTGCCAAACTTTTCGCTTTATCACCGCTCCAACTCCATCAACAGCTCCTTTCCCATGTGAGCTAGCAAAAAAATTCCACTCCAATGTAGGACATCCTAATAATTGTACTTTATCAACTAGGCTTGATAATATGAATTTGTTTTTAAATTGCGAACAGCAGCCATCAGAAAAAATACATATTTTTGATCAGCTCCCATATGATGTCTGAATTTCTCTTAAAATCACCATCAAAAAAACAAAATCGTCGTGCTTATTGTGCGTTAACTTGTCACTTATGACAGCAAAAGACTTTTTAACGCCTGCCAGCCATGCTACACAAGTAAAAATGGATACCTGCCGATAACTGAAATGAGCACTTTGTATCTCATTTTGACATGTGAGCCTATAATTTTCGGCAAAATCAATTTGAATCGCCAATTCAGTTGATTTTAAATTTCCTTTGGTTTCATCAAAGTATTTTTGCTGAGCCCTTTTGACAAAAACATGCGTTTTAAAAGAGGGCAATGCCATTTCCAAATCAACAATAAGATCAGACAGAGTTGCATCGGTTCTGGAAAGGGCCATGGTATTATCAATTTTGCGCCGATGCTGCCAACTTACTTCATCATTCATATTATTTAAATATGATAGAGGAATAAGTTGGTATCTCAAATCGGTAAGCACTTCTTGCAATTGCTTGTCATGCAATTTTCACTAAGAATATTGCAGCAAACAGTTTTGAGAAAGCTTTCGAAATTGCTGGGAAAAGATGGCATAATTTTTGCACAGCTTTCCAGCAAATAACCGAAGTTAGCATGGTATATGCAAACACACATATTGTGTGGCGTTTTATTCATTAATTGTACATGACGTGGCCGCATCTTAAAAAATTAGATTTACTTAGTTTTTCGTCGGGATTTCGTTTTTTGAAGAGCTCATATGCTTCACACACTGTCATCATCATAAAACGTTTAGCAACTATATCGCCTGCTATCAAAAGTGTGTCCTTTTTTCCTGAGGCTTGGACACTTATATTTTCGTTTATATAAAACTCTTTTATTGAATTGTCTAAGCTTTCTGGCAGTGTCTTTTTGGAATTAGTTTTCTTAATATTCTTTTGCACGGTGTCTTTAAATTTGTTTAATAAATTTCAAGTACCTTAACTTTTTTCTCTAAGTTTCTTGGCAGAGCAATCTCAACTTTTCTCACAGCTTTCGCCAAGGTTTGCTTACATTTGTAAGGACAGCTTTGCTCTTTTGTAGCATCTCTCTACTCTGCGAGCTTTTGTCGAAATTGTCTCTTACGTATGCGCTCAAGCTGCCTTCTTTTATCCACTACTTCATTATTACCATCCGTCACCGCTTCCCATCTTAGCCTAGAGTTCCGCATTCTTATCTTGTTTTTTAATTTATTGTTTTCCCATTTTATTGGATCTTCCTTCAACTTTTCTCTCCACCTTTTGCAAGTTTCTCTTCTTTTTTGACAACTATTTTCGCTCATCTACATTTAAATAATTGAAAATTTTATATAATAAAAAATAAACAATTTGTGTTTAAAATTATTTTGTTGCACTTACGGTCGCGCACAGGACAAAATTAAAATAATCACCAAAAACACAAATCTTTTTATATCTCCAACTTTTTTTTATATATTGATGGCACACACAAAGTCTGTTTATAAAAAAAATTTGATGCAATTTGAGCAAGTAATTTGGATGTACTGATAAGAAATGTTGTTTTTCGATCGCGCACGGGACATTGCAGTAAGCGATAATGCAAATCATAATTTTACCGTTATTGGTAATCGCATATTTCCTTTTGCGTTCATGAAAAATCATTTTCAAGAACTTTTTTTTTTTGGCCGCGGTGGACCTTTCTGTGGAAATGCCCATATTTATATTAGATAAAAAAAAAACAAATTGGCCATTTCAGCCCTTGAAAGGACTTTGACCGAGCTTCTTATGATCAATTGTGTTGTGTAAAAATGTTTGCACACAATTGACCGAGAACTGTAAGTCCGTTTTATGCCGACTCCGAACGGCTAAAGTTCATGTTCTCAAGAAGCTTTATATGGCATTATTTGCTCTCTGAGGTTTGCCATTGTCTGAACAGAGGTGGTGACCGGGCTCCGAGTATGCTAAGCCACACACTTAGCCTGCATGCCACGGTCACCACCGTAATTAGATAAAATTATATTAGATAGCCTGAAAATTAACGATAGTAATTTATGTTTATGTTATATTGGCCACTGAATTCATTTTGGAAATCAGATTTTTGATAAATGTGAAATTGAAGTCAACAGCAATTTCCAAACCATAAATTTAGTACTCTTTTTCGTCATTTTTCAAGTTCATTCGTTCCTCACGCACAAAAGATGCATCTTTTTTAAATTACATTTTCTAAGATTGTTGGTAATTTAATGAAGTTCATTAAAAAAAAAAAAAAAAAAAATTGATTCGGAAGTCCTGTAGGCGCATAAAAAATTGTCGCGATGAAGAAATTTCCTTCAAATAAATTATTTTGGAATTTTATTAATTTTAAAAAATATATTAGCAACATTTAAAAAAAAAAATAATTTAGTCAAATATATAAATTTTTGTTTTTTAGCTATGAACCAAAGATTTCAGGTGTCAAACCTATTCAGTCAAATCGGCCTTGATTCGGAAAATGGGAAGATAGATAAGTAGGAGAGAGAAAGGGAAATCGAGAGAAACAAATGTAGAATGTTGTATGAGTGGCAGAGCTCTATATCAACATGCGAATTTGAATCTGAGGCAAGTGTTATGACTTTAGCTCAGTCGATTCAAGTTATTAAGCAATTTTATTCCCCAAATATCTCTACCATCAACTACAACTTCCAATTTTTAAATTCAGTTGATAAGAAATAAGGAAAGAATTAAAGAAAGGTAAAAGCGTAAGACCATGGCCTGATCGGGATTCGTACCCGGAACCTCTGAGTTGGCAGTCAAGAACGCTTACCACTCGACTACCGAGGCCACCAACTATTCAACCATGATATCTATTCAACCATGGCATAGATATTGACTTTCAAATTCAGAACATTAAATTTGAGATCTTTAAATTTGAGTCTTTTCTCTCTTTTGGCTTTTGGTTGAAATGCACGCTAAATAACTAATCACAGTTTTTATAAAATTTTTTAAAAATAGTTTTAGTTAAATCTTCGCTGTGATTGTTATCTTATTTGAAAGAAAATTAAATTAACTTTTCCAAAAAATTAGAAAATTGAAATTCGACTAAAATATTGACATACATAGAAAGTCAAACTTTTAACTTCAAAACACCTATTTTTACAAATTTAACAATTGGCGAATGCATAAAACGAAAGGTTTGAGAAGAGTTTACTTTTTGATAAAAATTCAAATTCGACTAACTCAATAAAAAATCATATTGATCAGAGAGCGAGTGTTTTCTTAAAAAATGTTTAGAAGTTTGGGAACCTTCTACATCAGATATATCATTTATATGTATGTAATTACATTCTGCACATCTATGTTATAGTTCCTTTCGAATGATATAAGTTTCACTTCACTTGACTTCAACTTTCATTTCACAAAATTGCTGCATGCTTGAAATTTTCCCATAAATAAAATACTTATGTGCTTAAAGTATAATTTTTTAAGCTTAACACTATAAAATAACTAAAGGGTGTTTTTTTAAAAGGTTTTTTTTTCATTATGGATTGCTCTATTGTCTGACAGTTGTTTTGACAATGTAAAGTGACGTCTCTACTCAGCATTGTTTGGCAAATCATCATGAATAGGTTAACTCCAGAACAAAAACAGTTTTCAATTAAAAATGTTTATAGAGCACTTCGTGACTTTTATGGTGCGCATAATCGTACCTCTGAGACCACCATAAAGAACGTAATTACCAAATTTCGGTCTAAATTCACTCTTTTGGATGCCAAGCCACCGAGAAGAATGGGAAGAGTGCGTAGGTACAGAAGAAAATATTGCTGTTGTTAAGGCCAGTGTCGAAGAAAACGACAATTTATCGATTCGTCGTCGTGCGCAAGAAGTTAGACTTTGTCTATCGACTTTATGGAAAATTTTGCGTAAGGATTTGGGTTTGGTGCCATGCAAAATTCAATTGGTGCAACAATTAATGCCACACGATCATCAAATGCGCCGTGAATTCAGTAATTAGTCGCTTAATCAATTAGACGAAGATCCGCTTTTTTACCGCAAAATTCTCTTCAGTGATGAGGCGCATTTTTGGTTCAATGGATATGTCAACAAGCAAAATTGCCGTATTTGAAGCAAAGATAATTCACACGCCATTCACGAATTACCAATGCATCCCGATAAATGTACTGTTTGGTGCAGTCTATGGGCTGGTGGAATCATCGTTCCTTATTTCTTTAAAAATGAGGAAGGACGACGCGTTACCGTGAATGGAAATCGATACAGAAGCATGATCAATGAATTCTTGTTGCCAAATCTTCAAGATATATATGTGGACGAAATGTGGTTTCAACAGGATAGTGCCACTTGTCATACTGCGGTCGAAACAATCGACTTATTGAAAGAACATTTCAACGACAACATTATTTCGAGAAATGGACCGGTGAATTCGCTTCCGCGTTCGTGTGTTTTGACGCCACTTGATTATTTTTTGTGGGCATACGTGAAGTCATTGGCTTATGTGGATAAACCAGCAGCGTTTGACGCTTTGGAAACCAATATTCAACGTGTCATTGCTAAAATACGCTCTCAAATGCTTGAAAAGGTGGTCGAAAATTGGACCTCCAGAATGACCTTTATGCAAAATAGTCGTGGTAGCCATATGCCCGAAATTATATTTAAATATTAAATGCCAAGAAATTATCTACCAAAAACAAATTTTTTTTTGGCCATTTCATAACTTGGCATGTGTTTTATTAAAATTTAAACTCAGCAAGCTCTTAAAAAAAAACACCCTTTAGTTAATTCCTTCAGCCAAAAAAAACCTAAGACCCACATTTCTTAAATATTAGTGTAAAATGTAAATGTAAATGTAAAGTAAAACTATCTACGCAGATATAATTTGGTGGTTTCAAAATAAAAAAAATAGAGCTATAAATGAAAAAATCATTTATTAGCCAAGTAGAAGAAAAATTGGTCTCCAAAGGCATAGCAAACCAAGTCACAGTGGCCACTCCAAAATATTTATAGGTAATGAAATAGAAATAACTGCCAAAACATTAACAAATAGTATGTGAGCTCATGTTTGATTCGGTCATAACCGTCATAACTGGGTTTTACCTCCCTTGCGGCTAAACAAGAGCTGCTAATCAAAGTACGTAGGTGGCGTTTTAATTAAAAGAACCACAAAATTCAGTTACACAAAGGATGTCCATCTAATAGGGTCAAACAACCCGAGTAAGCAGACCAAAATTTATGCACGTAACCTCGTGGCTGCGCTGCGCCATAGACCACCCACCTAAGTTAACTTAAATTTTGCACCTAAGCAGTAAATAAATGTCATGAATAGTAAATAAAAAAAAAATTTTAATAAAAAATAACAAACATCACGTGACTGACGGGATGCATTTGACAATTTATGAAAATTATTGCTATGCAGCCGGCCGTGCAGCTACTGCTAACAACAACAACTAAATAAATAAATAAACTCCCAGCTAAAAGTAATGTTTGCTGAAATAGACACCCACCACAGACAGACCCCCCCCCCCAAACCGCCCACACCAAAAAGCGCCAGTCAGTCAGTTAGTTCGAGTTAGACACTCTAGGGAAGACAGCAGCAACAGTACCAGCAGCTGCATGCTACTGTATATGAGTGTAACGTTATACATGTGTCGGACTAACTGACTAACTGACTGACTTTCTTCTGTTATTATTAATGCTCATCACGTTTTCTCATTTTAGAAAATGACTAAATATCGTTTACGCTTAATATGCGCCATATTTTTTGTTGTTGTTGCTCCTTCAATGTAGCTCCTTTTTGTTGTTGTTGCTAGTATGTGACTTCTAACTGATAGTTGTTGTTTGTATTCCTTCTGTACTGCTTTAAACAAGCGCTACTGCTAGTGTTCTTAACCACTTTTTGAGTTTAGCTACTTTGAGAATTTTGCAAATTAGTTATGTACAATATATTTGTTGCCTACTGTAAGGTCAAAGCAGTCAGTATAGAAGTTAGTCTTGGAGCTGGGAGGCCTTCAGGGACCTCACCTGTAGTTTATTCTTTAGATTTTTTTTCTATAATTTTTGTTTTTTCTTCTGTCATTCTTCAGGCTAATGTTAGAAACGTGCTCAGCGCCGCTGGAGCAACTTTCTTGACTTCTTGTGTTGTAGTAGAACGGCTAAAGGCGTCCGTCTGCCATCGCTTTTCTATTTGATTTTTCAAACAAACTAGTTGTAGAGTGTGTGTGCAAAGATTAACAATTATTGTGGATGTTGTTGTTGTTGTTGTTGTTGTTGTTGTTGTTGTTGTTGTTGTTGTTGTTGTTGTTGTTGTTGTTGTTGTTGTTGTTTTTGTTGTTGTTTTTGTTGTTGTTGTTGTTGTTGTTGTTGTTGTTGTTGTTGTTGTTGTTGTTGTTGTTGTTGTTGTTGTTGTTGTTGTTGTTGTTGTTGTTGTTGTTGTTGTTGTTGTTGTTGTTGTTGTTGTTGTTGTTGTTGTTGTTGTTGTTGTTGCCAGCAGCACTTGCCACATGCAAGTTTAATGCAATTTTTCACTTTTATTTCCTTGCTTTGGCAAAGTGAAAATTAATCAATTTTCTTGGCTGTGGGCAGAGATTTAGTCATTTGTAACTGCTCCCAGAGGTTGCCGAATTTTGCGCTAAGCTAAGCTTTTAATGATTATTTGAATTTTTGCAACCATAACTGTTGATCATTAATTAAAAGCAATAATACGTTAATATATTTTTAATACTTAAAAGATATTCTTAAGTTTTTTCCTTAAAACCTGCTTTAAGGACCTTCTCACAACTACTGCTGTTTAATGTTGCTATTCCAACTTTCTTTTTAGTAAGTAGGAAAAGCCCAAAAAAATGAGCAAATTCATCTCTCTGACTGACGATTCATCTGCCTTAACAACATCTTTCTTCCCTTCAAAGTTTTTTTTTTTTTCTATTCTGTATTCCTTGTATTTTTATACCCTAAACCGAAAGGTCAGGGTATATTAACTTTGTGCAAACGTTTGTAACGCATAGAACGAAGCGAGTCCGGTATAGAAAAGTATATATATTCTTGATCAGCGTCACCACGTGAGTCGAGCTATCTATGTCCGTCCGTCCGTCCGTCCGTCCGTCCGTCCGTCCGTCCGTCCGTCCGTCTGTGTGTTGTCCGTATACACAGGATAAGAAGAAGGAGTTGAGATAATTGGATGAAACTTGGTACACATGGTCACATATACCCAAGGATCTGCACTATTGAATATTTTTGGAATCCGCCCACGGACACGCCTACCTCCCGTACAACGCGAAAATTGAAAATTGCATAACTCAGCTCATAATTAGCCTACAGCAATAAAATTTGGTATGTATGTGTTTTATATCAACACAAAGATGTCTTTGAAAAATGGACGTCATCCACTTACGGACACGCCCACCTCCCATACAACCCAAAAATTGAAAACGCAATAAATAAGCCTCTGTTTACCCTACAGAGCTAAAATTTGCCACATATGTTTTTTATGACAAGACAAAGATGGCTTTGAAAAATGGACGTCATCTGCCTACGTACACGCCTACTTCCCATACAACGCAAAAATTTAAAACTGCATAACTCAGCTCATAATAAGTCTACAACAACAGAATTTGGTATGTGTGTGTTTTATATCAATACAAATATGTCTTTGAAAAATGGACATCATCCGCTCACGGACACGCCCACCTCCCATACAACCCAAAAATTGAAAACGCAATAAATAAGTCTCTGTTTAACTTACAGAGCTAAAATTTGGCACGTATGTTTTTTATAACAAAAAAAAGATGGTTTTGAAAAATGGACATCGTCCGCCCACGGACACGCCTACTTCCCATACAACGCGAAAATTGAAAACTGCATAGCTCAGCTCATAATTAGCCTACAACAATAAAATTTGATATGTATGTGTTTCATACCAACACAAATATGTCTTCGGAAAATGGACGTCATCCGATCACGGACACGCCTACCTCCCATACAACCCAAAAATTGAAAACGCAATAAATAAGCATGTGTTTAACCTACAGAGCTTAAATTTGGCACGTATGTTTTTTATGACAAGACAAAGATGGTTTGGAAAAATGGACTTCATCCGCCCACGGACACGCCCATTTACAATTAATTTTTTCTTTTTTTTTTTTGTAAAGTGGGTTTAGGGTATTTCATAGTCGGCCTAGACCGACTTTAGACTTTCTTTACTTGTTTTTCTGCAATCCATTCATATTTGCTTAGTTTTATACATCCATCTTACAATTCTATTTCTGTTGCTTTCATGTTTCGCCTGTCTTGTGTTTCAACCTAGCCCCACCCTACTTAGCTTGCCCCACTCAAGCACTTTGACAGTTTGAACAATTGTTGCTGCTGTTGCCGCTGCTACTTGGCGATTATGTGAAAATTGAATTTAAATCAAGCAGCAACCCAAACACGTCATGACAGTTCGACATTTTGACAGTTGACATTTGTTGCTAACTTCAGTTTGATTCCCTCCATTTGTGGATTTATGTTTAAGGGCGTTTTGATTGTACCCAGGCTGGGAAGTCTTAAGAAAATCTTGCCTCCTGCGCTTAGTTGAAGTGAGATTTTGTCTTTTCTTTGTCGGGCCTTAAATAAGGTTATTATATAAAAGTAGCTAGTGAGTTTACTAGCAATTGACGCTAAGCTGAATTGTAGATTGGGTTGTGAATGGGAACACACAGCGTACATTTTTCGTTGAACAAAAAATTAATGTTTTGAAAATGCTGGAAAATTAAAAACACGAATACTAAAAATATAATCAAAAATTATTTAACAATAAAATAATTTTAATAATTTTCTTGTTATCAATATTATAAATGAATTCTTGACTGAGTTTAAGTGTCTTAAAAAATAATGTAGAATTAACTTTGCAATGATTTCGCTCTTATATTTGAATATTCTATGAGAATCTTAGATATTTGCAGATATACATAAGAAAAAATATCGCACACTAAATACAAAGCAGTCACAACTCAAAATTTTTTTATATCGACTTTTTGTTATAAATCAATTCACAAAACACATACATATCTCACTATCTTTTTCATTATTTTCTTCATTAACTGGAAGAATGAAATTTGTGTGTTTAATTGAAAATTGCTTTTCTTCTGCAATTTCAACCAAAGGGTTTTGTTTTTCGCTTCTCCTGAAAAGTCATGGTTTTTGAGTTGTGACTGTTTTGTGTTTAGTGTGCAACATGTTGTATACTTACTATTTCGACACCGTTATTTTTCTTTTAAAAAAATTTTACTTTTATTATGATGTCGCCAAAATTTCCCTCTTCTTAAAGACACTTTTATTTTTATACCCCCACGCGTACTGCGTAAGGGGTATATTAATTTTGTCACGACGTGTGTAACACCCAAAAGGAGGCGTGGTAGGTATGGAAAAGTATATATATTCTTGCTCAGCATCACCACCCGAGTTGATTTAGCCATGTCCGTCTGTCTGTCCGTCTGTCCGTCTGTCCGTCTGTCGACACGATTACAGCCGTAATTTTTAAGCTATCGTAATGAAATTCGATATTTAAGCTTTTTTTAAAAAAACTAAGGTCAAGTTCGAGAATGGGCTAAATAGGATGAAAACCACGCCTACCTCCCATACAACCCAAAAATTGAAAACTCTACAAAGAAGCTAATATTTAAACTACAATACTGAAATTTGGTATATGTGTATTCTATGTCAAAACTGATATGTCTTAGAAAAATGGGCGTAATCCACCCACTAACACGCCCACCTCCCATACAACCCCAAAATTGAAAAATCTATAAAAAGGCTAATATTAAAGTTACAAGACGGAAACTCGGTATTTGAGTATTCAATGTCAAAACTGAGGTGTGTTAGAAAAATGGGCGTCATCCACCCACTAACACGCCCACCTCCCATACAACCCCAAAATTTAACAATCTAAAAGAGGCTAATATTAAAGTTACAAGATGGAAACTCGGTTTTTAAGTAATTAATGTCAAAACTGAAGTGTGTTATAAAATTGGGCGTCATCCACCCATTAACACGCCCACCTCCCATACAACCTTAAAATTGAAAAATCTATAAAGAGGCTAATATTAAAGTTACAACACAGAAACTCGGTGTTTGAGTATTCAATGTCAAAACTGAGGTATGTTAGAAAAATGGGCGTCATCCACTTACTAACACGCCCACCTCCCATACAACCCCAAAATTGAAAAATCTATAAAGAGGCTAATATTAAAGTTATAAGACGGAAACTCGGTATTTGTGTATTCAATGTCAAAACTGAGGTGTGTTAGAAAAATGGGCGTCATCCACTTACTAACACGCCCACCTCCCATACAATCCCAAAATTTAACAATCTATAAAGAGGCTAATATTAAAGTTACAAGATGGAAACTCGGTTTTTGTGTAATTAATGTCAAAACTGAAGTGTGTTATAAAATTGGGCGTCATCAGTGGCGTAGCTAGGGTTGGTGGCACCCGGGGCGGAAACTAAATTATGCACCCCTTAAGAAGGTTATAGTAAACCTCAAAAGAGTAATGTTTAAAAATTACCAAGAAATTAATATAATTTTTTTAAATAATAGTTTACTGTTATGATTAGTTTGTTAGAGTGCAAATAAAGTTTAATATTTTAACTATTTGTATAGTTTATAAAATTCGGTTACAGTAGACAAAACTTAAAAATAATCTTATCAATATTAATATATTTGATATCATTTGAAAGATTTTTATTTTGGTAACTTACACAAAACTTAAAAAAATTTCATTTAATTTCAAATTTGAAGTATATCTTAATTTTTTTAAAGCAGGATTTTTCGCAATCAAGGAATTTTTCAAAAATGATCATCCCCAAAGATCTATTTTGAATAAAATTTTTCGCTATTTCTGTTTTAATTTTACATATTTTGAATCAACCTCTACAAAAATGACATATTTAAGAAAAGATTTAGAAAAAAGCTTATAAGGGCTTATAGGTTATGCGAGAACAATTTACTATCAGTAAACCACACAATATCAGTTCTAAATAATTGGAGAACTGACTTTATGAAGTTATAAAAACTTAAGCTAGTTTTTTATAGAAAATTGTAAAAATTTATCGAAAAATTTTGCATAATTGTAGAAAAAACAGGACCTGGAAGCAAACCGTTAAACCATAAAGTTAAATGTTTATTCGAAATCAATCCATGTCTTCTATATAAAAGTTAAGTGAAAGTTAAAATAAAGTATTAAAATTCATTTATAAACTTTTTTCCTAAATTTTATCAACTTCTTTACAGTATTCTATATTCATCTCAGCTTCGACTTTGAAAGACAAAATACCTCGACTATTAATATCACAGTATCACTCTATTACAGTGACTAGTATCGCTTGGGGTCGAAATTCGACCAATTTATTGATTGCCTATTTATAATTATATGCGAGATGATTAAAATAAGTTCGAGGCTATAACTCTTAATTGATTGGAGATATAAAGCTATTTTCTAAAAAAAATTATTATTTAATTTTATTATTTTGTTCAAAACAGAAAACCAACATTTTAAAAAAATTTAATTTTGTCAAAGAAATCATAGGGAGTAGCCTTGATTTTTTGATGGCATGGAAAGTTTATTAAATTAGTGTCAAGACAAAATAAATTCACCTAAAATTCGGTACAGACTTTGAAAGAAAATCAAAAATGCAATTTTGAGTTTTTGTTTTTTACAACAAAAATCATTTTTACCCCATATTTTGAGAATAAATAAAATTTTATGGTCTTTTTTTTTAAAGGAATAATTTAAATATAAACAAACAAAAAACGGTATTATTTTCAAAAGTTTTTTAAGTTAACTGATAAGACTTAAATACAAAAAAAAAAAATAAATAAAATCTATCCACAGATGGCGGAGAACCAATTTAGAACATTTAATTTGAGACAGTTTTTTCTCTCTCTTGGCATTTGGTTGAAACACACGCTAAATAACTAACGACAATATTAAGAAAAATAATTAAAAATACTTTGGGTAAGAACTTTGCTGTAATTTTTAACACATTTAAAAGAAAATTTATCAAACTTTTAGAAAAAATGAAAAAAATTTAAAAACCGTTAAAATCCGACTAAGATATTCACATGGAAAGTCAAATTTTTGAGTTCAGAACACATTTTTTTACAAATTTAACAATTGATGAATGCATAAAACTACATTTTTTTAAGAAATTGTTACTTTTAAAAAAAATTCAAATTTGAGCAACTTAAGAACTCTTCTCCAACCAAATTTCATATCAATCAAAGAGCAGATTTTTTCTCAAAAATTTAATTTCTCTCTTAGAAGGTTGGGAACCCCCTCTATCAGATATATCATTTATATATGCATTCTGCACATCTGGGCAACAAAACCTTTCGAATGGTATAAGTTTCATTAATTTTGAGTTTTAATTAAAACAAAAAAGCGTACGACAAACTTTAATGTGCACGTATTAATATATAAGTTACCAAATTATTATCAGAAATTTGTTTCATACTCATTATGTTCATAATTCTCAAAGCAAACTAGCCCTGACTGGACAAGGTCAAGAGTCATGAATGGTCCACAAAGAGCTGATAATTACAAGTAATCTGTCGATGCTTCACATTCAGTGACTGAGAACAAAATTTAATTTAAATAATTAGAACAATTTTTAAGGAACTGTGCATCTTCTGTTAAGAACTGTATTTTTGACAGTTTTTGTTGGTTGATTTAATCTTTATAATAATTACTTTAGTAAAGTTAAGGAGTCAGAAAACCATATTAGAGCTTTTAGAAGACATCTTCACAATAAAATAAAAAAAAAACGTCAGAACGCCTTAAAATTGTTATAAAACGCCATTTATTTAATTTAAATAAAAAATTTAATGCATTTAAATCATAATTTAATTTTTTTAGAAATTGTTTAAGCATGTTATTAGTTGAGCATTGATTTTAAAATTGTTTCATGTAACAGGATATTATATTATTAACATATTATTTAACATATTACTATTAAAAATTATATTCTAGCAGATTAAGAGCTGTAAATAAGGTTTGTTTTATGATGTATTATCTCAGAACTTAGTAATCACAAAATCATAAGGTATATTTTTATTCTTGACATTTATGACGTGAGCACGTTTTTCTGAAAAGTTCTGGAGAAATGTATTACTTACAAAATAACTGACGCCTCCTGATTTGAAAATCATGCAGATTTGCGAAAAGTAATGGTAATATAAATACTTACTATACGAGTAAGTTTGAACACTTCTTAACCTGAATATAAGAAGCAAAAAAACGATTTTTTATAAAATTTTATGGAATAAAAAAAGAATGTAACATTATAATATAACATTTTTCTTTTTGTACTCTATCGTACTGTCATGAAAATTTGAATTGCATTTATTTGGCAATTGCACCCCTAACCAATGACAAATATTCCGAATTGACTTAGGTTTTAGTATAAGCGTTTGTTTATATTGAAACAAATTTCATATAAAGTTAAAGTTTTAATAAAAACGAATTAAAAAATATTTTCATTCACTTTTGCACCATCTTTATATTCAAAACATAAAACCGCAGTCATTAAAGTGTTCTTATAATTAAAAAAATCAAAAAATTGAGTGGTGAATAGTTCTTTTCGCAAATTTTGCACCCCATTTTAGCGTGTACCCGGGGCGGACCGCCCCCCCCGCCCCCCCTTGCTACGCTACTGGGCGTCATCCACCCATTAACACGCCCACCTCCCATACAACCCCAAAATTGAAAAATCTATAAAGAGGCTAATATTAAAGCTACAAGACAGAAACTCGGTATTTGTGTATTCTATGTCGAAACTGAGGTATGTTAGAAAAATGGGCGTCATACACAATCTAACACGCCCACCTACCATACAACCCCAAAATTTCAAACTTTATAAAAAGGCTTATATTTAAGCTGCAGGAAAACAATTTGATATGTATGTATTTTAGACACATAAAAATAATAAAATCTCTCAAAATCTCATACAAAAAGCTCTCCAATTTAAGATTCTTCCACCCTTAAGAATCGGCCGTGGGGGTATTTTAACTTCGGCCAAGTCGAAGATATACCTTACTAGTTTTATGGTAACCTTTAACAAAATACCACCAAAAATGTACCAACCGCAGTTCAAACCAAAAATGCGAACGAAGCAATAAAAGTAAAAGACAACCATAAAATAACAAATCAATTTTAGTTTTATTTATAAGCAAAACTGTTGGCAAGCAAGACTTCAAAGTTTGAGCACAAATCATAGCAGGATACATAAGAGTCAAGAAAATCTAATCACGCACGCACATGTACCTAACAGAGTCAGAGTCAGAGTGTCACATGCCAAGCTGGTGGTAGGTCAGCCAGCCCGCCTATCCTACAGCTAGTGAGGTGAGTTCGTGAGTCAAATCAGAATCCGTGGTGCGGGTGGAACAGCATCAACTACATATATTCAATATTATGCAAGAATTGCTATGAATGAAAGTTGTTGCATGTGCTTCGAAATACACATTCCAGTCTTTGGGTATTTGGCTTTGCTACGTTTATTCTTAAACATTTAATTTTTCTACTGCTAACTTGATTTATGATCGAAGTTCGGAGATGTCAGTAGTTTATGTTGTACTCTATGGAGCACAGCATAAAGCTGTACATGTTCTCTTTAATCGAAATGCTTGTAAGTAGGTGCGTAGATCAACAGGAGGTAAAAGCTACTTGTTTGAGGAACTTTTTTTTCATGGAGCATTTTTTCGATATAGTTAAATAGCAATTTGCGTTTAAGCGTGCCTCTTTAGTCTTTGAAAATAATTTTTTTACATCGATATATCTTCGCATTAGAAAATCATTAAGAAATTCTGAAATGGTTAAATCCGACCACCAGAACGTACCAAATTCGTCATATGATTGTCCGAAATAGGATTTAAAAAAAAAAAAAATAAAATATTGCGTCCATAGACCCCAAACTTACAAAATATTGCTAAGCATTTCAAAATTTTAGAGGACTGGATCCAAAATGGTACACATATGGGCATCTCCCAGTGGCACGGATGCGATATTCACACGGTTTTAATTACTCGAAAAACAAGAAAGAAACAAAATGATCCGATATGTATTTTAAGTGTTCTAACGCGATGAAAGAGTGCTACATTTTATAAAAATATTGGCGAAATTTAGTACAAATTATTACAAAGTAATAAGCAATCATTCAGTGGAACGGACGCAACAAAAAACAGAAGTTTTTTTTAAGCTCGTATAGAAATATGCAAAATTTAGCTAATTTTGAGAACTTTTTTTTTATATAATATACATGTTAATGGAGGTCAAAGGATAACTATTCTTCGTAGACTTATGAAATATTAAAATTATCTCTTCCCTTTTTTTAAATAGATATAGCACGAATACGGACGCGACATCATGGACGCGACAAATTTTTCCAACAGTAGTTAAATACGGTAAAGATGTTCATTATAAATTTTAATAAAAATATACATAATAAGTTAAATTCTAGTTAAATAGCAGTAATACTAATCAAAATAAAAAAAAATAAAGTTAAAAGCTGTTAGAGTGCTTTATTTTAATGTTTTTCTTCACTTTTGGTGGACCTTTTTTGGGAGATGCCCATATGAGATAAAAATATTTTTCTTATTAAAGCTTACTTGACAAAAATTATGAAATCAAATTTTTCCCCACAGTTTACTTATGTATGGTATTAATATTCGATAATGGTACAGTTTAAAAAGTTACTATTCAGAAAAAATTTATTTTGAAAATCCAAGGAATGCGTGCAATGTGTTGTGAGAACTTTTGGAGATATTTATGGTTTACTCAAAATATTAAGAAAAATGCAAACACCACCTTTTTAAAAACCTCAATTCTAGGAAATTTTGCTCTGGTTCTTCCAGACTTTTCACTTGTAGAGTCGCCTTTTTGGATGCAATTTAAACTTAACCACTTAACTTAATGAGGCTCGCTGATGGTTCTATCTATCTATCTATCTTTTAAAAAGCACATTATTTGTTTCTTTAAAATAAAATTTATTTCATCAAAAACCACTTAAAATAAAAACTTTCATGGAAATTATAATAGAAAACATTTTATTTAATTTATTTTTAAATAAACACTCAGAAAAAAGTGTCTCGGAATATAATAAAAAAGGCATCATATTTAGAGAAAAATGGTATAGACTTTGCTCCAGAGAATGCTATTCTCTGATTGCGATACTAAAAATTCTCTAAAAATTATAAAAAGCTACCATGAAATAGAAAAATATATCATTTTTAGAGAAAAATATTTTTTTTTTGAGAAAATATTTGTTTTTATTGAAGAAAATACTTCTCATAGTGAATTTTTTATCAAAATATAAGAAAAGTTTATCATTTTCAATAAAATTTCTCTATAAATGAGAAATTTTTTGTGCGAGAAAAATACTTATCATTATTAGAGACATTGAAATGTTTCCATTTCCTAGAAGTAAAGAAATATTTCTACGAAAATGTGAAAATTTATTCTAATTGAAGAAAATTTTATTTGAAAAAGAGAAAATTACTATTATCAAAAATAGAGAAATTTTTTACCGGAGCAAGGTATGTGTTTTTTTCTCAGTGAACATAACAAAAAATAAAATAATATCTGCCGAAACACATTTTTAGTATATTTGCGCATTGATTTATCATTTAAAAAAACTTGAAAAAATTTCAAAAATAATATTTTAATTCAAAATTCAAACAAAATTAAAAAAAAAATATTTTTACTCAATATGTAGATGTCTGCCAGTGCTTATTGCTTTCCATAAAATGTAAATTGTTTGTTCAAAAACTTGTTTATTCAGATAAAAGGTGTCATAAATTCATTTAATTTTTGAAAATAAAAAAATCTTTGTGAACAACTGCAATTTCATGGGATTGGGAACAGGTTCTAAGAAGAATTTGAAATGATTTGCTATCTCAATATGTTGAAGATAAACTCTGTTGACATGCAATCTTTACAAGTAATCTGTACAAGTAATACCGCCTGAATAGGGTATACCTTTAATACGGCTCATGCTGTATTAAAGTAGATGGAGAGCGACATTCATATCGTACTCTTTGCTAGTATCTGAAGATGATATCATAAATATGATACATCAAATCCAAGAATAAAAACCAGAATCAAATTTGAAGGACTCAGACCTAGTCAATCTAGAAGAAACACCCACATTGGTTGAGGAAATAATTGTGGAAATGTTGCATACCACTCACTGCATCCAAAAACTCCTTAATACAAATTTGTATGTTAACTGCTTGGTAAAACATTTTGCATTACAGAGCCCACTGTGTTCAAAGTACACCAATACCTCGCTATGCGTCGTTTCGTTTAGCGTTTTTTCGAAGTTGCGTCGCTGTTGAATTAGTACTAATTTTAACTGTGCGTCGTTAGATTTTCGAAGTTGCGTTGTTTTGGGTTCGAGTCTTTAATTTTTTTTTTTTCTAAAAGATGGCATGACTTTTGTTTCTAATTGCGCTATCCCATCAAAATTCGGGGATTCCCTTTCTAACTGAAAATCTTTGTATTTTAATACAGTTTTATTTTCACTTTGTTTTGCTAACTTTAGAGTTCAGTTTCAATTGCTGTGTTATGCTTTTTGTAACGTTTCAATTAGTGTGTTGTGTTTTTTTTTTAAAGAAAATAATAAATTTTTATTAATTTTTTCGGGTTGTTTCTGGTTACAAAAGAGGTAAATATTTTTCCAATTTATTTATTGGCAGAGTTATATTATTTTTTTTTTACATCTATTTGTAATTTTTTTAACTAAATTAGTGGAAAGGGCGCTGCTGGTAGCATGGTATGGAGGAAACTGACATAAGTGAATTGTTCAAGAATTGTCTAATAAAGAACTATTGCAACTTGAATTGCAATTTGCTAATGAAGAAGATGACAGTGACCGTTCAATAAAAATCTCCGAAGAACAAAATTTGACCTCCAAACAAATTTCCAAAGCGATGTGTTTGATTGTGTGAAGCTATGATTTGTGTGAAGCTAGCTATGTAGATTTTCTAAAAAAAACGATCCTGACAGCGGAAGAAGGTTTAAAGTGTTCCAGGCGGTAACAACGAATATCAATTGCTACAAGGAAATTTTTTTTACGTTGAAAAAAAGCTGTTCAGCAAACATTGAACCAATTTTTTTTTGAAAGAAAGCCGAGTTACGTCAACAGCCACTATACCCTCATGTGACAGTGTTTAATTTTTATTTTATTTTTATAAATTAATTGAATATTTTCCCTACAAACATTTTATGAGGCTCTCAAAAAAAAAAACTTTAAAAAGAGTGTTTTCTATGCGTGTTTTATGATGACTCATTAAATTGACTCATGAAAGAGTCTTTAATATGATTGTGAAATGATTACTAGAAAATAAGACTCATCAAGAGTCATTATTGTATCTGATTTGAGTACGCATAAAAGAGACTCATTAAAGAGTCCAAAATAAGACGATGATACGATTGTTCATAAAAGGATCATATATTGATTAATATATGCGTAATCATAAAGAGTCTTATATGCGAGTGTTTCATGACAAAATAGAATCGGATTATTGCAAAAAAACCATATCTAATAAATATATAAGAACTATGTATTTTTTTTTATTTGTATAAAACTTTGTTACTGTCCGTTATGAGCACATGCTATCCAGGCGTCGCTTTTCAGAGCATTGTTTGTTTATGGCGATAAACATGCATTAAAATTGAACTACAACAAATGTTCGTTGCAAAAAGACTTCTTATATGAGTCTTAAAAGAGTATTAAATATGTGTATTAAAAGAGTACTAAATATGAGTCTTAAAAGAGTACGTAATATGAGTCTTAAGAGAGTATCAAATATGAGTCTTAAAACCGTCATTACTATGAGTCCAAAAAGACTCATAAAACAATCATTTTTATGACTCATATTTTGGGGCTCACAACATACGAAAATGTATTCATAAAAGAGTCTTTTTTGAGCACATTATGATGATAAACCGTCATATATATGAGTTTTGAAAGAGTCTTTTAAGAGTCAAAATGTTTGCTGGGTACTTTTGTTTTTTAAATGATTACTTTGTTCAATTTTCTTTTCAAAAAGTAGTATTTTCGTAACCCTGGAACCTATCTTTGATCTTTACATGGTTTGCTATAGAAAGTCATCATTCACTTTGCGTTGTTTCAATTTGCGTCTTGTTTTTTTGGAACGTAACCACGACGCAAAGTGAGGTATTGGTGTGCACCAAAATATTGCTTTTCAAAAAAGTTCGGTTAAAAATACTCGCTAGAAATGTAATATCTCTGATAATATTTATTGCCTCTAACAATGCTATAGCTTGTTTTAAAGGTGACTTTATAAAAAAAAAAAAAAAAAAAAAAAAAAAATATTCTGGCCATTTCAGCCCTTGACAGGACTTTGACCGAGTTTCTTATGATCACTTGTGTTGTGTGTTTTGTTAAATGTTTGCACACAATGGACCGAGAACTGGACCTACATATTTTATACCGACTCCGCACGGCTAAAGTTCATGTTCTCAAGAAGCTTCACATGGCATTATTTATTCTCTGCGGTTTGCCATTTTCTGCAGAGAGGTGGTGACCGATCAGAAAAATTTTTTTATTGAAAAAACTTTTCGCAGCGACTGAGGATCAAACTCGGGCTCCGAGCATGCTAAGCCACACACTTAACCTGCATGCCACGGTCGCCACCTAAATACATTGCTAATAAAATGCTATCGAAAACTTGAAAAAATAAAAATTATTTTGTGTTTTTTTTTATTATTTTGCAAG
Source organism: Tetanocera ferruginea (assembly GCA_958299015.1). Lineage (NCBI taxonomy): Eukaryota > Metazoa > Arthropoda > Insecta > Diptera > Sciomyzidae > Tetanocera > Tetanocera ferruginea. The sequence continues at coordinate 105,763,652 of OY282644.1, forward strand.
CACGTTTTCTCTATATCTGGACAAGTACAAGTATCTGAAAATACTGGTATTTTCTTGGTTTTTCATATTTATGTCTCAAAGTCAGAAGAAGTCATGCTAATGCCACTTTTAGCAACAGTTTAAGATATATTTTTTTTTTTTAGATTTCAAAAGTTTTGAAGATTATTTCACGTAAATGCCACTTTAGACATTCAACAAATTCTATTGCAAAGCTATAACGTAGCCACAAATAACTTAAGTTTTTTTCCCCATTGAAATCAACAACGATTTTTTTTTTATACCCTAAACCTGAAAGGTCAGGGTATATTAACTTTATGCAAACGTTTGTAACGCATAGAACGAAGCGAGTGGGGTATAAAAAGTATATATATTCTTGATCAGCGTCACCTCGTGAGTCGAGCTATTTATGTCCGTTCGTCCGTCCGTCCGTCTGTGTGTTGTCCGTAAACACAGGATAAGAAGAAGGAGTTGAGATAATTGAATGAAACTTGGTATACATGATCACATGAACCCAAGGATCTGCACTATTAAATATTTTTGGAATCCGCCCACGAACACGCCTACCACCCATACAATGCAAAAATTGAAAACTGTGTAACTCAGCTCATAATAAGTCTGCAAAAACAAAATTTGGCATGTATGTGTTTTGTATTAACACAAAGATGTCTTCGAAAAATGGGTATCATCCGCTCACGGACACGCCCACCTCCCATACAACGCAAAAATTGAAAACACAATTAATAAGCGTCTGCTTAACTCACAGTGATAAAATTTAGCACGTATGTTTTTTTATAACAAAACAAAAATTAATTTGAAAAATGGAGATCATCCGCCCACGGACACGCCTACCTCCCATACAACGCAAAAATTTAAAACTGGATATATAAGCTAATAATTAACCTACAACAATAAAATTTGGTGGGTATGTGTTTTATATCAACACAAAAATGTCTTCGAAAAATGGGTGTCATCCGCTCACGGACACGCCCACCTCCCATATAACCCCAACATTGAAAACGGAATAAATAAGCCTCTGTTGAACGTTCAGAGATAAAATTTGGCAGGTATGTTTTTTATGAAAAGCCAAATATGGTTTTAAAAAATCGACGTCATCCGCCCACGGACACGCCTACCTCCCATACAACCCAAAAAGTTTAAAACTCAATAATTAAAGTTATGTTTGTCATAGAGAGATGAAACTTGGTATGTATGTATTTTATTCCAAAACTAAGGTGTATTAAACATTGGGAGTTATCCGTCCATGAACACGCCCACCTCCCATAGCGAAAGCACAATAAAAGCATTAACTGTGAGCTACGGGAATACAATTTGGTATGTGTAAATTTTTCATCAACATTTAAATGCATATAAAATATAAGCCTCATCCGCCCACGGACACACCCATTTTCAATAATTTTTTTTTTTTTTTTTTTTTTTTAAAGTAGGTTTAGGGTATTTCATAGTCGGCCTAGACCGACTTTAGACTTTTTTTACTAGTCTTATTGTTGTTTTGTTTTAAGTTTTCTACTTATCTTAACTTTAAAATACCATTAAGTACGCAACTTTTTTGTTGTTGTTCTATTATGTGGCTTTAAATTTTGTCACCAATGTTTTGTGAGTTATTTTTGCAAAAAGTTTTTCTTTTTGTTGCTATGGAAAAACCATGAAGTTAAATTTTAATGCCTTGGCACCAATTCTGAAGATTTTCAAACCAACTTTGGAAGCCTAGTTTGAAAGTGAATAGAAGTAAGGTATTGAGGTTGTTTTTCGAATGATTAATGTAGAAATATTTTAGAAATATGGAAAAATAATTTATCTGCGAATAAGACGAATATTGGTCTTTCAAAAGTTAAAAGACAGAAAAATTTTAAAGTTCATTTTATTTACGATGATTTTTTGGTATTTAAAGAACTAGATTACATGTTAGATAATCAAGTTCACAACACTTTAATATTAAATTCATTATAGCATTTTACTGTAGCTAAATATAACTAAGTTTGCCGACTAGAGCTTGCCGAATTTTGTTTAAATACCCTGATTAGAACTAATTAACGGAAAATACTTTCTTCCAAGAGTTTTCATTTTTTTTTTTCCTTTGAACATAATCAGCTATATGTTTACTTAGTATAACAAACAGAGTTGCAAATAAAACACTGCAAGAAGAAAAAACAAAACTTATTTAATCTACTACTTTTTCTCTTTGCCAACTTTTTACTATTAAAAGCTACTTAAATACCGTTTTGCTAACGGCACCCGTCTGTTACTCAAGTTTTGTCCCCCAAACGAAGTCTGTAGCTTTCCACATGAGTTGAGGTATTATTGAGTATAAGAAGAGAAGAGTTGTGGAAAAACGACTGGGCAGCGAGAGATTTTATTGTCCTTAATTGTTAGTTAACGATGAAGAAAGGAAACTGCTGAGAAAACAAAAAAGGAAATCGAACAGCAACAAAGGCGATTAAGAGCAGCTAAGTAGCAAAGATAGCAAAAAGTATAGCGAAAAAAAAAACATATTAAAAAAAACAAAAAGAATAAAAAAAAAATACGCTGGAAAAGTATAAAAGTAATCAACGGAAAACTGAGGCGTCTTTGATAAAATAAGAGTTTTAACGGTATTTATATATAACTCTGCTCATAAATCTGAGCATCTGCGGGGTAATAAAGATTTTTATCTAAAAATAGATATTTAATGGGAAGTAACAGCTTTTTCCAGTACAGAGTGTTATACAATTTTTTTTTAACTGTTTTATTTTAAGTTAAAACTCTAGAAGTACTTTTTTACCTCGTATCTATCCATGTGTTTTCCTATAAATTCTGCTTTAATTCGTAGCAATACATTCTAGTTTTATTTTTTTATATAAAAAAAATCAATTTACCTTAAAAAACAATCCACTCTCCATCACTCTATTTCACTCTCTCTCACTGCCAATCCCGGCTACTGTCGGCAACAGTTAAAGCAAAAATCAAAGTAAATATAAATTTGCACAGATTTATTTCCGTATCCACTGCATGTCTTTCCGGTTTCCATGAATATCTAGCATTTTTTGTATTTTGTTCTTTTTTTAATCTTTTTTTTTCTTTGTACCATTTTTAAAGACAAACCTGCAATAAATTCATCTAAAAGCTTTCGTTTTGTCTACCATTTCAGCTACCAGCACAAAAACGCCAACGTCAACAAACTTCAAATGAATGTGTCATCTACAGCAATAACAAAAATAAGCACAACAACAACAATAATAGTTGGATATTTACGAGCACATCCTTTAACAAAAATTCCTCAATGTCTGCGCAGTGATAAAGGACAGACGCTGAGACAGTTACAAAGACAAACACACACACTACTGTGCACACTTGAGTAGAGGCAGCCAAGCTAACAAAAAATACTTCAGTATAAAGCAAAAACAATAAAAAAATAACAAAACTCCTAAAGGATACACTTGGAAATCCTTTAGCTATTAAAAACAAAAGAGAAAGAGAAAAATAAAACTTAACAAAACAAAACCAGCCTCCTGCTCAAAATAAAAATGCCTGCCATTGGAAGTGACCAACCGACCAGCAGCCATAACACCAGCAGCAGCGGCTACAGCAGTTATCATGACATCGCGCCCCACCCGCTACGTTTGCTAACAGGCGATCCTTTGTCATTCTTGCCATCAACAAAAATAACAACAACAACTGTTGATACAACAACATCAACAACAACAACCAACAGTATCGCCTCAATTATACTTTCCAATTTCCTGCCATCCGATAGCATTGCGCTGCCCACCGTAGAGCCGCCCAGCATCGAGAGCCTGGTCGTCGCCAGCTCAGCTGAGGATTTAAGCAATTTTCATGATGTGACATTTGATTTCTTCGACGAGGATGACAATTTATTTGGCTCTCCTTTGGCATTCGATGCCAGTGACAATGGTCTATGGAATGGACGCTTTGTGCCGCCACCGCCAAGGCCACCATTTTTTGTTGACGAACCAGTGTTGAGTGACGGTTTGACAACGTGTGATTTGTGCTCATGGGCGATGCCCACAAAGAGCACCTTCATATTCGAGGGTACAATAGGTGAGTTGTTTGGGGGGGAAAAGTGCTTCGAATAATGGGGCAGATGTGAGTAATTGTCCCTAAATGGACGCTAATTTTGCGATAGGATAAATTCAAGCTCAATCAAGCCAAGTGCCATTACTTTTTGCAATAGGGGAGGGAGTCTGTGGGTGTAATGGTGACTGATAATTGTTTCCTTTCTGCGGAAATTATAAACCATAACCTATTTCCTGTGACTGGTGGACTCACACTTTGATTTTTTTTTTCTTGTCGTTGCAGAAAAAGCCTCGGAATTGGGTTGGCCACTAACGCTGATTATTGTGTCAATATTGTCGGCACTACTTGGAGCCATCATAATGATAACTGTGGTGCGGTGCAGGAGGTAAGTTGAACATTAATTTTAGTAATTTTTTTATTAAAGGAATAGTTTAAGGAGTTTTTATAATATATGTAAACAACCATATCTCCTAATTGGCGTAAAAAAGAAGTCATATAATAAACAGGTTAAGGTTAAAAACAAAATTAAAAAAATACCAGCGGAATGAGAAATAAATAAAAAATTATCCAAATAATTTTAAAAGAAGCTATAAGTATAGAAAGATACCAAAAAAAGCTATTCAACCGAAAAAGGTATTGCATAGCGTCCGAGAAAAATACGCTATAAACATTTCAACAAAGTCAATTTACCCTGACCTTAAAGGCTAGTGGTATAAAAATCACTAAAAATAAAACTTAGTTTGAAGTTCGATCGTTCATAACTTAGGGCTTTTTTTGTGGGATAAACAAGAGAACTCTTCTACGGATAAGGTTAAAATATGATAGATTTATTTATACATGGTTCTTCAGGACTCGCAAATGATTATCTATGTTGTGGTTTCAAAGTAAATGTTTTTTGAAGACGTATAAACTGATACATGTTTGTGAGGCTCTGTTTTCTTTTTAAGTCGGGAGCTTCACTAGATATCCTTTAATAATGTTGATATATACCCATTATAGCTGCTTTGAAATAGTTATTGTTTAAAAAGCAGCCTCGAAATGTATTAAAACAGTAGATCCTTTCGAAGTAGTTTGCGAATGAAATGGAAAGGAATGGAATAACTTGGATCCGAATGAATCATAGATTGGATCAAACGATTTTGATGAAATTTTGATATGTGGACCCAGGCCATCATAGAAGTTAATAGAAACAAAAAGATTTTAAATTAACAAAAGATGTTAATTTTTTTTCAATTAAAATTATGAATGATAATTGACATTAATGTTATGTATGATGATAGGTGCTGGCGGATGTGATGTTAATGTACCCATTTTTAATAAACCAGATGTGACTGCCAGGTGTGTTGAGATATCGCTGTCAAAAAAAAAAAAAAAAAAAAAAAAAAAAACAAAAAAAAGCCAAAACAAGGGTGCAAATTAAAGGTCTGAAACCACGAAGTTGTGGATAAAGATTTATTTTTAGAGCAACAGTGTTCAGATTTCGTACGTAACAAGTGTTTGTGTACGTTTAACCGTGAAAGACATCTTTGGCATTGGTGGGACTAGCATTCATTCGATGTGTCATGAGCATTTATACTTCATGAATATTTTTTGTTTCTCTTTGATTACTCTAAATTTTGACGGCTACACTGAGAAAAAAATTTATACCTCGCTCCGGTATAAAATTTCTCTATTTTCGATAATAGCAATTTTCTCTTTTTTAAATAAAATTTTCTTCAATTAAAATAAATTTTCACATTTTCGAAGAAATATTTCTTTACTTCTAGGAAATGGAAATATTTCAATGTCTCTAATAATGATAAGTATTTTTCTCAGACAAAACATTTCTCATTTATAGAGAAAAATTTATTGAAAATTAAAAATTTTTCTTATATTTTGATAAAAAATTCACTATGAGAAGTATTTTCTTCAATAAAAACAAATCTGTTCTCAAAAATAAAAAGTCTTTTTCTCTAAAAACGATATATTTTTATATATTTTTCTTTTTCAAGGAAGCTTTTTATCATTTTTAGAGAATTTTTAGTATCGCAATTAGAGTATAGGATTCTCTGGAGCAAAGTCTATACCATTTTCCTCTAAATACGATGCCTTTTTTATCATATTCCGATAAACTTTTTTCTGAGTGTACTCAAAAAAAAGTGAATTGGGACGAAGAAATACTGAAAAAAGTTATACGAAAGATAAACGTCCACCACATGTAACAGGTGACGATCATTAGAGCAGATACAAAATATATAAGGGAATGTTCCTTTTTGGGAATATATGGGTCTGGTTTTCATCGGTTCGCGTTTATTTTCTGAAATTTTGATCTTTCATGAGAATAAAAATATCTGAAGAACAAAAAACCGTTGACCTATAGGTATTATGCAAATCTGTTTAAGGAAATTTTAGAGATATTATGAACTTTAACCATTTGGAATAATGTGGTGCACAAACCAAAATACATATGAAATGTATTTCGGTGTGAAATCATCAAAGGGTGGTCCAATTCGAGGTCACTTTTTCAACAGGGTTGTTTTGACAGCTGTTATGTGTCAAATGGCTTGTCCATATGTCGTTTGTGTTCAGTATTCAATACGACTCAATCATGAATAGACTTACGCCTGAACAACTTTTATTAATTGTGGAAACTTACTACCAAAATCATTCATTAGTTAGAGAATGTTATAGAGTTCTTTAACATCACTTTGGTCGTTATGACTATTCGTCATATTTCGAACCAATTTTACACTTTTGAACATTCATCATTCAACCAAAGTGCAAAGAGCTCGTAATTTTGAGAATATTGCTGCAGTAGCAGAGAGTGTTCGTGAAAAACGTCAGCAGTCGATTCGTCACTGATCTCAGGCTTTAGGCTTTTGGGAAAAATGAACCCACAGAATGGACCATTTAAGAGCTAGTCGTGAGCAATATTTGAAAGAAATAATTTTTTAAAATTTAGTTGTAGAAAACAAACTATCATTCCAAATATAGATTTGCATCAATACATTGATTTATATGTATTTTGTTTAGAAAACAAAGTTGGAAGCTCTTATTCGATCACCTAAAGAGAGAGAGAACAATCGAAGCTATTCTAAGTTTTCTTATTTTTTTAAAATACAACTTTTTTGTTTTTCTTAATATATTTTGTTCCAACAACGTTATGTTTCTAAGTTTGTACTTTTTTTTTTTTTTTTTGTTTTGCAAAACTTGAGCTTTTGGCGGTATAAGAACTAAGTAAAAAAACAAGTAAAGAAAGTCTTCAGTCGGTCTAGGCCGACTATGAAATATCCTAAACCTTCTTTTCCTTCTTAAAAAAAAATACTATTATTGAAAATGAGCGTATCCGCGGGTGGATACAGCCTATATATTATATGCATTTAAATGTTGATGAAAAATTTACACATACCCAAGTTTTATTTCTGTAGCTTACAGCTAATGCCTTTATTGTGATTTCGCTATTGTGGGTTGTATGGAAGGTGGGCGTGTTCATGAAGGGACTATGCCCAATTTTTGAACACACCTTAGTTTTGGTATAAAATACAAACATACCAAATTTGACCCCTCTAAGACAAACATAATCTTATATATTGAGTTTTAAACTTTTTGAGTTGTATGGGAGGTAGACGTGTCCATCGGCGGATGACGTCCATTTTTCAAAACCAACTTTGTTTTGTCATAAAAAACATACGTGCCAAATTTTATCTCTGTAGGTTAAACAGAGGCTCATTTATTGTGTTTTCAATTTTTGGGTTGTATGGGAGGTGGGCGTATCCGTGAGCGGATGACAACCATTTTTCGAAGACATCCTTGTGTAGATGCAAAACACATACATACCAAATTTTATTATTGTAGGTTAATTATGCACTTATTTATGCAGTTTTTAATTTTTGCGTTGTATGGTAGGTAGGCGTGTTCGTGGCAGATTTCAAAAATATTCAATCGTGCAAATCCTTGGGTCTATGTGACCATGTGTACCAATTATCTCAACTCCTTCTGCTTATCCAGTGTTTACGGACAACACACAGATGGACAGAGAGACGAACGGACTGACGGGTATAATAGCTCGACTCACGAGGAACGCTGATCAAGAATATATACACTTTTCTATACCGGACCCGCTTCGTTCTATGCGTTACAAACTTTTGCACAAAGTTAATATACCCTGACCTTTCAGGTTAAGGGTATAATTAAGGTTTTTAGATTCAATATTTCAAAAACGCTTTTCTATAAATTTTTAAATAAGTATCAAATATTAAAAAAAAAAAAGGTTTGGCCACTTTTGGTTCCTCCTGTCGTCTCAAGAGGGTGTCTTCTAAAATTTGATCTTTAGGTCATTCATGATTTTTCGGAGAAACAGAACATGATAAAGCAAAATTTGAAATGAGATCACTTCCTTATAGACCTTGGTACTGACCGATTTTTCTTAGATTAGAAAGTAAAGGTCACCTTAATTTTTGAATAGTACACGGAAGTACTGGATGTGAAATGCATCAACATGTTAATTTGAATCTGGGGCAAGTGTATCTCAATCAAAACAAAATCAACATGAATTTTTAACTTCAAGCGTAGGACTATGGCCTGGCCAGGATTCAAACATAGAACAGCTGAGTTGGCCGTCAAGCACGCTCATCACTCAACAACCGAGGCCGCCAGAATGTGTATTCATTAAATTAAAGAAAATTTAAATAAATGAAAATATATACAGTTAAAAAATCTTACCTCTTTTACAACGATAAGATTAATTTTAGCGTCACATCATTGTACAACCATAAAAACTTAACTTCAGAATGCGAAATGTTAAAGGTAACATATGGTTAAAAAAAAAAAGTCAAATTTTGCATAGCCAAATGACTGAGGGATATGGTTGTTTATTTAAATTTATTATATTTTCCTAACTTTTTAATTTTAGCACTGCATGCTTACTGTTTTAAGCACTAGCTATAAACTTTATCTCTTCTTATATTCATTTTATTAAAAAAACCAATATAACCTATGCACACACTAACAAAGCATACCACATCCTGCAACTAATTGTAACCATTTTCCATGTTTTTTTTATTGTTTTTTTCTAGAAAAAAGTCCTCCAACAATCGCAATGGTAAGTGTCTGCAACAACCATTAAAACAACAACCACTACCAATGCTTCCGTCACCTACACTCCACCATCAACCTTATCATCATAATCATCAAAATATTCATGCGCTACAGCCAACGCACGCCCACCTTGCCGCCTACGCGTCACAACATTTTGGCCAACATCATAATCTTCATCATCAACAACAACAACAACAACAACCTCATCTTAATCATCAGCAATTGTCACACCAACAATTTCCCAGCTGTTCCTCTTCCACACTCACCAATGACAGCAACAGCACAAATCAGACAAGTCTATCGACAATATTTCGGCCAACCAGCTACTGTAACAATGTTTCAGAACAACAATCAGAGCAACAACAAAATTTGACAAAAATTGACAACAGCCCCAAAATAGCACAAAAAAATTGCAATCAACATAATTTAACACAGAAAAATATTAACATGCTAACACGCCCCCTGCCACCACATCCTCCCACTAACAGTATTAGTAGCAAAAGCAATAACAACTTAACATTTGCGCCCACTGCACCGAAGAATGATGTGTTGGCAACAGCAACAACAGAAGATGTTGCGGCGACGGTGGCGGTAATGGTGGCGGCGGCTTCCTGTGGCCATGAAATAACATGAAAATCTCCACACATAGCTAGCTTATAAAAAAACTTACTATTTTGCACTGAAAAAAAAAATATTCATAAAATTACAAAACAAAAAAAAACATGTATTATTTTCACTCTCTAGAGACGCACGTGCAGTGGTGGTCACGCAACAAACGACCCAACAACAATAACCATTTGCGACGTAGCAACATCTATACGGCGCATCCGGCGGACAGCATACGCGGCTTGCATCAGCCAACATTGTCGGCTTCATCATCGCTAACGGCAATGGGGGCAGCAGCAGCCGTAGCGGCGTCAGCAGGCGCAGCAACATCGCAAGTGACAGTAACAGCTGGCAATCTGCAGCATCAACAACAACAACTACAACAGCACCAGTATTATCATCAACAGCAACATATGCATCAACAATTTCAGCCACATGCACTGGCGCACCAGCAGCAGTCACAACAGCAACAACAACAACATGACTATGAATACGAACATGAATATCATCAACCACATGAATTGCAGCTGCAACTACAACAGCCACATCAGCAGCAGCACCAGCAACATCATCATCAACGACAAAATAGTTCTTCCATATCGTCATCATCAGCAACATCAACGCCATCCTTAACGACAACAATAACAACAATGATGCCGCTGCCAATGCAATTGCAACAACAGCAACACCAACAACATGACTCGGGCAATTGGCAAAATGCTGCTACCATGGCTGTGGCCAGCTGAGATGCGGCTATGGGCAATGAAAATGCATGACAACAACAACAACAACAACAACACCAACAAGAACAACAGCAACTCGAAAATATTGCTGATAGCCAGTACAATAACTTTGCCTGGGCAAGAACGGCACAGAGTGTGGAAAGTTTAAAAAACGATTGGATTTGGCAGTGAAAACTTGCAGATTTGCTCAAAACTAATGAATCGACTGCGAGAGCATCTCTTTAAAAAGTAGGTTATGCGAATAGCTGATATTCTTATATAATGTTAAATCTGTGTCGACAAAGAATAACAGCTAAACTCATTTTCAAAATTTCAGGAGAGCATTTTTAAAACTTTAATTGCTACCTTAAATCAGGATACCCTGGTTTATGCTGTTTAGATTTGATGACCTCAAATATTTGATTTTCAAGTTACAACCATAAAAATGTGCGTATTAGTGTATTTCGTTGCGAAAAAACGCAATGAAAGTAATAACCTCAGTTTGTCTTAACTCGACTTAAGTGGTTATTCCTTGTCGACACAGAAATGTTCAACATGTATCATTTTTAGTTTTTTTTTTTTCTGACTTTCTTCAATAACTTCCAAAATGGGTGCTAAAATTTTTTTGTTTTGCTTTTTCCTTAACAAGGAGCTGTAGATTATATTAGGAACCTATTTAAAAAAACCAAAAATAATTAGTATACTTATCTATCTATAGAATGCTGGCTAATGGCAATTGTGGTTGTACTGAAGAAAAGCATATTTATCAGATCCTTTCAGTTTGAAAATTATTTACAACTTACAGAACAGATCTCTCAAGAAAATAACAACGCTTTTGAGTGTACAACTCTTTTTTTTTTTAAATTCTATGAAAAGTAACATTTAATGGTTGGGACTCACTATAGCAACATTTTTTTAAAAAATACTTCCATTTAAATTTGTAACAGCAATTTTTCATATTTTTGAAGAATTTGTGTTAAATGTGTGCTTAACAATTCATTCTCTCTAAACTCTTTCCATACCGTTTATTATTACTAACCGCCCTAGTTTATTTACTCTAACCGCCCTTCCGAAAAATTAATCAAATTAAATATAGTCAGTCCAATACCCTATAGTACATTGTACCCTGTACTACATTAGCCGACAGTACTTTGATCAAACTCACGCATTTTTCGGCTTGAAATCATAAAAAACACAATTTTCTCTATTAGCCCTATCATGAACAATATCTCCTTCGGAATTGGAAAAGGGATTTTACATTTAAAAGATAGCAAATAAAGACATCACAATTTTTTTCACTATACTTATGAATATTGACGGTTGATGAAGAAATTTGTTTTAAAAATTTTAAAAAATTTCTTCTGCTTTACCTTAAAAACAGAAACTCCCTTTTCCAATTCCGAGGGAAAAATTTTTCATGATTGCGCTGTATATCTTGTAACATTTCTTTTCCTTTTATTTGTACTAGTTCCACTCTAAATAGTCCATAACGAAGAAAAACACAGAAAATTTAAACAAAGTCAAAGTTCTCTACCCTAAACGTCTCTTTACTAGGTAAGCTCTAATTCATCCAGAAATAAATTAGTTGCTTTTTCTTCAATTGCCTCCAAAATTTTAACTGGGCTCCAAGTTTTCTCAAACATGCCTCCCTCATGACTTAGCAGTACTTTCCTGACTACTCAAATTAAAAAAATATTTTTAAGGAAGTATGGGCGGTACGGAAAAACTAATATATTCTTTATCAGTAACAACACCTTAGTCGATGAAGCCATGTCCGTCTGCCTGTGGACATGATTGTTATGAAATTCGATAAACGTATCTAACAAATAAAGGGTGCTTACATTTTAAGGGCCGATGTTGATTTTGATTAAAACACAAATTATTTAGGATATAATTGTCATTTCCTTTTATGATGATAATATTGGTATGGTTCAATTATGTATGGAATAAAATATCGGCCAAATGGTCGCCTCGACCTCGGCGGCACACCTCCATTCGATAGTCCAAATTTTCGATGACGCTGAGGCATAATTGAGGTTCTATGCCGTTAATGTGCCGAATTATCTCATCCTTTAGCTCTTGAATTATTGCTGGCTTATCGACGTACACCTTTTCTTTCAAATAACTCCACAGAAAGGGGTCCAACGGTGTTAAATTACATGATCTTGTCAACCAATTGACATCGCCACCACATGAGATATTACAGCCATTGAATTTGTCGCGCAAAAGAGCCATTGTATCGTTATCTGTTTTGCAAGTGGCAATGTCCTGTTGAAACCACATATTGCCCACATCCATATCTACCAATTCGGGCCATAAAAAGTTCGTTATCATCTCACGATAGCGAACACCATTCACAGTAACTGCCTGACCGTCCTGATTTTGGAAAAAAATACGGCCCGATGATGCCGCCAGCCTATAAACCGCACCAAAAAGTCACGCATTGTGGTCGCATTGGTTTTTCGCAAATCACTCTTGTTTTATCATTCGCCAAAATGCGGCAATTCTGCTTACTGACGAATCCACGAGGTGAAAATTTGGACGATTAAATTGACCGAAAAAATCACGAAGTGCAAGATATGCCTTTTGATGTGAACGCCCATTTTAATAAAGAGCCCGAATAACTTTAACGCGTTGCTCGATTGTGTATCTTTTTATGATTCAAATTGATATAGTCTGAAACTGAGAAATGTCAAATGAAATGCAGAAAAAAACTTGACTTTTAGGTGTGGTTCACATTCAACATTGCATCTTAAAATTTAACCACCCTTTATATATGAAGTTGAAAATAGGTCAAATTGAATGAAAAATCCGTCAACCTACCACACAAAATTATGTCATCAGTATAGTTTAAGCCTTTATGAATTTCCTAAAAATTTCTTTTTTGACTGGAAATAAGAATTAATATTGAAAAATCATTCTGATTTTGAAATTTATTAAATTCGTTCAAATCCAAACCTACCCTAATGCAAAGTATTCTCATCATAATGTCAAAATCTTCATTTTTTACTTTGTTTTTAATTACTTACTTACTTACGTACTTACTTACTTACTCACTTACTTACTCACTTACTTATTTGTTTACTTGCTTACTTACTTACTTCCTTCCTTACTTACTCACTTACTTTTTTTATATTTACTTACTTAATTACATACTTACTTATTTGGTTACTTACTTACTGTCTTACTTACATACTTACTTACTTACTTACTTACTTACTCACTCACTTACTTACTTACTCACTCACTTACTTACTCACTTACTTACTTACTTGTTTACTTGCTTACTTACTTACTTCCATCCTTACTAACGCACTTACTTTCTTATATATTTACTTACTTACTTAATTACATACTTACTTACTTACTTACTGTCTTACTTACTTACTGTCTTACTTACTTAGGTACATAGTTACTTACTTAATTAGGTATTTACTTACATGCTTACTTACTTACTTCCTTACTAACTTCTTTACTTACTTGCTTACTTACTTTCTTACTTACTTACTTCCTTCCTTACTTACTTCCTTTCTTACTTACTAACTTACTTTCTGACATATTTATTTTCTTACTTATTTATTTATTTATTTACTTACTTACTTACTTAATTACTTACTATCTTACTTGCTTGCTTACTTACTTGCTTACTTACTTACCTATTTAATTACTTAATTACTTACTTGCATACTAATCTGGCGCTTATAACCTTAGATTGGTTTTGACCTCTTCTAAGATATACTACAGGACGAACATGATTTTTGACTTATAAGAGAGTGCTCTACTTCTGAATTGCCTACTGAGCCCAAAGTAACACCTATTGGCAAGAATTATTTATGCTTCGTCTGATCCCAATATTGATATAGTTAGAGAAATTGACGCTGTATCCCAGGTAATTGAAATTTTTCAGAACTCCAAAGGGCATGTTGTCAACAATGACGTCGTTTCCAAAACACTGGGACTGTTTGTTTATCGACAATCGTCTCTTCTGCTTTCACTGCAAGACCCTCTTAACTACACTCTGTCCGTAACATGGAAAATGCTATATGATATTGAAGCATAGCATACGCCAGTAGCGTAACACTATTATAGAATACAGTGCCACTAGTTATCAGGTCAACAGCTCACAAGATCCTCTCCATCATTATTTTGAAAAAGTCACACCTTGTCTGAAAACTCGCTTGGTATCAAACGCAGCGGAGAGGTACTTCCCCAATTTCATTGCACTGTTGGTGTTGCTCAGTGTCATCCTGCAAAGACGTATAAGTTTTTTTTAGGAATACCAAGTTCAGACATGTGAAATATAGATAATTTCTTATTGGATTTTTGAAGGTGGATTTGACCTCGACGATAAGATGTTGTATGCCAATGTGTTTTTCTAGGATATTTTCCAAGATTTATTCGTAGCATAAGTATCTGGTAAATGGTGGACTTTGCAGGATTCAAGGCACACTTATAAGGTACCATCAGTTGGTTGACGATGTGCTCCGGTCTTTGACAAAGTACGCTCGACAGCACCTTACATTAAGCCGGATCGAAGTTGAGATATCGCAGGACACCGACTTAAATGTTATAATGACTTTTTAAAACTATTTCTGATGTAAAAATAAGTAATATGCAAAAAACTTAATTTTTGCACCAAAAATGGGAGAAACATTTGTTTCAGGAGAACCAAAACCACTCCATAGGGATTTCTCCGATCAAAAAAAAAAGTTTTTAAGAGTCCCTCTAACTTTTGAGTCGGTGTCCGGCTGACTTTAGTTTTCTCCATAAAAAATCGATCCGGCTTACCTTACATGTCTGCAATATAAAGAAGGCATATCCCACGCTAGTAGGCGAAAATGGTGGAATCCCCTTTATTGTGGGTTGGTCAGAGTACACTGAGGTTCATGAATCGGTTGGATTGCATTCTTTCGACCTTATTGTGCGTAGAAGCTTTTGATATGAGGTCTGACCAAGGACTTGAAAACTGGTACCGTGGGAAGACAGCAGGCCCTGGCTGTTACCAGGTTGACTTGTTGGGGCAAGCCCTTCGGAAGCTTCGTGGTGGTTACAGTTGACACCCAAATCGCGGGTAAAGTTTTTGCTCGAAAGTGAAGTTGCATTTTCCAACTGGGTGCTGTACCCTGAGTACAGAAGAGGTATTAGATAGGCCTTCACCTAAACCAAGGGTTGCGAATATCATCACTAATTAGCTAATTTGATACCTTTGAACTCTCAAAGCGGCGCCGCCCGACACAATATGTCGGTCCTGTGTTCAGTACACAGTAGAATTAAACCTTCTCGGCAGGTGTCTACGTATAACAATTTGAATTTTCTGTACTTGTAAACGCATTTTAACAGAGCTTTACCTCCATTCTGAAACAGCTCATATAACAGTAGATCGATCCATCGGTTCATGCGGCTTTGTTGTTTTCAACTCGTTATCCCTAACTGAGGTTTCCGAGAGACCATCTCTATTGACAGGATTATTATCAGCGTCTCCATTTAGAAGACTAGAGAAGTTTTCCTTACAACTTACAATTATATTCTGTATATCTGTTACTAGATTCCCAATTCGCTGCTTGCAGAAGAGGCTCCCGTCTTTCTTTAGAAGACAAGGTAAGTATTCCCACCTCAACATCATTGTACCCTGAATATCTGTTACTAGATTCCCATTTATGTATTTGCAGGAAAAGGCTTCTGTCTTTAAACCATCGGCCAGGCGTCTTAGCTTTTCGAAAAATTTTCGAGTCTCATTTCTGTCGTAATAAATCTCAATTTTTTTGCACTCACACATTTTTGCCTTTCGTTTTTTTCACCTGAAAAGTCATCTCTCATCCCTACTTTCCTCATGAGATAATTTTTGGAATTTGGATTATATGCCCATTATTAAAATAAAAATTTAGAGCACTCACATTTACTTTGTAAACTTAACAAATGACTAATTTTAACAGCTCTTTCTGGGCTTTAAGGGCATGCGTAAAACATATTGAGAGATCTGTGAAACAGTAGTAACCGTAATAATCAACTTCTTGATTTAGCATTCCTCTTACCAACGCTTTTTTATGCTTTGCTCTGAACATTTTATGTGGTTGACAACTAAAACAAATGTACAAACCATACAGATCAACTACTACTTCTTCTTCTGATTAAAACACGAAATTCTTTAAAAATCGCGCACCCATAAGCATGAATCCTCAAAAGAATCTAGGATTAAACAAAAGCAATAAAAATAAAACCATTAAACTGCTAATCAACTGCAGCGGAAAGAACCGATGAACTAAACGAACCTGTGCCACAACAATTACCACTCACTGCACACATTGCCATACAACCAAACCAACCAACCAACCAACCAATCGACCCCATCTAGTTAGCAATTCAGAGCATATCCTGCTTCCAACACAGTCAGTATCAATGCAGTAACAATCCAAAAATTCTTTTACCACTCAAGATTTGTGTTGGTGCTCTGCTTGTCGCAAGTATTGATTTGTTGCGGTCATCAATTTAGAGTTGCTTCCCTACCCAAACTCAAATTGATTCCGATCACGTTCAAGATTTTATTGTTTTTTGTTTTTTTTATTTTTTACAGAATTATTTCGACCAAAAAACAGCTAGTGGAAAAATAAAATTAAAATAAATTCACAGCACATACAACCAACTTGAGTGTAAACAACAGCTAACATATTGTTCCGGAAATGGTTAACATTTTAAATGAACATTAAAATTTAAAGTAAAATTTATCATATCATAGCAGAAAATAAAACTTATATAAATATAACATAAAAACAAAATTAAAAAAAAAAAACAACATACAAGGAATCCTTTAAGATTTAATATAAAATTACAAATACTAGCAACTTTTTAAGTGTGTCAGACAATGTTTTAAGACAAAATTTTTAAAAAGATTTATAAAATTCCAACAAGCTTAAAGTAGAAATACGCTTTAACAGGAAAACGGCATTTATTTTTCTAATATTATGTACATAACTGTAAATATTATTGTTATACCATTTCCACTGATATAAGTTATTTTGTGCTATAAGTAAATGAAACATTTTTAAAAGACTTTTATATAAACTATGTACTTAATTTTAAATACAAACATGCTTCATGTATGTCATACAAGTGTGAGATACTGTAGCTCAAAAAAAAAAACTATTAAAGCAATTATAAACGCAGACATTCCTTTACGACAGTTCAACATCGCAACTTAATATTCACTAAAAATGTAAAACATAGATATATATAAATATATTTAAAACATAAATACCATAAAATATTTAAATATTACATAAGCCTAATTAGCAAAAACTAATTAACTGATAATTTATTCATTCACAACCAAAGACTAGTCAACTAAGTTTATTAAATATTTGAACGTTCTAATGACTGTTCGTTCATCTTTTAACTAGTTTAGTAAATAGAGCATAAAATTAAAATTTAAGCTAAGCCTCAATATAAAATATAAAATATAAAAAAAAATACAAAAACACAAAAATAAACACACACACACTGCAATACATATTATAAATATACAAAATAAAACAAAAACTATTTCAAATTGTCAAACGTTATGTATCGAAATGTTTCTAAAAAACTATTAAATGTCAGCATTTAAGAACTACAAGTAACGCAAATGCAAAATGTTCCACTATAAAAAAAAAAAAAAACACAAAACAAACTTAAAAATAAAATTAAACAAATAAAATAAAATTCACAATTCAATTCTGAATTTTTTATTTAATGGTGGCAACATTTTTGAAAATTAAAAGGTGAGTATCGAGTTCAAATATTCAGAGAAAATTTAATTAATCTATTTATACAGAACTAGTATTGCCTGGGGTTGAAATTCGACCTATTTTCTGTTTGTGTATTTATAATTATAAAAAAAAGTCGGTTCACTCCTTCTCCGCACTCTGATTAAACTAAAACAAAATTATCAATATCGGTTGAGAAACACGGTAGAAAATGGTTCTTAACTGTTCTCCCTACGCTTATTTATATATTGATGTGGAAAAATCCAGATGGTCACAATATTTTCGAGGCTATAACTTTTAATTGATTGAAAATACAAAGTTATTTCAGTGAAAAAAATTATTTTTGAAGCTTATTTCAATTTATTTCTTTCAAAAAACATAAAAAACCATAATATTTAAAAAAATTTAATTTCGTCCAAAAAATCAAACTTTGATTTTTTGATGGAACGAACAGTTTATTAATATAGTATCACGACAAAATAAATTCATTTTAAATGCGCTGTAGATTTGAAAAGATTTCCCCAGCCGCGTCGAAAAAGTTTTTTCAATAAAAATTTTTTCTGATCGGTCACCACCTCTCTGCAGACAATGGCAAACCTCAGAGAGTAAATAATGCCATGTAAAGCTTCTTGAGAACATGAACTTTAGCCGTTTGGAGTCGGCTTAAAACATGTAGGTCCAGTTCTCGGTCAATTGTGTGCAAACATTTAACAAAACACACAACACAATTGATCATAAGAAGCTCGGTCAAAGTCCTTTCAAGGGCTGAAATGGCCAATATGTTTTATTTTTTTTTTGTTGTAGATTTGAAAAACAATCAAAAATACAAATTTTAAGTTTTCGTTTTTACAACAAAAATTATTTTTACCCCATATTTTGAGAAAACAATAAATTTTATGGTCTCTTTTAAAAAGAAATAATATAAATATAAATTTTGAAAGCTAACTGTTGGGACTTAAATACAAAACAGAAAACAATAAAGCCTACTCAAAGATGGCAGATATATTGTCTTTCAATTCAGAGTATACAATTTGGGCAGTGTTGCCAGATAGCTTGAACTTCCTTTCCCCTAAATCTGAAAAAATAGCTGAATTTTCCCCTAAAAATAAAAAATTCAAAAATTCCCTAAAATGTTTTTAATTAATTTATTGAATACGGTAAATTCGATTAAGATATTATCTTGAGTTAGTTCATGTCAATATCTTTGACGTAGGAAGTCAAAATTTTGAATTCAATGCACCTATTTTTTACAAATTTGAATACATAATTCTGAATTTCAACTATTGAAGAATATATAAAACTGGATTTTTTGAGAAAATTTTTACTTTTGATAAAAACTCAAATTCAACCAACTGAAAAGGTCTCCTCCAACTAAATTATATATATATTTAATATTAGCTTTTTTCAAAATAAAGTGAAACTTCTTTTATGTTTAATATAATTTTTGAAAAAACAGAAATAAAATTCTAGTCAATTTTTAATAATAAAGATTATGTTTGAAAAACTAAGTCTTGCGACGAAAGCATATGGATCGTATCGACAGCAATTTCCACAGAACACAACAAATTAAGATCGTACGTCGTTTTTTGGTGAAAACTATAGCTCACCTTATGTAGATACCCTCATAAGAAGTTAAAGAGAAAATTGAAGAATTTCTCGGAAAAACCATTACTGTCACAGGGTAACCGGAAAAACTGGTTGGAGTTCGCCAAAAAATAACGCTACTGTAAGTGAATTATTGGAAATAAGTTTTGTTTTCTGATGAAACTAAGATGAAAACTAAGATGAAACTTCTGATGAAACAAAGTCTCCTCAAATGAAAAGGTCCAGCATCCATGGTCAAAAGAACTTAACCCCAAGTAAACCCGCCCCACATTAAAACATGGTAGCGAAATCATTATGCTATGGGGTGCTATGTCGTGGCATGGTGTTGGCCCCGTTCACAAAATTGAAAGACGTTCGGACTAGTTCCAATACATATTAATCCTTTAAGACGTCATGTGACAATTTGATGAAGACCACATGCCCGTAACATTAATCTTTCAACAGGATAACCATACAAAACACACGGTATGCAATACAACAAAGTGGTTTCATAAGAAATTGGTGACACTATTGGATTGGCCTTCATGTAGCCCTGACCTAAGTTCATTAAAAAAATTTTGGGAGCAGTTAAAAAGAAAAGTTGGCTTGCATATAGTTGGAAATTTTGGTGAACTTTACGAAAAAAGAGTGGGAAGCTTTATGGAGGAGCGTGAAGCTCTACTTGTAAAAGTTTATAAAAACTCAGTTGAGCCAAGGCTACGCAGATGCTTTGTAGTTATTGAAAATAATGGTTTTGCAGCAAAATTTTAATTTTTAATATTTTTAATAATATTTTTTACCCGAAGCATCCTGGTAGCATATGCTAAGCATCCTACTGCATATGTAGTCGATGAAGTTAAGGTGGAAGAGAGCTATAGACATAATTTGGGTGGGTTGCTATTAAAGGATATTAATTGGAGTAGTGCTGGACAGTAATGGTTTCTCAAAAGTTTGCCTATTAATCAAGTTCAGACGGTCGGCATAAGGAGGTAAGTTGAAACTGTCAGAACCGGGAAAACCACGAAGACCGAAACGAATGAATATTCACGGTTGATGACAGACCAAACTGGCTGGCATATTTGTGAATGGGTCTAGCAAAGCTAAGATATAGAGATTTTGTGATGTAAGAATTGGAGAATTCTCTGGATCAGGGTTCCAAGAAACCAAGTACAGAGTTGACTCTATTCATGATATAATCGTTATGAGATCTAAAGGTAAGTTTCCGTTAATAGCTTACAGAGCATCTAATAAGTTCTCGAGGAAAGGAGAATATGTTACAGCTTGATATTTACTGACCTAAAGTTCCAGAAGATTTTTTTGACACCAAGTGAAGAAGCTGACCAGATCATCTTGAAGATTTCGAGAATCGGCTTTAGTTTGCATGCGCCGTTAGGTTTTCATAACAATAGCATACACAGAAAGATTGAGTTCTTTGATGATACCATCAACGTCAGGAAGTGTTACAAGAAATAACAAAGCACCAAGGTAAGTGACTTGGGCACCAGAGGTAGCTGTAAAAGATTCTGAATTGAAAAATCTAAAGATGACATAATGACGGTGTTCTTCGAGATAAGATTTAATCCATGTTAAAAACAAAGATTGAAAACCAATGGCTTATAGCTTAAGCAGGATGATAGTGTGAGAGATTTTTCAAACGTTTTAGGTACTGAAGTCGATGGAAATTGCATTAAGTTCGTTACCTATTTCCAACGAGCCTAAAGTTTTTGAAACAAATTCTGTAAGGTAAGTGGTAGTCGATCTGCCTTGTTGAGGAAGCTATGTTGACTAAAGACTGTCCCAGAAATAACTGTCCTTTTTTTTATTGTAAAGAAACCAATGATGTTTTTTAAAAAAATCCTGTCAGTTTATTATTAAGTGAACATTAAAAAATAAATGAAAATTTTATTTACAATGAAAAAAAGCACTTAAAAAAAATTATACACTTTTTGATGAAGGTCCTCCATAAGAAAAAAAGCACTTAAAAAAAATTATACACTTTTTGATGAAGGTCCTCCATTAGGTTTTTTACCGACCTTCCGATGACCTTAGTGTATGCCCGACGCCATTAACGTCGAAATATTTCGATGTTTTTCGCTATTTGCTTGGTCTTCTTCAGATTTCTTTTCATTAAAGCCCAATATTTTTCGATTGAACGAAGTTCAGGGCAATTCGGAGGATTGGCTTCTCTTGGAACCACAGTGACATTATTGACTGGTACCAATCCATCGTTCTCTGGGCGTAGTGACATGTTGCTAGGTCAGGCCAAAATAGAAATGAACCTTGGTGCTGACGTATAAAAGGCAGCAAACGCCACTCCAGACACTCTCTGATGTAAATTTCGGTGTTGATTGTGCGATCTGTCACAAATTCCTTACTTCGAAGGCCACATTTGCAATTGGCCTGCCACACCATATATTTCTTTGGAAATTTGGTATGTTTTCGGTGGTAAATTTAGAGGATGCTCCACCCCTTCTAACCGCAGTATAATATACGCGTCCAGGTAACTGCTTGAAATCCGCTTTGCAATACGTTTCATCGTCCATGATCACGCAATTAAATTTGGGCAGGTAATCGCGATACAGTTTTCGAGCTCTCCTTTTGGCTTCGGCTTCCTTTTCTTCTAACCTATCAGGTACTTTTTGAACTTTATAGCTCCTTTGGTTGTAACATTTTTTTATCCGTTGAACACTTGACTTCGATGTTCCCGCTTTTCCTGCCATATCAGGAACCGAAGTGCTTGGATTCTGAGTAAACAGACGCTTAACGTTCTGGGCCACCGCTTGGTTCGCTGGATCACTTTTTCTCCCTGAGCGTTTTTGATAAATTGGTAAGCTGTTTGTATCGTTTTATGGTCCTTCCGACAGTTTCTACGCACGTGCCAACTTCCTTAGCAATCTTTTTGTGCATGGTGTTTGGATTTTCCAGGTATTTGCAAATAATTGCTCTCCGCTTTTCTTCTTATTGAGACGACATCTTTTCAGTAGCTTTTTTATTTTACTAATGAGTATTTTTTTTTTAATCTGCAATATTTATACTTTATTTAGGAACCAAATATGGTGCTACAGAGGTAACCTTTTTTTTATAAATAAACTAAAAACAAAAGGACAGTTATTTCTGGGGCAGTCTTTAGGTGGAAAGATAGATTTGAATAAACAATAGGTCTGTAGTTATATATATAACTAGTTCTTTCCCGTCAAAAATGACGGGCCCGGTAAAATAAAGAAAAAAAAAAACATGAAATATTAATTTTCCTTAAGCTTTCTCTCTTTCTTTCTTATAATTCAGCAATGCCAAATTTTCGATTTAAGAAGAATTTTTAGTTCCAAATATTTATAAAATACCTTTAAGTAAAAACGGATATCATAGTAGGTAAAACGAAATAAGTTTGAAAATATTTTGTAAAACTGAAAATTTCAAAATGAAAAAAAAAATATAAAAAGTTTTTGAAGTTTCAATAAATCACAAAACAAAAAATGCCTAAAAATATGCTATGAAATTTATCAAAAAATCAAGCGTTCCACACTCACATTTTACGGAATTATGTTATAGTAATTTTTAGGAAATTTTTTTTGCAAAGGTGTTATATCCGAATGCTTTCATAATTTAGGAAAAACTAGCTTAGAAATGAAAATTTAAAATTAAGCCAAAACGTGGAATCAACAAGCTCGTCAATTTGTATATAACGATAGCAGGCAACTCATAGGATGCAAGAGAATAATCCTAAGTATTGTACATTATATAAACTTCCTAAGCCATGAAAAAGTATAATATTGGCAGAAGTCAGCGACCTTTGAGCATAGTTCCTTTATGAAGAAGAGTATTCATAGATTGACGGAAGAAATTTGCATAAAGGTTTGAAATTATATCTGGGTTGTCTGAGGAGATATCTGAAAAAGTAAAGGTAGATGGATAGTTTTCACGTTTACACTTGATATTTATGAACTTATAGACCGACAACAATTTATTTTGAACATGAATAAGATATAAATAAAATAGGTTGCAGACGTGAAGATAATTTACGTGGTCAAAAGAAGAACGAGAAATTGAAGAAGTGTGCCAAAGTTTTTTCTATTATTAGAAATGAGCGTAGTTCCTTAATGTACCAGGGCAGATATGACGAAAAGGTCTTAAGTTCAGTAAATAAATCAATAGCATCACTGAACCTATACCGTGCTTTATTGTGGGGCGAAGTTTGTTTTCATCAAGTTTCGCATTTTCCATTTTCAATACGTAGGATCGAATATCTCACCGGAAAACGTTATATTTTTTCATATATGAAGAAAATTTGTTCCCATTAAAAAAATCCTTTTCTCGGTGGATCTTACGTATGGAGAGAAGTAAATGCGAAACTTGATAAAGACAACCTCCGCCCCACAATAAAGCACGGTATAGGTTGAGTGATGCTATGTGGTGCCATGTCAGCTACAGATTCTGGAAAGCTCATATCATCGATTTTTTTCGATTTTTTTATTGAAGAACAATTTGAATAAAAGTGTGAGAAAGTTGGGCATTGAGATTTCAATTTCAATTGACAGGGATAACGATCCAAGACACAAGGCCTATAATGTGAGATGCTGACTTCTTAATAATTGACCACATGTCTTGGAAACTCCCACCCGCTTTGCAGACCTCAATCCTATTGAGCACACATGGAGTAACCTGAAGGAAAGTTGAAAAATCACACAATTTCTACTCGTGATCAGCCAAAAATAGCCCTTATTGAGGAGTGGAATAATATGGAGCCGTCCTACTGCTGAAAACTGGTGACAAATCAATGCCAAATCATTTGGAAGCGGTTATTAACGAGAAGGGCTTACCAAAAAAAATATTGACTTTGTATTTTTTTTAAATTGTTTTGCTTATGATTTTATAAATTAACGACGTGTTCCATTATAATTATGTTTTTGATGTTGGTTTTTGTTATTAATTTGGTTTATTTTATTTTTTTAAAATCAATATATTTGAAAATATAAAAAACTTGCTAGTTGGACCATAAAAATAACTTGAATTTGGATTTGAATGAAATTTTTAAGTTTGTTTCATTATTACTTTGAGCCACTGTAGTATTAAAATGAGACAGGACATGGTAAACAAAATCTTAAATAATAAAAAAAAAATTGTTAATGTGACTTTTTTTCAAAATTTTAAAAATATTTAAGAATTTTATTATATGTCACCATAAAACTTATGATCAATATTTAAAAAAGTAAAAGTAACCAACTCAAAGAGAAGCAATAATTCACGATTATACACAGAATTAGGTCTGCTGGTCAATATATTCTATGCCATAATGAACATGATGCAAAAAGTTGACCAACTTTCTTTGCTATTTTTTTTTTTATGACTTTAAGACCGTTAAATCCATTTTATGTTGAACTTTTAACATAAATGGTCACCCGAGCAACCAACAAATTTTTGCATAAATAAAAAATAAATGATGAAAGAGAAACGATAAACTATCTTTGTGGTAATATAAGAAATTTTTAATAAAGTTACTCCTTTAAATGAGACGACGACGATGATGATGATGATGATGATGACGACAACGACAACAGTGGACGAGTATGGCATGTACCAACAGCAAACAAGAGGACCAGCTCTACAGGAAAGCAATTCCATTGAAAACCATGACAGAGTATGTCACAAAACTCACGACAAAATTGGCAACGCGAGCAAGATTGGTATCGGTGCAACGGAAAAACAAACACATACAAGAGACCAGAGACCACAAGCAAAGACGAGAAACAGACCAACAGGCAGTAAGACGAAAGGTATACAGTCAGACAGACAGCTGGCTGAAATGCTGAAATTGTGGATAGACGAAACGGAAATTATTCAAACGCGAAAAATCAATTGAAGATATGAGTGGAAAAGGAAAATAGTTTTGGTATAAATCAAAAACATAAATAAAGGCACCTTTATAAAAAATTGCAAAAAGCAAAAAAAAAATGGCAAAAAAATAAAAGCAGAGTGTCGACTACTAGAGAGACTGTCAAGCGACAATGTTGAGCTTAATGGTAAGCAGCTGTGTGTGCCGAATCGAAGCGGATACCGCTCGCTGATGTTGCTGATGACGACGACAATGTTGTTTCGATGACGTTGATGTCGTGTGAGTTTATGACTTCATTAGTGGTGGCTGCTGAAGGATATATTTGCATATTTTTCGTTTCCAACGCAAATGAGGTGAAAAAAATGTAACTTAAAAACTGAATTCAGTCAGTTAGCTTTACAATTCAACTATGAAAGCTTGTGGGAGAATTTCATAAAAAAATCCTCTTAAGAGTTTAAATTCTTTGAAAAAATAAACCACATGTCAAAAAAGTGCTCATGCTCAAAATACGTTACTCCTCACTAACGTTACGGAAATGAAAGTCAAAGTTTTTTTCGGCTTTCGAGCTATTTTCATTAAATTGCAAAATTCTCTGCTCTGCATTGTTAGTAAAACTAAAAAATCACGACCACATGACGACGACAACAGAGAGTCACAATGATCAACACGATCAATTTCACGAAATCTCAATAAAAGGTACATCATATTCCAAGCTATAGACACCACCTACAAGACAGCCCAAAGCCAAGTTATGCAGACGCTTTCAGAGGACAATCAAGCTGATGATGACGCCGACGCCAAGGATGATAATGTTGATGATGTTGTCGTCCTATACATCAGGCACTTTTCATCTCTGCATGCCGGCTGCTGACGCTTTTACCAGTCTTCCGTCTTACAACTGCCGCTCTGACTGTCTGTCTGTCTGTCTGTCTGTCAGTTCTGTCTGTTTTCTTTGGCTCACAAATTAAAAAAAAATAACAAAACAGCCAGAGTCTATCTTTGAAGCCCGTCTCGGCTTGTCTATGGTGTTTAAACAAACCTAGCTCTAATGATGCATTAGTCGGTTGCCATGTCATGACAACGACTTTGCATGCAATTCTTTCCTTCTGCCAACTGATTAAAATGATAATTTTTGTTGTTTTATTTTACTTTTGTTGGTATATTTGTTTTTCAAACAGCAACATTTTAACAGTGAAAAATCCTCGAAGTGACAAATCGTTATTTTGTTTTCTAAAGCCAGCTCAGTTTTGCTGCCTTCGTGTTTGAAAATACGTCCAAATCATGATGTCTTACTTATTATGCAAATACTTGACTTGACTGGCTGAGCTGGAGACACAGTGACAGAGAGTTTGTTTGCTTAAAGGAAGGCTTGCTGCACAGTGTTTGCCATGATAATGAGGGGAAAACTGCAGAGGTTTGACTAGACAGCTAATAAGCGGTTTATATCAATGATGTTTGCTAATTAATAGCTAACTTGCGTGAACTAGTTCAGCTATTTGGCTGTAGCTAGGTGGCAGAAAAATACTTAAGCATCACAGCATAAATTAATGACAAGCATTGAGAGTGTTCACTTAATCTACTGTATCTGATGTGATTTTTTTAATACGTAGACATGAAGATGAATGATACTTACGAATATATTAATACAAAATCTATTAATAAGGAAATTATAAATATTTTATCGACTGCAACTGAAAAGAATATCTTAAGCTAAAGTTACATTTTTTGTAAGGTAAAATGGAGAGTTTTGAAACACACTTTGATTTTGTGCCATAATTTTCTCAAAAATCAATATTTTTTTGATCTGAAACCGTCCATTTGTAGATAATGGTAATACCTAACTTCCTTCAGATACATTTATTCAAAATTATTAATTTTTTAAAAAAATTCGGAGCTTGAAAACAAATAAGATTTTTGAATTTTCAAAAAAAGTGGGCAGTTGTGAATCACTACTATAAATGGCGAACTTCAAAATTTTCGATTAAGGCAACGTGACACCTTCAAAAAAAATGTCTTTTAATGTTTTAAATGCCTTTAAGTTGAATAAAAAATAAGCTATCATTTTGAAAAATTAAATATATAGTTTTTAGTAAAAAAATTACACAAAAAATTTTTTTTGATTTTTTTATTAACATGTATAGTTACTGCAATTATTTAAAAAAAAACATCAAAAACCATGACGGGCATGATTACAACTCACTGGAACACCGGAAAAAAATCAAAGAACAGGGTTTTTATCAGCATCAAAACCGCCATGGAATAAACTAGAAAAAACAAGTTTGGTTGAAAATAACAAAATGGCAGCGTTTTTTCGAAAATTGTCAAGATTTTTGGACAAAATTGGCCAAAAACTCAAAAACTATAGAGCCGATTTTTCTGTCCGTAGTTCATTCGATGCATTGACAAGTGTTAAACAACATACTTAAATTTCAGTACGATCAGTCGAATAGTTTTTGTTTTATCTCGCCCGCCAAGATTTATGATTTTTTAAAAAAATTTCTGTAGCAAATATGTGATTAAAATAATAAAAAAAAATTTTTGCGTACTTTTTTTACAAAAAAATATAAATTTAATTTTTCAAAATGATATCTTAGTTTCTATTCAACTTATAACCATTTTAAAACATTAAAATAAAAAAATGTTTGAAGGTGTTACGTCCCCTTAAGTTCAAAATTTATTGAAAATATATTTACGTATATTTAATCGTTGTTATTCGGTTAATTCAGTATGATTCACGCCTTCTTTGGTATGTATTTGACAATTAAAAAAAAAAAATAAATACCATATGGCAGGGCACAACAATAAAACCATTGCTGCTAATTTTGTTCGTAGATGCATGGTTAGAAACCATGTTGAAGTTGCAACGGTTTTATTTAAGGGGGGAAAAACTAGTAAGGTATATCTTCGACTTGCCCGAAGTTAAAATACCCCCACGGCTGATTCTTAAGGGTAAAAAATTCTTAAATTGAAGCACTTTTTGTATGAGATTTTAACAGTTTTTATTATTTTTATGTGTCTAAAATACATACATATCAAATTGTTTTCATGTAGCTTAAATATAAGCCTTTTTGTAAAGTTTTCAATTTTGAGTTTGTATGGGAGGTTGGCGTGTTTGTGGTTGTTTCAGTTTTGTTGCTTAAATATTAGCCTGTTTATAAAGTTTTCACTATAAGTGGCTTGCTATTCAGTTTTGTAGATTAAATATTTGCCTTTTTTAGAGTTTTCTTTACACTGGGTTCTATGGGAAGTGGGTGTGTCCGTAGTCAGATGACGCGCACTTTTTTCCATGATTTAGTTTTGATATAAAATTCAAACGTATCCAATTTTTTGCCTGTAGTCTAAAATTAACCCTATTTATAGAATTTTCAATTTGGGGTTGTATGGGAGGTGGGCGTGTTCGTCAATGGATGACGTCCATTTCTCTAACACGTCTTTGTTTTGATATAAACTGAATTAAGTGGTCTTAATTTTAGTTTTGTACCTTCGACAGTGACGTCTTTATATAGTATTAAATTCTGGGGTTATATGGGAGGTGGGCGTGTTAGTGGATGGATGACGTCCATTTTTCTAGCATGTCTTAATTTTAATACAAAATTACTAAATATCAAATTTTATTTTTGTAGCTTTGATAGAAGCCTATTTATATAGTTTTCAATTTTGGGAATGTATGGGAGGGAGGTGGGCGTGGTCGTTGGTGGATAAAAAAAAAAAACAAATTGGCCATTTCAGCCCTTGAAAGGACTTTGACCGAGCTTCTTATGATCAATTGTGTTGTGTGTGTTATTAAATGTTTGCCCACAATTGACCGAGAACTGGACCTACATGTTTAATGCCGACTCCGAACGGCTAAAGTTCATGTTCTCAAGAAGCTTTACATGGCATTATTTACTCTCTGAGGTTTGCCATTGTCTGCAGAGAGGTGGTGACCGATCAGAAAAATTTTTATTGAAAAAAACTTTTCGCCGCGGCTGGGGATCGAACCCGGGCTCCGAGCATGCTAAGCCACACACTTAACCTGCATGCCACGGTCATCACACGTTGGTGGATGACTCCCATTTTTTTAACACGCCTTAGTTTTAATATAAGCTGAACAAATACCTAATTTTATTTATTTAGCTCCCACAGAAGCCTGTTTATATAGTTTTCAATTTTGGGGTTGTATGAGAGGTCGGCAAGTTAGTGGGTGGATGACGCCTATTTTTCTAACACACCTTAGTTTTTATATAGAACACACAAATACCCAGTTTTAGTTATGTAACTTCAATATAAGCCTCTTTATAGAGTTTTCAAGTTTGGGGTTGTATGAGAGGTAGACGTGGTTTTCATCCGATTCAGCATATTCTCAAACTTGATCTTAGTTTTTTAGAAAAAAATCGTAAATATCGAATTTCAGTACGATAGCTTCATAATTACGGCTGCAATCGTGTCCATAGACAGATTGACAGACGGACAGACAGACGGACAAGGCTAAATCAACTCACGTGGTGAACCTGATCAAGAATATATGTACTTTTCTATACCTACCACGCCTCCTTTTGGGCGTTACACACGTCGTGAGAAAATTAATATACCCCTTACGCAGTACGCGTGGGGGTATAAAAATTACTTGGAAAAATTCCTACGGGTTCAAAAGTTATAGCCGTGCTAGTGAGAGCGTATTTTTATTTTTCTTTGCAGTTTTCTTTGTTCACAAACTTTGAACGCGTTTATCTCGAAACCATATTTTTCGTACTTTTTTTGTATTTCTTTAAACTTGATTCGCTATCGTATGACACGAGCTTTTTTAAATTTTTCAAGTCAATATAAAAAAATATTATACAACAAATAATATATAACGGGGCCTCGTGGTTGCAGCGCTGGGAGTCGCAAAAATTGTCTGATCTGGAAAAAAATTACTTTTTTAAATCTTAACAAAATTGGTTATCGTATGACAGGAGCTTTTTTTTAATGGTGATTTTTGGTGACGTTCCAAATTTGAAAGTGTTTTTTTCAAAAAAAATATTGACTTTAAAAATCCATAAAAAAATGGAAATAAAAATTTAAAAATTGTGGTGTCATACGATAGCTAATCAAGTTTTAAAAAAATACAAAAAATATTTCGTCAAAAAATTAACCCGCTAGTGCCGCAACCAGTACGAAAAACATGGTTTCGAGATAAACGCGTTCAAAGTTTGTACGCAGGTACAGCTGCCGTACGTAGGTAGCACGAAAATTAAAAATGCGCTCTCACTAATCCGGCTGTTACTTTTGAACCCGCAAGAATTTTGTATGCAATTTTTATACCCTAAACCTGAAAGGTCAGGGTATATTAACTTTGTGCAAACGTTTGTAACGCATAGAACGAAGCGAGTCCGGTATAGAAAAGTATATATATTCTTGATCAGCGTCACCACCTGAGTCGAGCTATCCATGTCCGTCCGTCCGTCCGTCCGTCCGTCCGTCTGTGTGTTGTCCGTATACACAGGATAAGAAGAAGGAATTGAAATAATTGGATGAAACTTGGTACACATGGTCACATGCACCCAAGGATCTGCACTATTGAATATTTTTGGAATCCGCCCACGGACACGCCTACCTCCCATACAACGCAAAAATTTAAAACTGTATAACTCAGCTCATAATTAACCTACAATAATAAAATTTGGTGTGCATGTATTTTATGTCAACACAAAAATGTTTTCGAAAAATGGACGTCATCCGTTCACGGACACGCCCACCTCCCATACAACCCAAAAATTGAAAACGCAATAATTAAGCCTGTGTTTAACTTAAAAACCTTAAATTTGGCACATACATATGTTTTTTATAACAAAACAAAAATTATTTTGAAAAATGGACATCATCCGCTCACGGACACGCCTACCTCCCATACAACGCGAAAATTGAAAACTGCATAACTCAGCTCATAAATAACCTACAACAATAAAATTTGATATGTATGTGTTTTATACCAACACAAAGATGTCTTCGAAAAATGGACGTTATCCGCTCACTGACACGCCCACCTCCCATACAAGCCAAAAATTGAAAACGCAATAAATAAGCCTCTGTTTAACCTAGTGAGATAAAATTTGGCACTTATATTTTTTATGATAAAACAAAGATGGTTTTGAAAAATGGACGTCATCCGCCTACGGACACGCCTACCTCCCATATAGCCTAAAAAGTTGAAAGCTCAATAAATAGGGTTATGTATGTCATAGAGAAATTAAATTTGGTATGTATGTATTTTATACCAAAACTAAGGTGTGTTCAAAAATTGGGAGTAATCCGTCTAAAAACTCGCCCACCTTCCATAGCGAAAGCACATTAAAGGCATTAACTGTGCCCTACAGGAATAAAACTTGGTATGTGTACATTTTTCATCAACATTTAAATGCACATAAAATATAGGCTTCATTAGCCCACGGACACGCCCATTTAAAATAAAAATTTTTTTGTTTTTGAAAAGTGGGTTAAGGGTATTTCATAGTCGGCCTAGACCGACTTTAGACTTTCTTTACTTGTTTTTCTTAAAATCTTAAGAATATTTACTAAAATACAAAATTTTAAACAAAAGTCAATTTCAAAAAACGATCAATGTCATGTTCCCCCTTAAGCAGTAGCGTAGCAAGGGGTGAGGCGGGGGGCGTTCCGAACCGGGTGCACGCCAAAATGTGGTGTACACTTTGGCAAAAGAACTTTTTACCACATAATTTTTGATTTTTTTAATAAAAAGAACTCACCTTAATGACTTCGGTCTTATATTTGAATATCAAGAGGGTGCAAAAGTGAATGAAAATATTTTTTACCATCACCAGGACTTCGTTTTTATTGAAACAAACTTTAACTTTATATTAAATTTTGTTCAATATTAACGCTCACACTAAAACCCAAGTCAATTCCATGAGTAATTTTTCATTGGTTAGGGGTATAATTTCCAAAAAAATTATAATTATAATAAAAATATACTTTATGATTTTGTGATTATTAAGTTCTGAGACTATATATCATGAAACAAACCTAATTAACAGCTTTTAACCTGTTAGAACATAATTTTGAATAGTAATATGTTTTGGGTATACTGTTACATAAAACTACTAGTTCAATAATCATTAATTAACTTTTTAGTTGCTTAAAAAATTTCTAAAAAATGAAATTGATTTAAATTCATTACATTTTTTATTTAAATTATATAAATGGCGTTCTATGACAATTTATGGCGTTCTGACTTTTTTTTATTTTATTTTGAAGATGTCTTTTAAAAACTTTAAGATGGTTTTCTGAATACTTTATTTTACTAAAATTATGTTCAAATCACCCAACAAAAACTATCAAAAATACAGTTTTAAGAGAAGATAAGATGCACAGTTCCTTAAAAATAATTCTAATTATTAAAATTTAATTTTGTTCTCAATCACCGAATGAGAAAAATCAACTGATTTCTTGGAATTGCCAGCTCTTTTTGAGCCATTCATGACTCTTGACCTTGTGCAACCTGGGCAAGTTTGCTGTGGTAATTATGTAGATAATGAGAATGAAACAAGTTTCTGATATGAATTTGATATCACTGTAATATTTTGATACTGACATATTTATGGTGGTATTTATGGTGATATTTATAAAGCAGTCAAATGTTACAGACCTCAATCTTGTCTATAAAAGTCCAAGCGGAGATTAATGTAGATACACTGAGAAAAAAACATACTTTTAAATCAAACAAAAAATATTTAAACAGAAACTTAACGAATTTGCGTTTCTACAAAATAAAATAAAACCAATTCGTTAGATATAAACACAATTTGATTTTATTTTAACACATTTTTTCCTCAGTATACTATAAGGAAATTGATAAAAATTATAAAAAATGTTTATAAATTAATTTTAATTTTTTATATTTATTTTTCATTTAAACTTTATGTAGAAAATGGGGGTTAATTTCGAAAAAATATTTATATTAATAGTTAATCAGGCTCACTAGGGAAAATTTGTCAACGTTTTGCTTCCAGGTCCTATTTTTTTTTTTCATTTATGCAAAATTTTTCAATGTTTTCTATATTAAACTAACTGAAGTTTTTATATTAAAACTGATATTTTGTGGTTTACTGATAGTAAATTTTTCTCTCACAACTCATAAGCCTGGTAGACAAAAATATTGGAACAATTCAGAGAAAATTTTTCAAGTTTCTGAAAATTTTAGATTCTTACTTCTTTTATCAAATATTCATGGATAGCATAGTTATGTTTTTGTTTTAATCTCTTCTAAAAAATATGTCATTTTTGTAGAGGTTGATTCGAAAATATCAACCTATCTAAAGGGGTGCACAATTTAGTTTCCGCCCCGGATGCGACCAACCCTAGCTACGCCACTGGCCATTAAGGTCTAGAATTCATATATTTTAGCATGAGTGTGGGTGGATATATACGAGTAAGATGTTTTAATGTTTGATAACTAATTAACTTAATAGTTTATCTAATAAACTGTATCAGTTCTTAGTTTTAGCTAAAAATTTAATTTTGGCCCATTTTGTAACTTGCAAATTTAATGTCATTAAAATCATTTAAATAGTTTTAGTACGACAACAGCATATTGTAACTCTTATCAATTTACATAAAATTGAATCGTATTACTTAATTTTATCTTTGTTCTTAGCTTAATAGTTTTTTCTTGTTTGAAAAACTCAATAAACTGGACTGAAGAAAAGATAAAAAAAAAACTACTATAGATAGAAAGACACTAATGGCGTTTTCGTTTCTACCAAAAAATGTTGCCTTTTCATTGCCCTTGCCTTTTTTCGTGTTCGATTCTAAAATAAGTGCAAACGGGTGAGTAAATTCTGTGTTCGTTTCTTAAAATGTCACACTCACAGAGGGCAAAAAAGGCGCATTTTCTGCCTTGCAAACTTTCTCAGGGTAGATGATTGCCCTGCATATCAGCTGTTTTTAAAACGATAATATTATGACATGCGTGCGTTAGACAAGGATGGTTATATTCGTTTATTTAAGTTGACATTTTTCGAGTAGGCAAAAACATGCACTTTTACAGGGTTGCGGGCAACATTGAAAACATTTTGCACTGCGGCAGGGCAACATTTTTTGGTAGAAACGAAAACGCCATAAAATAAAATTTTATAGCATGATCGCGCCCTTTTTTGTGCAACAGTGTATAAACATATTTAAAAAGAAATAATTCTTCGTAGAAAGTAAAACAACTCTTAAGCCAGCAAATTCATGGGCTCGACTATATAATAAAAACAACCAACATCCGAGATTTATAACACTCATCGTTTCCATAAACAAAGTAAGTTTTATGATTGTAATATTTTATGGAGCACAAGCAGCAAGAGAAAGAGAGTCAAGACAATTCCACAGAGATGCTATCACAAGGAAGAAAATTCAACCAAACCCTGCCTACATACAATGATAAATACCATACCGTGCAGCTAGTAGCTACCAGCAAATAGATCTTGCTTTTAGCCATGTTGACTGATGATAGAGCACAAGCATACTACACTGTGCTGCACATGCGCCTATCGTTATGCTATGCTAATTAAGCTGAAGATCAGGTTCCTTATATTTCGTTGCGCACAATAATTTTTCAAAACAATATGTTAATTTTTTTATTTTGTTTTATAAAATTTGTTTTATTTTTGGTTGTTATAAATTTTTGTTTGTTTTTGTGCTCCTGTTAAATGTGGCTAAAAGTACGGTGTCTTGAAAGTCTTGTAATCGTATATAATTTACATAAATGTGCAATAAATGCGCTCGAGTAGAACACATTCAAGATTTAAGGGAATTTATTTATTGGAGGTAAATGTTGAGAATTAGTTATGAGGGGCCTATAAAGAATATATTTGGTAGCTTGTGGTAGACATGCAGTTAGGTTGTTAAGTTTAAAAACTCACAGCGGAAGTTCTAAACTGATAAATTTGTTTTTGAAATGTACAAGCTATAGAGGGCAGACATTAGGCATAAGAAACATTAGAACACAGAGACACACCCGGATATTGCTTTAATAAAGATATAATAATAAGCGACACATTAGAATTAAAATAAAATTTCAAATGTAAGTTGCATTTGAAAACTGACAAAAAAAAAAAAAAAATTAAATTAAGTCACACGAATTTTGTTTAATTCACATAGAATAAAGCCTATTTTTATCTTATACATTAAAAAAAAATTATATTAAAATGAAATTTTAAAGTTTACTGTTATAAGAAAAATCTTAAGCAATTACTTTTCAATTAACATTTAAATCGTTGACAGTTTCGTTTCAAAATTTTTGTTTGATCAGGAAAACAAATATTTTAATCGCCATTAGTCATAATAAAGCAATGCAATAATTTATAATGTTATCATTAAATTACATCTTTTTTGTTCTGAATCACAAAATTATAGTTTCAAACTGTACCAAAAAAAAAAAAAAAACAACTCCAAGCACACTTGTAAGCAATGCATAATACTGCTTCCTTTATTTCCTTAACATCATTCACTAAACGATAAAGTATGACTACTTTATGCCACTTAATCGATTTATTAGCACAGTCGAAGCAATAATTTGTGTTAAACTGCGATATCGAGAATCTATCTGTTCCTACCTTTTTATGCAAAACTACAGAAAATATTATCTATACCTAAATTTTAAAAGATAAGAGATAAAAACTAATGTTAGATAATTTATTGCAATTATATTAAGCAAGGCAAACAGCAACAGCAACAACAACAACAACATAACATTAACTGATTTGCTTATCTAAACAGCGGAACGCAACTGCAACAAGAACAGCAACAATTGCATTAGCAACAACAACAACAGCAACACCAACAATGGCAACAAGTTCATCAAAAGTTGTTACCGATCTTCATACAAGTTGCAGCGTAAGATGTTTAGGGGGGATGGGATGAGAGCTAAATTTTATAACTTTATTAAAAAACATAGAAATTTAAGCTGAGTGCCGGCACGATTGTTCTTCTATTCGCCACAGTTGAGCACTTGATGGCAACAAGGTATTGTTAACAACAACAACAAGATACATAACAACAAAAATAAAAAATAACAGCAACAATGAGGATGCGATAGCTAGATCCTTAAGAGCTGATATGACCCTCACACATATTCACCACACCAGAGTCACTGGCCAGCACTCAGCAAACTATTGCCATCCTAGGGTTGTTTAATTTAAAACCGAGTTTTGACAACCGAATTATTTGACAGCAACATTTTTATACCCCCACCCGTACTGCGTAAGGGGTATATTAGTTTTGTTACGACGTATATGACGCCCATAAGGAGGCGTGGTAGGTATAGAAAAGTATATATATTCTTGCTCAGCATCACCACCTGAGTTGATTTAGCCATGTCCGTCAGTCCGTCTGTGAACAGACTTAATTTTGAAGCTATCGTGCTGAAATTCGATTTTTGAGCTTTTTTCAAAAAAACTAAGATCAAGTTCGAGAATGGTCGAAATCGGATGAAAACCACGCCATCCTCCCAAGCAACTCCAATAATGAAAACTCCATAAAGAAGCAAATAATTAAGCTTCAAAATTGAATTCGATATTTGTGTTATCTATGATAAAACTCAGGTGTGTTAGAAAAATGGGCGTCAAACACCCACCAACACGCCCACCTCCCATACAACCCTAATATTAAAACCTATATATAAAGGTTTGTGTCGAAGCTACAAAAGTAAAATTGAAAATTTTTTCTTTTTATCCAAAAATTAAGATATGAGATAAAAATGGGCGTCATCCACCCATGAACACGCCAACCTCCCATACAACCCCAAAAATGAAAACTATATAAATAGGATTCTGTCAAAGCTACAAAAGGAAAATTAGGCATTTATTATTTATATATAATATTTTATGCATTTTATATAAAAATTAAGACATGAGAGAAAAATGGATTTCATCCATCCACGAAAACGCCCACCTCCCATACAACCCCAAAATTAAAAACTATACAAGTAGGCTTCTGTCGAAGCTACAACAGTAAAATTATATATTTATTCTTTTTATAATAAAATTAAGACGTGTTAGAAAAATGTGCGTCATCCACTTACGAACACGCCCACTTCCCATACAACCCCAAAATTTAAAACTCTAAAAAAAGGCTTCTCTTTAAGCTACAGAAAAAAAATTTTTACGTTTGTATTTTATATCAAAACTAAATTGTGCAAGCAAATGGGCAACCTCCTATATAACCTCCTATACAACCCATTATATTGACAACTCTATAAATAGGCTAATATTTAAGCTACAGACCTGAAATTGGGTATTTGTGTATATTATATCAAAATTTAGTTGTGTTTGAAAAATTGGCATCAACCACTCAAGAACACGCACATCTCCTCATACAACCTCTAATTGAAAACTTTATAACGAGGCTTGTCTTTACTTTGCAGGAAAACAATTTGATATGAATGTATTTTAGACATCATCAAAATAGTAAATTTTTTTGAAATCTCATATAAAAAGAGCTGCAATTTAAGATTTTGTACCATTAAGAATCGCCCGTGGAGGTATTCTAACTTCGGCCAAGTCAAAGATATATCCTACTAGTTTTTACTCGTTTGATGAATATCATTTTAAAGTTGAATTCTACTAAAGAAATAATTGGGTTTTCCAATAAGAAATGTTATTTCGAATAGTCCGCTATTTCGGTAGCTGTCACTTCTGCTGAAGCTGTTATTTTCAGATAGTCACAGTTCGCAAAACTAAAGCATTTTTGGTCGTCGTGAAGCACCTTGGCGGACCGCAATACAGAAATTGGTGGAAAAATTCGAGCTGTTGGGACAAGTTAGTGATGTGAAGAATAAAACCCGTGCACGTCGCTCAAGAAAAACTGATAATATTGCTGCTGTAGCCCAAAGTGTTGAAGAAATCCCAGCTTTGTCCATTCCTCGTCATTCTTTGGAATTGGGCATTCCACAAACGTCATTACACCGTCTTTTGCATAAAGATTTGAGTCTTAAGGCTTATAAAGTTCAGTTAACACAAGAACTCAAGCCGGCCGATCATCAAGAACGTCCTGTCTTTGCTGATTGGGTCCTTGAAATGCATGGAAATAATCCGGAATTCCATCGAAAAATCATCTTAACTGATGAGGCCCTTTTCCACCTCGGTGGCTACGTCAACAAGAGAAATTGTCGAATCTGGGGCTCGGAAAACCCAAGAGTTATTGTTGAGAAGTCTCTCCATCCACAACGTGTGACAATTTGGTGCGGTTTATGGTCCGGCGGGGTCATTGAACCATACTTTTTAGAAAATGAGGCTGGATCAACAGTAACGGTGAATGGATTGCACTATCGACAGATGATAAATGATTTTTTATGGCCGAAGTTGGATGGTATTGATCTGGACAACGTTTACTTTCAACAAGACGGCACTACGTGCCACACAAGCAACGAAACCATTGATCTTTTACGGGAAAAGTTTCCGAACCGTGTTATCTCTCGAAGAGGTTACCACAATTGGCCACCGAGATCTTGTGATTTAACACCTTGTGACTTCTTACTTTGGGGCCCAGCGTCGATTCAATACCCAAAGACGGAATTCGTGAGTCTATCGAGGACATAGGGCAGCCACTTTCGATGTTGTTATTGTAAATTTCATGAAAAAGATATGGTCCTGTTAGCGTGGTGGCGGTGGCCATTTGGCTGATGTTGTTTTTCATTATTAAAGGCATACCTTTCCCTTTATTATGAAATAAACATCCGATCATTTATCTCAAAATATGGCTTTTTTCTTTGAATATTAAAATAACACCCCTTATTGGAAAACCAAACTGTATTGGTTGTATTGGCTGTACTTTATTGGAAAAACTGTACATTAAAAAAAAAAAAAATTTGAACCACAAAAATTTTTTGTATTATGTGGATCCGTCAACTTTCTGCCGCAAATGTTGATACACATTTGTGCCCGTTTTATCGCATTTTCCATAACTTTCCGAAAGATTACTGGTGATAACTGCTCGCATGCCTGTCGAATATTCTCCTTAAGGTTTCCGATTGTCTGAGGCTTGTTAGCATAAGCCCGCAACTTAAAGAATCCCCAAAGAAAGAAGTCTAGAATGGTTAAAGCGGTTGATCTAGCTGGCCATGCCAAATCTACGCTTCTTTCACAATATTCATTGCAGCTCGAGCTGTGTGTGCGCTTGCACCATCCTGTTGAAAGTGCTACAAAAAACATCCCGCTGACTTTCCTATTGAGTAAAAAACTGAAATTGTTTTTGGTACTCAAAGAACCGATTATTCTCTTTTGCCAAATCACATACAACACTATTTGAAGAAAAATAGGCAATGCTCGGACTTTGGGTGGAGTTGAACAAAACTAAAAAAAACAACGCAGCATTCTAACCATACAAATATCAAAGCAAGCTATTGAAATTTATTTGTGCACTCAACCTTAGCTTAGAAAACAAGACAAAAATATGAAAAAAGTTTTTGTGGAAAACCACAAGTACCCAACAACTACGAAGAGTTAAAGAACAAGTTGGTGCCGCACTTGCGACCGCAAAATATTGAATTACAAGCGTTCCAAGTACAATAATTATGCAGTTGCCCACCACAATCAAGCATTCTCTGTGGCCAACCGTAAGCATATTTAATAACATTCTGAACTTATGAATCATTGCTATGGACCCAAGGACTAGACCGATCGATATTTTTTTTAAGCCACCTAGGCACATGCCGAAAACTCAGATTTCTGTGTGAGCATCTTTCTCTGTCTGCGCCAGACTCTGTTCTCTGTGTGCTGTTCATACCGCTAAGCGATCAATTGATAATAGTTCCTGCAACTATCTGAGCAGCTTAGGGCAATATCATAGCTCATGTGCGTGTGTGTGCTCTGTAGCCAGTGTTGTAACCTTGGCATACTATATCCGCTATACATTTCTACATTATATAGTTCATATTCTGCTCGCATGTTACGCTCAGTTGGTTTGCGAGTTACTGCATAATTACTATTTATTGCTTGGTTATCGTTAATATATCTTATACGTTCTGTAAATAGCGCTGGATCATAAAGATGTTTAGGCCAACAGTTTATTTTCTATACGCTAGGCACTGGCTGATGATATAATGTTAAATACAATAACGTATATTTAAGTTTATATAATAATCTAGAGGATCGCAAGGAATTATGATTTGTGACTTAAGGATATCATCTTAATTAATGCTGCACTGAATAGCCAATAAGATAGATAAGAAGATTGATTCTATGAATATAAAAGTAATAATTAAATTATGCAAAAGTTTCAAGTTCTCTTAGCGAATACTTTTCTTTTAATAAATATGAATCGTTTAAAAATTAAATTTACGCTTTCTTTAAATTAACTTTACAAAAAATGTTTGTGAATGTCAAAAAAACTTAGTTAGCTAAAGGTGTCAAAATTTTGAACGTATCTTATATTCTGCAAAATAAATGCAAACATAAAGCGTAGAATAGTTTTTTTTCTAGCCAAGTACATTGTATCATAAACAGTTCATTGAACTGTTAATAGCCATCAAGTGTCATTCGTCAAAGTGGCACCAAAGTCACCATCCACCGTGTCCACAGAATGAAGCTTAAATGTTTTTATTGGGCATTGTTTTCAATGCTCTTAAATGTTGTTTTATATGTTTGTAATTGCGAATTCAAACAATTTATTTGCAATGACATTTCCACGGTACGTATTGAACGAATCGATTTAATGCCAATTCCTGTTGTCCCGACTGAAACATGCATCAAGTGCAACATCTGGGAATAGTTGTTGCCGCCACCGACGCGGCAGCTTAGATAGACCGTTCAGGAACGCAACCTATTAGAATGGTTACCTACGTTGTGTTGTCTTGTGCAGCTAAATTACGCAGCAATAGTCGCAACAACAACAACAACAACAACAAGAATCGTACAAACAACATCGACAGGAGCAGCCAAAACAATGGCTTGCATCAACTGACGCAAAATGCTCACTCAACACAACACAATCAAACAATTGCGCGTAATGTTGTTCGACAATCGACAAGAGCGCGCAAATTGTTGTTGTTGTTGTTATTTTATTTCAAATGTTTAATGCTACTTTTTTTTTTAAATGTTTGATGTGGCAACAAAGCTATGTGCCGCAAAGAACAGCAGCAGAACAACAGGAAGCTATTATCGAAACTTTTGGTCTTGCCGAAAAACTAATGTTGAAAATAACACTGAAAAAAAGATATATATAAACTATAAAACTAAGTTCATAACTTGAAAATTGTATTTAAATTCAATATGAAGCCTAAACATGAGCTTCAATGGACTGAAGAATGTTCCTAAGTAAAATAAGTCCAAGTCCAAGTCCAAGTCCAAGTCCAAGTCCAAGTCCAAGTCCAAGTCCAAGTCCAAGTCCAAGTCCAAGTCCAAGTCCAAGTCCAAGTCCAAGTCCAAGTCCAAGTCCAAGTCCAAGTCCAAGTCCAAGTCCAAGTCCAAGTCCAAGTCCAAGTCCAAGTCCAAGTCCAAGTCCAAGTCCAAGTCCAAGTCCAAGTCCAAGTCCAAGTCCAAGTCCAAGTCCAAGTCCAAGTCCAAGTCCAAGTCCAAGTCCAAGTCCAAGTCCAAGTCCAAGTCCAAGTCCAAGTCCAAGTCCAAGTCCAAGTCCAAGTCCAAGTCCAAGTCCAAGTCCAAGTCCAAGTCCAAGTCCAAGTCCAAGTCCAAGTCCAAGTCCAAGTCCAAGTCCAAGTCCAAGTCCAAGTCCAAGTCCAAGTCCAAGTCCAAGTCCAAGTCCAAGTCCAAGTCCAAGTCCAAGTCCAAGTCCAAGTCCAAGTCCAAGTCCAAGTCCAAGTCCAAGTCCAAGTCCAAGTCCAAGTCCAAGTCCAAGTCCAAGTCCAAGTCCAAGTCCAAGTCCAAGTCCAAGTCCAAGTCCAAGTCCAAGTCCAAGTCCAAGTCCAAGTCCAAGTCCAAGTCCAAGTCCAAGTCCAAGTCCAAGTCCAAGTCCAAGTCCAAGTCCAAGTCCAAGTCCAAGTCCAAGTCCAAGTCCAAGTCCAAGTCCAAGTCCAAGTCCAAGTCCAAGTCCAAGTCCAAGTCCAAGTCCAAGTCCAAGTCCAAGTCCAAGTCCAAGTCCAAGTCCAAGTCCAAGTCCAAGTCCAAGTCCAAGTCCAAGTCCAAGTCCAAGTCCAAGTCCAAGTCCAAGTCCAAGTCCAAGTCCAAGTCCAAGTCCAAGTCCAAGTCCAAGTCCAAGTCCAAGTCCAAGTCCAAGTCCAAGTCCAAGTCCAAGTCCAAGTCCAAGTCCAAGTCCAAGTCCAAGTCCAAGTCCAAGTCCAAGTCCAAGTCCAAGTCCAAGTCCAAGTCCAAGTCCAAGTCCAAGTCCAAGTCCAAGTCCAAGTCCAAGTCCAAGTCCAAGTCCAAGTCCAAGTCCAAGTCCAAGTCCAAGTCCAAGTCCAAGTCCAAGTCCAAGTCCAAGTCCAAGTCCAAGTCCAAGTCCAAGTCCAAGTCCAAGTCCAAGTCCAAGTCCAAGTCCAAGTCCAAGTCCAAGTCCAAGTCCAAGTCCAAGTCCAAGTCCAAGTCCAAGTCCAAGTCCAAGTCCAAGTCCAAGTCCAAGTCCAAGTCCAAGTCCAAGTCCAAGTCCAAGTCCAAGTCCAAGTCCAAGTCCAAGTCCAAGTCCAAGTCCAAGTCCAAGTCCAAGTCCAAGTCCAAGTCCAAGTCCAAGTCCAAGTCCAAGTCCAAGTCCAAGTCCAAGTCCAAGTCCAAGTCCAAGTCCAAGTCCAAGTCCAAGTCCAAGTCCAAGTCCAAGTCCAAGTCCAAGTCCAAGTCCAAGTCCAAGTCCAAGTCCAAGTCCAAGTCCAAGTCCAAGTCCAAGTCCAAGTCCAAGTCCAAGTCCAAGTCCAAGTCCAAGTCCAAGTCCAAGTCCAAGTCCAAGTCCAAGTCCAAGTCCAAGTCCAAGTCCAAGTCCAAGTCCAAGTCCAAGTCCAAGTCCAAGTCCAAGTCCAAGTCCAAGTCCAAGTCCAAGTCCAAGTCCAAGTCCAAGTCCAAGTCCAAGTCCAAGTCCAAGTCCAAGTCCAAGTCCAAGTCCAAGTCCAAGTCCAAGTCCAAGTCCAAGTCCAAGTCCAAGTCCAAGTCCAAGTCCAAGTCCAAGTCCAAGTCCAAGTCCAAGTCCAAGTCCAAGTCCAAGTCCAAGTCCAAGTCCAAGTCCAAGTCCAAGTCCAAGTCCAAGTCCAAGTCCAAGTCCAAGTCCAAGTCCAAGTCCAAGTCCAAGTCCAAGTCCAAGTCCAAGTCCAAGTCCAAGTCCAAGTCCAAGTCCAAGTCCAAGTCCAAGTCCAAGTCCAAGTCCAAGTCCAAGTCCAAGTCCAAGTCCAAGTCCAAGTCCAAGTCCAAGTCCAAGTCCAAGTCCAAGTCCAAGTCCAAGTCCAAGTCCAAGTCCAAGTCCAAGTCCAAGTCCAAGTCCAAGTCCAAGTCCAAGTCCAAGTCCAAGTCCAAGTCCAAGTCCAAGTCCAAGTCCAAGTCCAAGTCCAAGTCCAAGTCCAAGTCCAAGTCCAAGTCCAAGTCCAAGTCCAAGTCCAAGTCCAAGTCCAAGTCC
This sequence comes from Tetanocera ferruginea, assembly GCA_958299015.1. Classification (NCBI taxonomy): domain Eukaryota; kingdom Metazoa; phylum Arthropoda; class Insecta; order Diptera; family Sciomyzidae; genus Tetanocera; species Tetanocera ferruginea. The sequence continues at coordinate 105,807,748 of OY282644.1, forward strand.
AAGTCCAAGTCCAAGTCCAAGTCCAAGTCCAAGTCCAAGTCCAAGTCCAAGTCCAAGTCCAAGTCCAAGTCCAAGTCCAAGTCCAAGTCCAAGTCCAAGTCCAAGTCCAAGTCCAAGTCCAAGTCCAAGTCCAAGTCCAAGTCCAAGTCCAAGTCCAAGTCCAAGTCCAAGTCCAAGTCCAAGTCCAAGTCCAAGTCCAAGTCCAAGTCCAAGTCCAAGTCCAAGTCCAAGTCCAAGTCCAAGTCCAAGTCCAAGTCCAAGTCCAAGTCCAAGTCCAAGTCCAAGTCCAAGTCCAAGTCCAAGTCCAAGTCCAAGTCCAAGTCCAAGTCCAAGTCCAAGTCCAAGTCCAAGTCCAAGTCCAAGTCCAAGTCCAAGTCCAAGTCCAAGTCCAAGTCCAAGTCCAAGTCCAAGTCCAAGTCCAAGTCCAAGTCCAAGTCCAAGTCCAAGTCCAAGTCCAAGTCCAAGTCCAAGTCCAAGTCCAAGTCCAAGTCCAAGTCCAAGTCCAAGTCCAAGTCCAAGTCCAAGTCCAAGTCCAAGTCCAAGTCCAAGTCCAAGTCCAAGTCCAAGTCCAAGTCCAAGTCCAAGTCCAAGTCCAAGTCCAAGTCCAAGTCCAAGTCCAAGTCCAAGTCCAAGTCCAAGTCCAAGTCCAAGTCCAAGTCCAAGTCCAAGTCCAAGTCCAAGTCCAAGTCCAAGTCCAAGTCCAAGTCCAAGTCCAAGTCCAAGTCCAAGTCCAAGTCCAAGTCCAAGTCCAAGTCCAAGTCCAAGTCCAAGTCCAAGTCCAAGTCCAAGTCCAAGTCCAAGTCCAAGTCCAAGTCCAAGTCCAAGTCCAAGTCCAAGTCCAAGTCCAAGTCCAAGTCCAAGTCCAAGTCCAAGTCCAAGTCCAAGTCCAAGTCCAAGTCCAAGTCCAAGTCCAAGTCCAAGTCCAAGTCCAAGTCCAAGTCCAAGTCCAAGTCCAAGTCCAAGTCCAAGTCCAAGTCCAAGTCCAAGTCCAAGTCCAAGTCCAAGTCCAAGTCCAAGTCCAAGTCCAAGTCCAAGTCCAAGTCCAAGTCCAAGTCCAAGTCCAAGTCCAAGTCCAAGTCCAAGTCCAAGTCCAAGTCCAAGTCCAAGTCCAAGTCCAAGTCCAAGTCCAAGTCCAAGTCCAAGTCCAAGTCCAAGTCCAAGTCCAAGTCCAAGTCCAAGTCCAAGTCCAAGTCCAAGTCCAAGTCCAAGTCCAAGTCCAAGTCCAAGTCCAAGTCCAAGTCCAAGTCCAAGTCCAAGTCCAAGTCCAAGTCCAAGTCCAAGTCCAAGTCCAAGTCCAAGTCCAAGTCCAAGTCCAAGTCCAAGTCCAAGTCCAAGTCCAAGTCCAAGTCCAAGTCCAAGTCCAAGTCCAAGTCCAAGTCCAAGTCCAAGTCCAAGTCCAAGTCCAAGTCCAAGTCCAAGTCCAAGTCCAAGTCCAAGTCCAAGTCCAAGTCCAAGTCCAAGTCCAAGTCCAAGTCCAAGTCCAAGTCCAAGTCCAAGTCCAAGTCCAAGTCCAAGTCCAAGTCCAAGTCCAAGTCCAAGTCCAAGTCCAAGTCCAAGTCCAAGTCCAAGTCCAAGTCCAAGTCCAAGTCCAAGTCCAAGTCCAAGTCCAAGTCCAAGTCCAAGTCCAAGTCCAAGTCCAAGTCCAAGTCCAAGTCCAAGTCCAAGTCCAAGTCCAAGTCCAAGTCCAAGTCCAAGTCCAAGTCCAAGTCCAAGTCCAAGTCCAAGTCCAAGTCCAAGTCCAAGTCCAAGTCCAAGTCCAAGTCCAAGTCCAAGTCCAAGTCCAAGTCCAAGTCCAAGTCCAAGTCCAAGTCCAAGTCCAAGTCCAAGTCCAAGTCCAAGTCCAAGTCCAAGTCCAAGTCCAAGTCCAAGTCCAAGTCCAAGTCCAAGTCCCAGTCCCAGTCCCAGTCCAGTCCAAGTCCAAGTCCAAGTCCAACTCCAAGCCCAAGTCCAAGTCCAAGTCCAAGTCCAAGTCCAAGTCCAAGTCCAAGTCCAAGTCCAAGTCCAACTCCATGTCCAATTCCAAGTCCAAGTCCAATTCCAAGTCCAAGTTCAAGTCCAAGTCCAAGTTCAAGTCCAAGTCCAAGTCAAAGTCAAAGTCAGAGTCAAAATAGAGTATATCAGAAAAGTAATCTATCATAAAATCTATGGAAACCCAAAAATCGATAGGTCTAAAATTAATCCCTAGGTCGACTTTAGCAAGGTCATTAATTTGTAACTGGCTTTTTACAAGAGCGGGCCAATAAGTCCGCGACATTTTCAACTTCCCAACTCCTAACTGGAAAGGCAAAAATGCTCAACAATCATTCGTCAGTGGAATTTTGAGCAGGCTGCGTCATTTAGTGAGTATTTATCAACCATTGATAGCAGACGGCTGCTTGAATTTTGGAGAAAATGGAAAAAATTGAATTTCGTGTGCTTATCGCCCAGATGAGGTCGCTATACTCGAATCAATTGAAAAAAAATTCACGATCAGAGATTGAAAGTGTTGGAGATTGTGATAGTATTTGGCGTTGTTCAACCCCCTTACCGTGGTACTTTTTTCGTAACCGTGGACTAAACGTGTATCCATCACACGTCAATGATGATTTGAAGAAAAACTTACCGCATTTGACCAAAAATCAAATTATTTTCCACCAAGACTATACAAGGGTGCACACATGTGCCGTCTCCATATCGAAATTTCATGAATTGGGCTTAGAATTGCTCCCTTATTCTCCGGACTTAGTCTCGAGTGACTATTTTTTATTTTCAAAATTAATGAACTTGGCGGAAAGAGATTTATCTCCAGTGATGAAATCATGTAATACACAAATACATTTTTTGAGAACCTCGACAAAACTTCTTTTTTGGAAGGGATACAAATATTGAAGAAACGTTTGTAGACGTTTATGGAGCTCAAAGGAGATTATGTTGAAAAACGAAATTATTTTTATCAAAAAACCTGTTCATTCAAAAAGTTACGGACTTATTGAACCGCCCTCGTGTATAATGTAATTTTTTAGGCATCAAGTTTTCGAAATTTGAATATAAAATGAAAACATATTTGGAGAGCTGACAAAATTTTCATTTCAACAACCAAAAATTAATGATGTTCTTGCCATTTTAGGACTTTGCAACAGGGTTTTTATATAAAACTATAGTTTTTGCAGAAAAATATACTAATTATTATCTTGTTGATGCGATCTAGGTATTTAATTTTGTACCTATGGTTTCTTGGGTAAAAATTTTCAGAATTTATCATAGATTACGTTTTTGCTAAGTCGATGAAAAATTGAATCTATTCTGTTTAGTTCTTTCCAGGTCACTGATTATGAATCTCTAAAGCCAAAATTTTATTAAATCAAAAATTTTTTTACCGTGTACTTTTTACTGTCTTACAAGACGATCAGTGCTTTTTGATGGATATTCCATCCAGGCCTATGGTGAAATAAACTGCGGAAAATAAGAAATCATTGTAAGTAGAAGATGTTCAATTAAGTGACATGTTTTCAATTTTAATGATCATAGAGCAAGAGCGACTCACAATCATTAACTGCAAACGATCAAAAAGTCACAGCATAACAGTTGCAGATTTCTAGTTCGATGGAAATCAATGTTGTAGCATTAGTTGTATGTGGATAAAATTGTTGTGATTAAAAAATTTAGCTGATTTTATCAACAGATTTAATAAAAAATTAAAAACTATTTCATTACGTTGATGCTCAAGTGAACTTTAAAAGAAACTTTGGTACTATAAAAATGTGATTTTAGCAATGAGTAATATTGAACAAAAAAACAGTTAAATAATTTTCATTGAACTTATATACAAAGTTCATATGCATAGAAGTATTTATTGACAATTTATCATCTTAAAACAGTGTAAGGGGGGTTTTCTCAAAGGCTAAGGTATGACTCAGCCGCTCCAAGATCAAACGCAGGACCCTCGAACCTTCGTTAAATCAAAAGACTTGTTGATTTTAATATTTCAAGTACAATCAGTTTTTATTGAATAATCTATATGATTAATTACGAGTATATATGTATAAATATTTAGTACATAAGTCTTTTCAAATCACAACAACCATCATTCGTGGGTATCAAGCTATAATTTTCCAATAATTGCCCTCTCTGACTCTACCTCGGTGATTACTGTTTCTGGTGCGGTAATACCCGGTATTCGTTGCTTCGGTAAATATCGGTGATTGAGTTCGTGGTGAGCTTATGCGACTAGGCTTGGACAGAGCTCGACAGAGTGCGTTGGATTTGGAAACTATTTGGAAATAACTACTGTTATTATAATATACACTAGTTCTTTCCCGTCAAAAATGAGGGGCCCGGTTTTAATAAAGGACAAACATGAACTATTGATATTCTTTAATATGAATTAGAAATCAGCGATGGTCACATATTCGAATTTAAATTGTGCAAAAAACAATTTTTAGTCCTAAATATTTATAAAATACCTTAAAATAAAAACGGAAACCTAAGTAGGAACGATGAAATAAGTTTCAATATTTGTAAAACTGAAGCTTTCAAAATGAAAAAAAAAATATAAAAAATATTTGAAGTTTCAAGCAATTACAAAACAAAAAATGCCTAAAAATATGATATGAAATTTTTCAAAAAAAATCAAGCGTTCCGCACTCACATTTTACGGAATAAGTACCATACATACATCTTTTGCAGCATTAAACTATACAATTTAATTTATATATCTTATATACAGTGAATCAAAAAAGTTTAGGCACAAAACAGTTATGAGTTTAAATTTGTTAGTACAACTTTTTCCAGTACACTTGCAGAAAAGAAAAGTATAAGCATTTAAAAAATAAACATTTCATTTTGTATTTACACCAAAATAAAAATTTAATTTCAATTTAAATTCATATTAAATGTTACAATACTAAAAAAACATGATTTTGACATCAAAAAAGTTTAGGCACAAGTGATTATGTTTTTATTAAAGTGAGTAAATTTCAAGTCCTTGAATATTTGGCTAGACCTCCTTTGGCCTAAATTATCGCCTCTTCACGTCTTCGCATTCTTACAGATTTTGATGTCTTCTCTGGTGATATTATAGACCATTCGGTGCGTATGGCTTCCTTGAGCGCATTTTAGAAGTATTTTATTTGAGATTTTGTATTTTTTTCTAGTAAGTACCAAATATGATGAATGGGGTTCATATCGGGTGCTTGCAAAGGTGTTTTTAGCTGATTTCAGAGCTAGATACGCCATTCCAGCAAAAGATAAGACCAATTTTTTGGGTCGCTATCTTGTTGAAATTTATATTGTATCCCAGTTAGCCCCAATTTTTCAACACTGGGTGTCAAATGCTCATTTAAAATATTCAAGCAAAGGTGTTTATCCATTTTATCATCAATAAAAATGAGATTCCTAACTCCAGACACCGCCAAATAGCCCTTAATCATTCGATTTCCGCCACTGTATTTCACTGTTTTTTTATGCTATTTTCCTACAGCTCTTTTTTTCAGTTTTCTTAAACGGTTTTGAGCGCCATATGATGCAAACAAATTGTATTAAGATCCATCACTAAAAATAATACAATCCCAAAATGAATCCGGCTCATTTACGTAGGGTTTTGGGAACTCCAAACTCTTTTTTGTATTTGAAGATTAAATTTGTAGCTTGCGCCCATAAACTCGAACCTGATATCCAGCTTCATTAAGTGTATCGCGAAGTGGTCGAGCATCAAAGTTTTTTCAAATCGTTGCTGTATTTCGTGGCACAATTTAACAGCTAAATTTTAGGGTTTTGAGTATCTGCAGGCACTACAATCTAATCCTGGTGTAGCGTTAAAATTTTGGCACGACCAGATCGGCTCTTACGCTTTACTTTGCCGGTATTTTATAATGATTTATGATGTTACTGACACTTGAATATGATCTCTTTACTAATTTACCGGTTTCGCGATACGGTTTTTTCTATACATAAACATTTATTATTATTTTACGAACGTCAACCGAAATTTCTGTTCCATTGCTTATTTCTTCGCTCAATCTTTACCGAAACCAACATCAACACTCAGTAAAAACTTTTAACAAATAACTTAAGCGCAAAAGTAAAAACAAAAAACCAAGAGATATTGCTAAATAAGAAACAACATGAGACACATACAAAGTGTGCCTAAACTTTTTTGATAAGGATTTTTCCTTCATCCGCTTAAATTTTGATTGGTAGTTTGAAGTAACGGGACATTTTTTGGATATTAAGAAAGAACTATTTCTAATGGTACTTACTTCATTAAAACTTTGGTCAAATTCGTTATTATTAGATACTTAAGCAACACTTTTTTTCAGAAACATTGCTTGTGCCTAAACTTTTTTGATTCACTGTATGTAGTAGAATGTAGTATCAATTAAGTAAGAAAGGTATATGTATATATTTCTTAAGTAGAATAAATAACTAATACACTCAGGGAAAAAATGCTGTTATATCAAACAAATCATGGATTGAAATAACAGATTTCACTGTTAAATACCATTCAACAAATGAAACTTTCAAATCAACAGTCGATTGAATGTTGGTCTATAGAACACGAAACCCGTATAAAAACTTATTTATTGAAATTTTATCATTGTTTTGAAAATTCATGTATGGCCGAGTGTGCTGATGTGTGCCTCTAGTACTCAAGTGTCCACGGTTCAAATCCGGCAAGACCAACGAAAATATTTTTTAAATTTAAAATATTTTTTTTTATTTATAAAATTATAAGCAAATTATTTTGAAGGTTATTTTTTACCAAATTATTAAGGAGACAGAATTATTATTATTTCAATTATTAATTAAATTACAAGTTTTGATACTTACACAGCTAGAGTTCGAACCCACGACCCCCGGATGACAGTCTAGTGCACTTTCACTGAGCTATTGGCAACGATAATATATATATAGCAAACCACATTTAAAAACTATTACTTAGAAAAAATAGATAATTCAACAAAAGCAGAAAAATATTTCAACAGATGATTTTAACAGCACAAAAATACTTTGAAACGTTCATTCAACAAAGAAAATTGTTTACTTAAACGCAAATCATTCAATCGAACAGTGTTTTGATATAACAGCGACCAACTGTTAATATTACATTAGATATTTTTCTGAGTGTATAAATATTTCTTTTCAATATTATAAATTATTAATATATCATACGCTTTATTCATATAATCCCTAATGGGTAGCTTAACGATAAGTATTCGAGAAAATAGCCCACTGACCGAAGCTGCGGTAAAGTCCAATCCAAACACGACAAGCTAAGTATTCGGAGGGATAGCCGACTGACCTAAACCGCGGTGAAGCCCGACCAAATACAACAGTCACAACTACGAAGTATTCGGGAGGAAAGCTGACTGACCGAAGCCGCGGTGAAGTCCAACCCAAACACGACAAACTAAGTATACGGAGGGTTAGCCGACTGACCGAAGCCGCGGTGAAGTCCGACCAAATACGACAAACACAATTACAGAGTATTCGGGAGGATATCCGACTGACCAAGGCCGCTGTGAAGTCCAACCCAAACACAACAAGCTCAGTATTTGGAAGGATTTCCGATTGACCGAAACCGACGGTGAAGTCCAACCGAGTCTACAATCACAACTAAAAATATTCGGGAGGATATCCGACTGACCAAGGCCGCGGTGAAGTCCAACCCAAACAAAATACGAAATCTAACTACTATGTATGTATCAAGCAACCCGCCTCTCGGTGTTTTGCTTAAACAAATTTTTTTATTTACTCCTTGCCAAGTAAAAAACGAACAGGACACTACGCCCTTTGAGCCGCCCCTACTACCGACACAACTGACTAGTCTTAAATAATCTATTCACAGAACGTGTTGTGAATTATATGCATGGTAAACAAATTCTGCTTATAGGTGATGGCTGCTTTGTCATGCGTTGGTTGTGTGCCTAGCTTGTCGTGATGTTGTTGTTGTTGTTGCACACTATGCTGGCTGTTTTGTCATGTGTTGGCTGTGTGTGTCTAACTTGTTGTGATGTTGTGGTTGTTGCACTAGAAGATTTTATAACGATACTTTTGGTAGATTGCCGTTACAACAGTATCTGGAAAAACTACAATCATTTTTGGATAGTAGTATATTTTGCCACCTTGATCTTAGAACACATTGTTTCATATATCCAGGCAACTACAATCAAGCGATATTATGTTTAACTATATTGTTGTAAGTGCATTTTTCATTAAAATCGCACAAAACATTCCCAGCTCAGTGTGAATTGAGTAATTAAGCTAAAGTAATACTCGTATAGCGTTGTTGTTTTTTGCAGTAACATCACCGATGAAATTGTGATGATCAATATTGCGTTATGACCAGCAGTTGTTGTAGTTATTGGTGAGACCAAAGCTGTAAAATTAACCAACTTCTAACTTCAACAACGAAAAATAATATTAACTAAAAAGAGGAGCTGTTAGAAACGAAGCTTAGAAATCTCTCAAACCTTCTTTGAAAACTATTTTAAAAGCTTCCACTTACTGCGATTTTTGAAGCCAAGCCGCAGATTGCTGTTAAGTAAACGTCCAGCAACATCAACGCCATAGCATTGACCAATACAGCTGCTGCTGTTGATTCTCATGTCAAAATCCAGCTGTGTCTATTATTGCTTACTCCGCGATAAGCTGTCACAGATAAGCAAAAGAAACGCTGAAACATGGCTGCGTTTTTGGCACAACGACCGACATTGCAGCCGCTTCTGCCAGTTGCTAAAATGATCTTAATAACAAATCATGCCGGCAGCAAACAGACCCACTCATCTTGGCCTTAAACTAAATGTACCCATATAAATAAAAACAAAAAAAAAAAAAACGAATAAGACCAGCAACAAACCAAAGACCTTAAGATTCTGTTAAGTGTTCAGAAGTTATTAGTTAACCAAATTTGGTAGCTTAGTTTAAAGTTTAGAGTGTGGTATGTAGAACCTTAACTTGACCAAAAAAATAAAAAAAAATAAAGGCGCAAAACACCAAAACCGATATTGCCCAGAAATGCATGAGAGCATAATATCAAAACAGGAAGTCACTGGAGCAGCTCAGATACAGTTAATGTTGCTGTTGTTGTTGTTCTCTCACTTTTCTTTACACATGTGTGTGTTAAACTGAAATAAAAAAAAAATTAATAAACCACAACAGAAAGAGCTCAAAGCTGCCCGCTTTGGTTTGGTTAAAGCAAAAATGGCTATCAGCTCAAAGTTTATATTGGAGCTTGTACGCTTTAAAGTGCTCAACTTTGGCTTTTCTCCGACAAGTTATTGCACCAACACATAATATTTGCCTTTTATTCAAAGCTATTAGAGTTCACTGACAAAGTTATTTGTATTTGAAAATAAAGGCGAGAGAGAAAGGTTAGGTTAACTTAAGTAAGGTTAGGCTAGGTTAGAGGGACGAGCAACTGTTGTTGCAGATACGGAGGTCTTTGAATTTATTATGATTCCCTTTGTTTGGAAGATATGATAACTAACTCGAAATATTTAACTAATTCGGAGTTAGTTGAGCCGGCTTGTGTGACGTATTAAGCTGAATATGAGTCCACCAATGGCACATCTACATTGCTACTGCAATTTCCTGCAAAGCCTATTTTACGAATGACGAATTTGGGGTTGCTGCAGAATTGAGTATTTTTCTTCGACATCTCCATAGCTTTTGCAGCAGTCTGGATCAGTGATTCTTTGTCTCAAGACATTAATTAAAAAACATTTTTAAACATACTTAAAACAACCTTATTTATGTACACATTTTTATAATATTTAAATGGCTTAGTTTAGAAAATCTGCAGCAATCAAAATTATACCATTTATTTCAATTTTTTTCCAAATGGGCACCTTGTTCAAAAATGTTAAAGTTAACTTTATGCATACAACTCTTGCCCATGTCATGCATCATAAGCAATCAAAACCAGCAAAGAACTAAAAAGGGCTTAACTCCAAAATTAATTCCAATCGATACTGATATTTGTCTCGTCGATAGATTACAAGAACATCCATACCAAATAGGAACAAGCCACAAATCTTATTCAAACGAATCATCTCCACTTGATCTTTATAATAAAAATAAACTTATTAATCCACTGGGAGCAACTCACTCCCATATTATGTGATCGGAATTTTATCTTTAAAATGATCAAACGATCGTTGTGCAACGTTATATCGGGGAACAACAACAACAACAACAACAACAACAACAACAACAACAACAACAACAGCAACAACTCGCTCTGCACCTGTGCCATAAGCCTCTGCACAAAAGTTTTTAAAATAAAACAACGGTTATATTGCGCGATTTTGTCTCTGATCTAGCTTTACGTTTGTTAGTTAGTCTGACGATCGCTGCACATTTTTTTTTTTTCCACTCAAATATTATTTTAGATGCGATCGATGATCATGCCACTTGTTTCACTCTGCCATAAAGCAAGAGGTCACACATACCAACATATGAACAAGACAAAAAATTATGTGATCTCATTGAACATTGATCACGTTACGCTATGGAGTGCGATGATAGCGTTAAGATAAGAAACTTTTATATGGCTACTCGGAAGATTGAAGAGACGACTCATCTATAATGGGTGAGGCAGTAAAGAATGTCATGTACAGAAAATTCAGAAATTTTGAAATTTTCAGAAAGAGACAAAAAAAACAATCAAATTATAAAAACAAACATTGTTATTATCTACTTATTACATAAAACACTAATTTATGCACCCTTTTCTTTTTGAATTTTATTTGAACTGGCATAAAATATTTGTATTCATTTTCATTTAAAATCTAATTAGATAAAAACGCTATAAAATAGCATAACGGCAATAAATGCGGTTCCTGCTGAGCTCTGCCGCCTCTGCCGGCCCACAGACATGAATTGCTTTCAATACGTATAATATTCAAATTTTTTAATAAGCCAACAACTAGGCACAGATCGTCGTGCTTTAGGCCGGCCACAAACTGTCCATTGAATGCGGTAAAATAATGAAATTAAAGCATTAATTAATGTTTTTTGGATTTTTACGTTATAGCAGTTCATAGCTGCGCCATGCGAAAAAGTGGGGTGGTCATTTGGACCTGCTGCTGTTGCTACATCTGACTGGATAACGTGTAACGTGAACGTGTATGCCATAAATTAATTTATTATTTTTTTATGCTGCTACCTGTGGCTTAATTGTTGCAACATTTTGTTTGTTTGTTTGTGTACTGGTGTGAGAATACTTTTGGGTGGGTGTAAAACGGTAAAACGTCAGGCGCCTTATACGCTGTTGGGTAACCCGGGAAGTTCAAATGACTGCGTAGGGTAATAAAAGACGGTTATGTGGCAATTTTAATTGGATTTTGCTTAACCTAATCAGGATTGGTATGGATTTCAGTAAGCAGACAGTTGATTGCGATTTTCAACAACAGTGCTAAGCGACAAATCGATATGATAGGCTTGCTTCTTTTCAATCAATACTTTGTTATTAATCTCAACTTATTTATTCTTTTCGAAAAAGTGCTTATAAAGTAAGGCACATGTGCATAGAAAATTTCAGCTTGTAATATGAAAAGTTTTGAACATTTTAGTTAAAGTTTTTCTCGAGATTTTCATGTTTTTGGTTAATTTTTTAAACACAAATTTTGTTATGTTTCAGTAAAAAATACATGAAAACCACGAATTTAAATTTCCATAACCACTAATGTCTGATCGAACCCGATATTTTGGACGAAACTGAATATTTATTTGGCCCTGTGATAATATTCGGCCGAAACCGAAACAATTAAAGTGTTTCATATATAAAAAAACAGTTTAATACAAAATCAGTTTTCTTTGAATACATATTCAATACATTTTCAATATTCTGACGCATCGAACTGAAGCTTCTTGCGGTGATACTTCATGATCACAAAAACCAAAAATTGTTTCGATCGGCAACTTTAATTTTCATATTAATAATCAGTCTCGGTTTTGGCTATACTGAGACCGAATAGCCGGAACTTACAAGGCTGAAACTGCCCAAAACCGAATATTCAGTCAGATACTAGCCAAACCCCCAAGCTTCACTATTTTAAAATATTTGGTCAATCATCCAGATAACTCCAATATCTTAATGTCGACGTTTTAGAAGTTATGGAGGAAGAATTAAATAGAAGTTTCTTAAACATTCCAAATTATTTCTTCTATTCTAAGAATATTTTCTAAAATTAGAAACATAAGTAAATATTATTAGAGCTATTTCGATAACAAATATGAAAAGGATTGTACAACGAGATGCGGTATCTTATTTGTAACTGAAATCACACATGGGCATTTCCACAGAATGGTCTACCGGGATCGAAACAAAAAATTTTGAATAAACAGTTATATTTTTTTTTTGGTATTATTTAAAACAATGCTTGAATTTTTAGAATTTACTGCACTTACAACTTATTTCAGTTTTTATTCTGAGAAAATTAGCCTGATATCTGAGAAATATGTTTTTCTTCCTTCTTGGCTTCTTTTTAAAGGATTTTTCTCTTTAGTATTTTTCGATTATTTATTAATGTTATATTTGCACTCTTCTTATAAAATACATGTATAAACTACAAATAAAAAATGAAAAATAAAAATATACCAAACAAAGCTCGCTTAACGGTAATTTATATTGCTGTAATTACTATTCGAATATCGCGTTCTTGTACCTAAATCATTATTTGTTATCAGTACTTCGTGATCGTTCTAAGCAAGTGTCTGAAAATTATAACTTGAATCAAATTTGATCGCCTCACTATAAAAATAATGTTACTACAGGTAAAAATCATACTAAACATTTAATATTGATTATCAAAGTGTGTCGCGTTCGCGATCATGCGCCGTTTTTTGAATTCACTTTGTATGGGAGGTATGGAAAGGTTTCATGCGATTTTGCTGAATTTTTAACAAAGTGTAATTAGTTCAAATTAAAGTTCATGGGATAATTCTCAAGTCATTGGATTGATTTTTTAATAGATTTTTATGAATTTTTCCATTTTGAGAACGTCAATTTGTATGTATGTGAGGCATACGTGGTTTTTGACCTTTTTGACTTATTTTCGAACATAATCTTTATTTTTATGATTTAAGCTTAACTATCGAATTTCATTACGATAACTTAATAATAACGGTCGTAATCAAGTCAACAGACAGGAGTATATAAAATCAGGGACGGACATGGTTAAATCAACTTAGATGGTGATACTGCAGGATAATGTATGCACTTTTCTATATCTGTCACGCCTCTTTATGGGCGTAAAAAACATCGCCATAAAGTAAATAACCACATACGTAGTACAGGTGTGGCTACAATAATATATCATACTTTTTCTCACTAGCCTCATATGTATTTTTTTTTTTTATTAATATTACTTAGATGTTTTTGATAGGTAATACAATATTTAGCTGAAATTAATTTAATTAATTTTTATTACAAACGTGATGGAAAATTATTTCGCGTGCTAGATGTCGCGTTTGCAATCAGGCTCAAGCTCAATAAAAAAAAAAAAAAACGAATGGAAATATGTCAAATTGACAACTATTTCTTGAAAGCCGTATTAATCTGATTTAATTTACAATTCACCGCTTTCAAATATTATGTTGCGTTTCGCAGATATCTTCATTTTTCTAGATGCAGTCGAAAACGATATCCATTTTTGGCAATGCCATGTTTATTGCTTATATTTTAGAAACATAAAATCTAGAGAACCTCAATTTTTTCCATACATATAGTGCGAACAAAATGCCCTTTTTTTTTTGCTCCTCAAAGGCGTACGAATGTCGCCTTTGCGACGATGGAAATGCCCATATAATACAATATTTAAACATTTATGAAATTCAAGTATTAAAAGTAAGAATTCACAAAATTTAAACAAACCTAATTAGCTGTAAAAACAAAAATTAATTGGAGTGTGATATCCCCAAGACCGCTACACTTAAAAAAAAACGATATATTGGCCTCAATTAAAAACATAATATTTAATAAGAAATATAACTACATGAAATCGGATGCACGACAGGAGAATATCCTACACAGTAAAAAGTTTGAGGGTAAATTTTATCTTTTTTATAACATTTCTGTTGTATAAAGTCGTTTTAATCCAAATTTATTATAAGTTTTATCCCACTTAATATTATAAAACTTGCATTTCCATTCAAACAGCTATTTAACTCCAAAATAGTATAATTTTTATACCATAAATTTATAAATATGATATTTATATTTCAGTTATGCACACGAGAACCTCACGGAGCCCCTCGGCTTTCACGTACAAGTCGAATTTTCGAAGCTACCGAACTTCAGCGATGCTAGCAGACAATCAGTTTGCGTTTCTTCTTCAGTCAGTAATCATGTTATGCGCAAATAGTTCCGTTGAATATTTTTTTTGTACACACATATTAAGACAATAATATTGCGCTTGAATTGGAAGCTCTGCCAACTTGATCGTGCAAATTTCTGCGTACAATTCTTTACTCTATTTTTCCTGTCAATTTGTTTTTGATAATATAAAACAACTAGTAAGGTATATCTTCGACTTGGCCGAAGTTAAAATACCCCCACGGCCGATTCTTAAGGGTGGAAGAATATTAAATTTGAGAGCTTTTTGTATGAGATTTTGAGAGATATTATTATTTTTATGTGTCTAAAAAACATACATATCAAATTGTTTAACTGCAGCTTAAATATAAGCCTTTTTATAAAGTTTTAAATTTTGGGGTTGTATGGGAGGTGGGCGTATTAGATTTTGTATGACGCCCATTTTTTTAGCATATCTCAGTTTCGACATAGAATACACAAATACCGAGTTTCAGTTTTGTAGCTTTAATATTAGCCTCTTTATAGATTTTTCAATTTTGGGGTTGTATGGGAGGTGGGCGTGTTAATAAGTGGATGACGCCCAATTTTATAACACACCTCAGTTTTGACATTAATTACACAAATACCGAGTTTTCATCTTGTAACTTTAATATTAGCCTCTTTAAAGATTGTTAAATTTTGGGGTTGTATGGGAGGTGGGCGTGTTAGATTTTGTATGACGCCCATTTTTCTAACACACCTCAGTTTTGACATTGAATACACAAATACTGAGTTTCCGTCTTATAACTTTAATATAAGCCTCTTTATAGATTTTTCAATTTTGGGGTTGTATGGGAGGTGTGCGAGGTAATAAGTGGATGACGCCCAATTTTATAACACACCTCAGACATTGAATACACAAATACCGAGGTTTTATCTTGTAACTTTAATATTAGCCTCTTTATAGATTGTTAAATTTTGGGGTTGTATGGGAGGTGGGCGTGTTAGTGGGTGGATGGCGCCCATTTTTCTAACACACCTCAGTTTTGACATTGAATACACAAATACCGAGTTTCCGTCTTATAACTTTAATATTAGCCTCTTTAATATTATGGGAGGTGGGCGTGTTAGTAAGTGGATGACGCCCATTTTTCTAAGACATCTCAGTTCTGAAATAAAATACACATGTACCAAATTTCAGCATTGTAGCTGAAATATTAGCTTCTTTGTAGAGTTTTCAATTTTTGGGTTGTATGGGAGGTATGCGTGGTTTTCATCTGATTTAGCCCATTCTCGAACTTGACCTTAGTTTTTTTAAAAAAAGGTTAAATATCGAATTTCATTACGATAGCTTCAAAATTGCGACTGTAATCGTGTCGACAGACAGATGGAGAGACGGACAGACGGACAGACAGACGGACATGGCTAAATCAACTCAGGTGGTGATGCTGATCAAGAATATATATACTTTTCTAGTATATATGAAATATGAGTTTCTAGAGTATGAAATATGAGTCTTATAACCGTCATTATTATGAGTCCAAAAAGGCTCATAAAACAATCATTTTTATGAATCATATTTTGGGGCCCACAACATACGAAAATGTACTCATAAATGAGTCTTTTTTGCGCGCATTATAATGATAAACCCTCATTTATATGAGTCTTGAAAGAGTCTATTAAGAGTCATAATGTTTGCTGGGTAGAAAAAAATGTTTATTTTCAATAAATTTTTCTCTATAAATAAGAATTTTTTTGTGTGAGAAAAATACTTATTATAAAAGCAATTGAAATATTTCTATTTCACACAAGTGAAGAAATATTTCTTCGAAATTGTGAAAATTTATTCTAATTGAAGAAAATTTTATTTGAAAAAGAGAAAATTGCTGTTATCGAAAATAGAGAAATTTTTTATCGGAGAAAGATATGGGTTTTTATCTGAATGCAGCTAGGGTTCGAACCAACGTCCCCCGCTTGACAGTGTAGTGAAAAACACAAACATATTTCAACAGTTGATTTTTTTATATAAACGCAAATCATTCAATTTGACAGTGTCTTGAAATAACAGCCGCTGACTGTTAATATAACAGTTGATATTTTTCTGAGTGTACACTTAACTTTAAAAATTACTTCAAGAACATGCGTTTTAGTAGTCATGTTTCCTTCGATGTCGTTTCTCTTTAGTGTGAAATCAATCTTTTTATTTCGAAAACCTTGTATTGGAAATCATAAGAAATTGCTGTAAAGGAAACAGCCTTAAGAATTATTGTACAAAAAAACTAGCTTCAAACCTTATGATTAAATAGAATGAATTGGAATCAGTTCAGAAAAAAAATAAATTTTGGATTTGTATTGGATACTAATGTTGGGTTGCTTCTACTTATTTTTCCAAACTAATAAACTAATATTTGAGTTCGTCAAACACAATACATAATCACCCCTATCCTTGAACCCACGTCGAGTAAATATCGTCGTCGAGAACTCACTTTCACCAGCAGCTCGTCGTCGAACTCATTTCGACGATAATTTTCACTTCTGACAATAGAATTTCACCCTATCATTGAAAATGCGCGACCAAACTGCTTTATCGGTACTCTTAATCTTATGAAGCTTGTCAAAAATACTTCAAAATAAATTTTTATTTTAAACAAACGAATAGTGCAAAAATAAAACTGTTTTCTTATTAAAAAAGGAAAGTTAATATGAAATCTAGTAGAGGGTTGGAGTAACAACAAAATTTAAGCCAACCAACATGGACTTGAATAAATTTCAAAAAGTTTTGTTTGTCAATATTTTAAGGTTAGAAACGAACTAATATTGTATGCTATGAAATGTGCAATTTTTACACCTGTTTCAAAGCAAAAGTACTGCTTTATTAATAACATATAACTAAGTTTTTCCTTAAAATGCTTGCCATGCTTAAAAGACTTGCCATGCTATATAAAGAGATATTTTCAAATGAAAATCAAAATAATAGCAGTCGCTACAATTACAAAACCAACTAGGTTAGATCACTGATAACACAAAACAAAAAACAAAAAATGTAAAATTAATGTATTTATAAAACTCCATATATATGTATATGTGGTTGTTAAAAATATTCACAGCCAACAAAGATCTTACAACTAGGTATGCGAACAATTTGAGCCAAACAAAATACAGCTTTCAGCTTTTGCTGTATTGTTAGAAATCTGCAAATTATATCAAATTCTTCAGCATCAACAGCACATTGCATGCATACACACAAACACTATATGGCAATGAATGGGCGACCCGATCCACCATCCACCAACAACCGGCAATTTTCACAACTGATAATCACAATTGTTGAGGCCACACTTTTTGCCATTGTTAAAAATTCGCTAACAATCGTTAGCTACGTTGAGGTGAGCAAAAGAAAAGTACGTCGCGCTTAAACCAAAAAGAAGAAGAAGAAAAACCGAAATAAGAAATGGCCAACATCATTTGACCAGCTCAACCGACAGACCAACATGTGGCTATGTATTGCCGCTGCCTACATAGAAATGGCAAACATCCTGACAATAATGGCGACGCAGCTCATTACTAATGCAAACACTTGAATGCTTTCTGCCTCTTTGCCTGCCTTAGTGCTAGCTAGCAGCTTGTGACTTGTTGGCTAGAATTTGCGGTCGGTATGGCAGTTTTTGCTTTGTTACCACTCGCGTTCGAAAGAAGGCGCGCATAATCGTTATTACCAATTTGTTTGTTTGTTTGTTTATTTTGTGGCTTTGTGTAGGTCTGCCAGAATATGCGCGGATTTTATATATAACTGTTTGTGTATGTGTATGTGTGTGTGTTTGATTTTGGCAAATTTCCTCTTCAACTGAAATGCCGATAATTGTGTGAATACAATAGCATTCCGCATGTTTGCAGGCTAAGCTTTTCTACTCCTACCTGAATAATAATTTCTCTCCACTATTTATTCACCAAAACCAACAAACGTAACGAATGTCAAAACTATTTGTTTGTTTTTAAGTGTTTGTGGTTTTAATATGCATTGTTGTGTTTGTGGTTGCGCAGAAAACGCCCGATTTTTTTCGTCTTACCGGAAGATGCCAAACAATTATTTGACTGAATTCGATTCTTTTCGTTGTTGTAAATAGTTGGTTAACGCAATTATTTAAAACGCATTGAGTTAGTAAGCAAGAAATCACGTTTGCTAAATGCATCAAGTAGGTTGAATTTACTTTGCCTGATTAATGCAATGAAATTTTGAGTTTGTCTGACGAATTATTTTTATCAAGTAAAGAAATGAGTCAGCATACGTCTTCCTAATCAAATAGTCTTCCTATAATAAAATAAAAATAATCACATCACATCACATCACATCACACCACATCACATCACATCACATCACATCACATCACATCACATCACATCACATCACATCACATCACATCACATCACATCACATCACATCACATCACATCACATCACATCACATCACATCACATCACATCACATCACATCACATCACATCACATCACATCACATCACATCACATCACATCACATCACATCACATCACATCACATCACATCACATCACATCACATCACATCACATCACATCACATCACATCACATCACATCACATCACATCACATCACATCACATCACATCACATCACATCACATCACATCACATCACATCACATCACATCACATCACATCACATCACATCACATCACATCACATCACATCACATCACATCACATCACATCACATCACATCACATCACATCACATCACATCACATCACATCACATCACATCACATCACATCACATCACATCACATCACATCACATCACATCACACCACATCACATCACATCACATCACATCACATCACATCACATTACATCATATCACATCACATCACATCAAATTAATTTACATAACATGAAATAACATAGAATGACAAAATAACATTAAAAGACACGGGCTGACACGAAATGACAACGAATAACATGAAATGGGATTAAAAGACATCACATGACATGACCCGACATCCTATGAGATCAGAGAAGATCACTTCACATTTTATCACATGACATCACATCACATAACATCACACAACATCACATCACATCACATCAGATCACGTCACA
This sequence comes from Tetanocera ferruginea, assembly GCA_958299015.1. NCBI lineage: Eukaryota > Metazoa > Arthropoda > Insecta > Diptera > Sciomyzidae > Tetanocera > Tetanocera ferruginea. Next base: position 105,827,150 of record OY282644.1, read on the forward strand.
TCACATCACATCTCATCACATCACTTTACGTCACATCACATCATATCACATCACATCACATGACATCACATCACTTCACATCACATCGTTTTACATCAAATCACATCACATATTATCACATCACATCAAATCACATCATATCATCACATTACATTCTTCTCACAGCCTGTTTTAAAAAACCTATCTGTTGTGACAGTTTCTTCTATCTTTTTGACCTAGAATATAATTTTGTAGCAACAATTCGTTTAGCTCGTAAATATATGAGTTTATAATAAATATCAAAAAGTTTTTCCCTGCCATCCTCAAGACAATTTTAATCCCTAACAACATCTACAAATATTCAACAAGCTTTCTTTTAATGATACTCCCAGCTAACTAACAATCACACACTGCTTTCGAATGCAAAAAACATGTCATTATTTTAGCGTTGCATTCATTCAAAATCAATGACGGCGCTGTAAAAATTAATTCCAACTCGTAATTCGTAATGATAACATACGAGATGCATGCAATAATTCAATTGACCGCGTTAACAAAAGCAGTTATTTTAGCGTTTCACATAGATTGAATGCAAAATTTCTAATATTTTTGTAAGCAGCAATTGTCGATTTGTTTCGCATGTTGCTGCTGCTGCGGCATCCGGTTAAATGATTTGCAATAATTGATAACTTTTCAATGATTTTTGCTGGCAGTGGGTGAGGTGGTTAGCGGGGGATAAATAAGAGTGCAGGTCATCAAGCCTTGTTAAGAAATGTGTAACTGTAGCCAACTAGTTGCTACTCTAGGCAACATGATGATTCGAAGTTATTAAAAGAAAAATAAATTGCAACGGATGCAAGCAATTTTAACAAATATCTGTTGAAAATTTTATAACATTTCTAGAACTTGCTTTATTCCAATTTATTGCTGAACAACTACATAATAAAAAAAAACAAGTTCGCGGCATCTAATTAGTCTTAATTTTTTTTTTCAGTGCTAGTGGTTGCTGTTGCTGCTGATTGTTCAACTCCTACTTTATATTCATGCCACATATCAACAAGCAGCAATTTTTACACCCTAAACAACAGTTGTTATAATGAATTACAAAATAAATGGTAACACGTTCTGACTAAGAACAGAACAACAACAACAGCAACAACAAAAAAATATAATACAAAAAAATTAAAACAAAAAATATTCCATGTAAAGCGTTCACAAACAAGTGAACGTGGAGTGAAAAATTACTATGCGGACAGACACAGTTGGAAAGGCATTTCGGGGCGACATTTACGCTGTTCTGCAATCATTTGCATAGCAAATGAGCGAAACATAAGATCGACCAACAACTAAGCCACGGTCAGATTTTTTTTTTGGACGTTTGGTTTATGTGTTTTTGCAGTTGTTGCTCAACTCATCCGAGCAAGGTGCAAATCAGTGCAAGTGTGGTCTGTCTGGTTGTCTGTCGTCCAGGCCGTAGGTTCTTCATTTGTCAGTTTTCAATTGCGACTGAGTGAAGGCACCGCTGTATGTTGGGCCATCAAGTCGATTGGGATGGTGTTCCCTAAACAAGTTCCAAAACAACATGTGCAAAATTACACGGCATACATATTTCTGTGCGGATATGTGCGACAAGCTAAGAATCGCACTTAACTGGGTGTCAGCAATTTGCATATTTGATATTTGAAAGTGCAAAAAACTTAAATATAACTGAATTAACATTTTATGTTAAAATTTTGGTTACACCCAAACAAAAAAACAATTCTCAAAAATAATCAACAAAGTTTACTTAAGCAACTGGCTCGTTCTTCAATCCATATATATAACACTCTGAACTTATTTATAGTGCTTTTTTTTCAAGGTCATATAAACTGTATTTTAGTAATGTTGAATTAAAACTAAGCAAAATACAAAAATTCAAAATTCCATGCTAACAAGATGTATTCTAAGCACTTCGCCATAAACACTGTCTCACTTCATAATCTACTAAGGTGAGAAAAAAAAAATACCCACACTTTCGGCAGGCGACAAGTGAGTGGCAATAAAAATATAACAACACTCTTAGACATGCTAAGAACATAATATTGAATTGCCAACAATATTGTAAAGCGCCACTTTGGACAAATTTTAAAGTTATGTCTGCGGTGCTTTTAACTTTATTGCCCAACTAGTGACAGTAATAAATCTTTTAAGTGCTACTATCAGCTCAGTTTAATGACCCACTAGAACACGTCATTGCTTTAAGAACATATAAATTATTGATACAAAGCGCTACCAGGACAGTAGCGCAAATGTTTTTAAATTTTCAATTTTAAAACTTTTTGACTTTAAGTATTGTACAATATATAATAATGATTCTATAATGGGATTCAGTAAAAAACAGAATCATTTATGAAATGTTTTGATTTTGGTTTTTTTGTTAGTTCAGAAGTATTTAATTTTTTTTAAGAACTTTATTTCTAAAAAAAAATTAACCTGTTTTAAGTAATTAATGGAATAAATGCTAAGAAATTTTATTTTATATTTGATACACCTATCTTTATCTTTATATAAAACATCATTTGTGGTGATGCTTAAGGCCTTAGGAATGGTTGTACCTCGGTCACATATCACATGTCATGATAACATCTGTTACTAAGGTTATTATCTAGGTTGATAAAAAAGGAAGTTCCCGCATTCCATTTGAAACGTGTGAACGCTTTAAACAAAAATGCTAAAATTCAAACGGTTCTGGTGGTCTTAGACTAAAATTTGATAATTCAATTTTAGCTCGTATGATTACTTTCGGCGACTTCATACTTTTTCTGAAATCATTATGATTGACTACTGGGCCCATTCTGCATTTTTTCGAGTGACAGTTCAGGGTGAGCAAAAAGTATCTTTTCTATATGCACATACATGTCTATAATTAGTTCAAAAAACAAATAAATTGCAAACTAAAGTTTTATTCATGGAATTTTTTTAGTTAGGTGTGAAAAACTGTGTCTGTTGCGTGTCCACACAAGCCTCGGCTGTTTTTATGGCATTTTCCATCGCTTTTTGCAGTGTAACCGGCGAAATAGCAGAAATTTCTGCTTGAATAATATTATTAAAAAATTACTGTATGAAAAAACAACAACAAAGTTTCCAGCTGGTTGAGGATAGAGAAAGTCAACCACCCATTGAATTGAGCAAAGTTGCGTTGCCAAATTCTCTTATTTATTAGGTTTGGTTTGTGTACGGGATAGGCTAAAATGTCATAGATTCTGTCAAAATGTGAAATGTACTGTAAGTACAAAAACAACATTAAACTCCTTCAAACAGTCAACTGTCAATTAATTTATTGGCAGATACGGATTTTTTTATTTATTTATTGATGTGGTCTGTCATAGCAAAAGTGTTGCCAAATATTGAGCAAATATGTTAATGCAAAATGATTAGACTTTTTTCACAAGAGAGTTGAGCACTGGCGAATCGAACCCAGCTATTAACAAATGAAAATGAATTAATTTTTAAAAAGGAAAGGTACTTTTTCACAACCCTCAAAAAAAATGCCATATACACGGAGAAAAATTTGAGCTGTAAACAATCCCAAGCCAATTAATTTTGGGAGTGATTTTGAGCTAAGCCATAATGTTCTTGATATCAAGCGCTAATGTGATTGTGTATCAAAAAATTAACACGCTCATTTGTGCATAATTTACGTGATGTTTGGATCATTTATCAAATTTTAATATGCTAACTTTTGGCCAATTTAAGTTTTTTTTGGTATTGTTTATAAAAACATTAAAAACATTTTAGTCAAATGCTTGCCACTTATGGATTGATAGTAAAAATGAAAATGCCCAATCTAAGGAATTTTGTAATTTTTTATCAAAATATCTTAAATTTTAAAATAAATAAAAAAAAACAATATACAAAAAAAATTAAAATCTTGAATTATGCCTTTGTAAAAATGTACAAGTGTTCAAGCAATAATGGACAAAAAAATTTAAAATAAAAAAGACATTAAGACAATTATATTTTCATTGTCAAAATTATATATGTTTCATCAAATTCGGACAGGAAAATATAATTTATTAATTTATTCTCTGCACTTTTATACTAACAGGAAAAACAACCAATTGAGAATTACATCGTTCAGTTGCTCATATTTTTGTTGTGACAACAATAAAATTAATTTTTTTTCAAACAAGCCCAAGATAACACGTCGTTAGAACAAAATGACATGCTTATCAAAAAAATTTTCAAGCCCAATTTCTGGCATAAATTGCGAACAAGAATAGTATGTTTTGAGATGGTTTTGAGCTCTTTTGAGCTGATTTCAGTTACGATCGCTTTGAGTTTGATTTTATTCCATTTTTTTTTTCTCCGTGTATCCGACGTAGTAATCATACCATTATGAGCAAAATCAAAAAAATTTAAAAATATTAATTATTTTATAATTTTTAATTTTTTGCTCAGATTTAAATAATCATTTTCTGATTTTTATTTTTTAAATTTTTTAGTCAAATTTTTGGATTTTTATTTTTGTACTCAAATAAAACAACAAAAAATTTTTTTTCAATCAATCGTAAAACTAATATTTTGATTTTTATTTTTTCGCTCATAAATAAAAATAATTTATTAATTTATATTATTTCGCTCAGTTATTAAAATCATTTTTGATTTATACTTTTTTGTTCAAATATATCACTTTAGGATTTTTATATATTTTTTTTTTCTTTGCTCAAAAATATAAATGGAATTCGCACGTTTTCTTTTTAAAAGGCATTCAAAACAATTTTGGAGAAGAAAATATTCAACAAAGAATTTTATATTTGATCAAAACAAAAAAACAATCAAGAATTGAGTTTAAATTTTGAGAAAAAAAAATAAAACTCAAAAAATAATTTTTAATTATTTTTAAACAAAATAAAATTAAAAATGATTTTTATTCCTCAGATTTTTATTTCTCAGTTAAACAGTGTTGACAACTTATTATTTGTTGACAACTTATCATTATTTTGAATGTTTAATGTTTAAAAAATTTTTTTCAAGTTTAATGTTTTGAGTTTAAAATTCTACTTTCACGATATCCCCTGAAGATGTTGACAAACAATCAACGAAACGTTGGGAAAAATATGAATTGAATTTTTGATTTAATTGCATAAAAAATTATTGATCAGAAAAGCCTATTCAAGGAATTGAAATCAAGAAATCAAAAAATAATTTTTACTTTTGAAAAATAGAAATAAAAGTCAAAAATGATTTTGATGTCTGAGCTAAAACATTTTAAAATGAATTTATTATAATTATATTTAATTTTTATGTTTAACGCTTAAAAAATAAAACTCATTATTAATTCGAAATTCAATACTAATTCCAACATTTCTGTATATTCAAAAGTTTTTCTGACATTTAGAACTGAACAAATTGCTGAACAAAAAAATCATAATTTTTTGAGAAAATTTAAAAAATAATCATTATATTCGGTCCTTGATATTGAGGCAAATAAGTGAAATTTCAAGTCAATGTATTACTTTTTATGAAATTATGAATGTTTTCATATTTTGATAACCTCACTTTGCATGGGAGTTAGGGTTGGATGTATTCTCATTTGGTTCATTTTCAAACTCAGTGAGCATATTTGAAATCACAGCTCATGTGCATCTCTATATGCCACTCCTCTTTATGGGCGTTATAAATGAAGTGAAAAATTGGATATATCCCTTACACAGTATGCTTGAAGATATCAAAATGTCACACCGCCTACTCAAGGGATGGTAAAAGTTTCATCTAATGGAGAAGAACGTAGTTAAGTATATAACTAGGAGTAACTAAATGGAGATATTTACATGATATTGACTAAATCTTTATTTTCAATATAAACAAATTATTTAAATACCAACAAAAATTGGCTTTTTAATAATAACTTGGCTTAATTTCTCAATCGAATGAATCATTTTTAAAGTTGTACGATAGGAAATTAAAATGAATACCACGTTAATGCATGTTATGTCAAAGTAAATCGAGAAAAATTTTTATTTTGATATATTTTTTACAAATTAATTAGTTTGAAAATCCAACCGCAACACGACAAAAATGGATGATTCCCTGGCCAATCGTATGGAATGGGATTATCTCTGGTCGCAGGTGAGTCATTTGATCTATTATGGTTTTCATGGGCCCCCTATTTAAAAAAAAATGCTACGGCAGATATACTTTTTCCCGACATTTCATTGGATATTAGTGTTGGTTTGCGTTGGGATTTGTTAGGGTTTGAAATCGTTTTTAAGGAATAAACTCTAGTCGCTCGGTGAAGCTAACACGCACACTTATTTTCTTTTTTGTATTGGTTTGCAGCGACAAATTACTTTATGAATAACAACTTTTTAGTTAGTTCAGGTACAAAAATGGTTGTATTTAGCATAAAATTTTCGAAAGTTTTTGTTCAACATTTCATGTTCAGTTAAAAGTTCAACAGTTCATGTTCAGAAATTATCAAAATTTTCTAAAATTCATAAATTCTACAAATTCCTAAAATTCATGAATAGTCATATAAGACAATCCGCAAAATAATCGATATGAAATTTGTACTGAGGAGAGTTTATGAATTGACTTAATTTTGTCAAAACTAAAAACTTTCATTAAGAATTATCTTTTATGCCTTTCTCAAATGTCAATTGTGTAAAAAAACTCAGTTCCACATTAAAAAATGGCACTTTTCGAGCAAATATCTCAGCCGAATTTCAACGGGTTTTCAGCCGAATTTTCTGTTAAGTGTGATTAATTTTAAAATTTATAATTGTGATTTCACAATTACTGTGAAACCTCATGCGGAGAAGTATTTTACTTATTCCGCGGATATTTATATTAAAATAAACAAAAACATATTTTGAAAGTCACTTGCATCTGGAAGGCGTTTTGCTATTTAGTTTTTAGATTAATTCAAAATGTATGTTATATCATGCAAAGAAATTTTCTCAGTGTCCTCACTGAACAAATATTGTTGTTGCTTTACACAAAAGCTCTAAAATAAATTGTAACCTAGCATTGCCAATAGAAAGCAAATGCATAAAAAACATGCCAATTTCATTGTTTGAAGTAAGAGAACAAGAAGAAGAAGAAGACTCATATGTATAGCAAAGAAATCATTGCTACAACAACAATGAGCACAAAACAAAAATTGAATGTAGAAATCTTTTGTTCCTAGCCTTTGTTCAAGTGTGCAAATGTGCGTCAGAAAAATGAAATCGAATCGAATCGAATCGAATGATAAAACAAACAATGCCAAAGGATTAAAAATGAAATCAAGAGGCACACAACGCAATAAGAGTGAGTGAATATTTGTAAGCCGGTTGCTGCGCAAGTGAAAGGATTTCACAGCAAAATGCTTACATAACCTAGCTATTGTTGGCTGAAATTATTATTGTCTAGAGTCATGGTTCTCAAACCAAGCACCGCGGCACGGTAGTGCTGCGCGAAGTTACTTCACGTGTTACGCAAAATTGTTAAAAATTAAAAATCGACAATTTTAGTCGGTATAAAAGGAACTTTATTGATAAAAAAATTTTTTGATTAAAGATATTGGGGAGATTTCATAGCGACGGACTGTAACCCTCCTGGCCAGTTCTGGCCAGACTTTTTTCGTTTCTAATTGTATTTAAAATATATTTTCAAATTAGCTATGAACTCGAAATATTTTAAATTGGACTTTGATTTGTAATCACGTTTAAATTTGACACCAATAACGCCATTTTCCCCGTATAAATACTCGTTAATACATAGGGTTCTGGCCAGAGCACATCCGACCGTCCAAAGATTATCAGAATATCTGACCGACTGAGGGTTAAATTAGATGAGTTTTTGAGAGTTAATTAAAACATACGAACAAAATGCGTTGTAATTTACAAATTTTTAAATTAAAAAATGAAATTTTTACTTGGAATAATTTTATAAAATAAAATCATGAATTCTTTACATAATTTTAAAAAATTTCGTGGAAAAAACAGACCTTCTTTTAAAAATTCATAACTCAGTCAAAAACAAAAATTTTTCCAAAATTTTGTTTTTATTATTCTAAGGAATTGAACAAATTACAAGCAAAAAATTAAAAAAAACATATATTTTTCACTCCAACATGGTCTTATAGAGCTCCAAACTGGCGGCAGAGAAAAAAACAAAGCTGTTGCAAAGGTGGTTGCAGCGCTGGAAGTTACAAAATTTGTTCGATCTGGAAAAATAAATACTTTTTTAAATCTTAACAAAATTGGTTATCGTATGATAGGAGCTTTTTTTAAATTTAATTTTTTTAAATTTTTGGTGATGTTCCAAATTTTAAAGTGTGTTTTTTCGAAAAAAATATTGACTTTAAAAATTCATAAAAGATCAAAAAAAAAAAAAAATTAAAAAAAGCTCATGTCATACGATGGTGAATCAAGTTTAAAAAAAAAAAAACAAAAATTTCGCCAAAAAATAAACCCGCTGGTGCCGCAACCAGTACGAAAAACAAGGTTTCGAGATAAACGCGTTCAAAGTTTGTGAACAAAGAAAAAAAAGGCGAAAATTAAAAATGCGCTCTCACAAATCCGGCTATAACTTTTGAACCCGTAGGAATTTTGCCATGAAATTTTTCTTAGAATCTTAAGAATATTGACTAAAATACAAAATTATAAAAAAGCCGATTTAAAAAAACGGCCAATCTCATGTCCCCCCTTAAACACTGAATTCCGAAAATTATGGAAATGCATTCCTAAGAGCATTTAGAATAGTTTCTTCAAAAATGTTGTACAACTTTTAAAAGCAACGAACTTAAACCTACCCTAATAGCTCTAAATACTTTTATTATTTCTTCAACTCGAAAATTTTCTTGATAGAATGTACTTTATTCCAAGAAATTTTTCTTAAAAATAAATTAACTCGTATTGTTTGGATTCGACTTTAAGAAAACTTAAAAAAAATACTTTTCAACTGTTGGAACCCTTAACAGCAAAGTTTGGAAATCACTGAGAATCTTATACGAAGCAAAAAGCTTTTGCTGCTTGGCATATACAGCAACACTACTACAAAAAATCGTTCAATTGTTTGTTCAAATAAAAAATCGATTTTCATATCATGGGTAAAGAAGAAGAAGCAAGCTAGTCTTGAAAAAAAATACAGCAATCCTTGAATTTTTGCTGCCAGAGCATGTTTGTTCTATCATTTGTTTGCTGTCAGTTAAAACTATTCACATATAAACTTTTTATTCACATCGTATACGATTTAGTACAGCTCTGTACAACTTTATCTGATTTTGAGAATATTAAAATTTCTAGAAAAGAAAAAATTTAATAGGTTCATGAATATTTCTTACCTAAAGAAACAAATGATGAATGAATGATGAATGAAAAGTAAATTAACTACTTCGTAAGGGTCTCTGAGACAATGACCCTGGGGTGGATACAAAAAATTCTCCCTTTGAAGACTTTAAATAATCAAAAATCTTAAATATACTCATATATAAAGAAGAAAAAAATTTGTTGGTACTCATATGTTTGGAGTAAACTCGATAACTATTGCATTGATTTCGAAGAAAATTTCACCATGTGAAATATTAACCTTTCTGGATGGATATAGGCTATACCATATTGTTGAATCGGGCTTATATGAAAATATATGTGCAAATATGCAGTGAAGCAAAAAAATACTATATTATTAGACCTATTGTCACATACACAAACGTAGTTACTTACGTAATCATTTTAAGATAAGTACTTTTTATAAATTTAGTATTTTAAATATCTTCAGGATGCCCAAAGAAAAATGTATATTACAAAATGATGTCCTGGCTAGTTTTGGCTTAGAGTTGTGAGGCATGATAAAGATACTAAAAGGCTTAACTATAGAACACGGTGGAAGTTTCACCGGACTCCCAACCCCCATTCCTTACGGTTGCTACGTTACTAGTAAGCAATATAAAAGAACCTACGATTAACAGTTAAGTTAACAATTTTTTGATTCTTTCAAGTGCTTCCACCACATATTTTTGTGTCTGTTTTTATAACAAGTTTTAAAAATTTCAGTTATTTTTGGTTGCTGGCTGGAAAAATATGCTGAGAATATAAATAAATTATGCGAAAATTCTGCTTTTTTCAAAAAAATTTATTTTCATATTAAGTAAAACAACAACATTATGTTGTTGTAATTGCAGTTACGTTTGAATATTTTAATTAGACAAAAGTTAATGAAACAATTAAACTTTAAATCGATCCGATCTGATGAAAAGAATTTTAATTCAATTAAAAAGAAATAAACTTAAAACAAACAAGTTAAAATTTACTGCCACAAACCAAATCAGAGTCAAGTCTGGGGCAGTCAAGACTGAGCAGAAGAATTCAATACAGCAACGAGAAAGATTTGCAACCAACAGTTCTGCAATGCAAACGGAAGAAACAAAACGAAATGGAACCTAAGGCCGAAAGAGCGCGGCTTATTTTAACAACACCAACAACACAATAACATCAACAACACAACAACTACAACAACAACACAGCTTGAACACTTCACCAAAGTCATTGCAACAGTTGCAGCAAATTAAAACAACGGCGGAGGTCGTCGTGTCGCATGGTTGCTGGCTGCTTGATCAGCCATTATTCAGTGAAGAAGTCGGTATTCTTAAGAGACGGCAACCAGGCAGCAGTTGCTAAAATTGTCGCCAACAACATTTCTGTTGCTTAAGTTGCTGTTGTTGTTGTAAATTCTTTGGCAACTCAACCTCGCAAGGCCAGAACACTGGACACAAAAGTCAAGCTACACGAAGAAACCCAAAACCAAGCTGTAGGAAATAAAATTGTTACTGATTGCCAACTTGAACACACGGTAGAGGAACCAACACCACGCATGCTGAAACCAAAACGGAAACCAAAAAGAATATACCGGAGTCACATTAAATTCCCAAAGAATGCCACAAGTTCATTCTACGAATTGTTGATGAATTGAAAACAATTCGATTTTTCTGTTCGGAGTAGCGCTGAACAGGTAAGAAGTCCAATGCTTGAAATGGCTTAAATTGCTTGCCGCTTAGGTTTGGGTGCATTCGAGAGTCGTGAAGAACGTTCTTTACGCGTACTTGTCTCCATTTCGGATTGGGTTTCTGTGAAAATGTTTGCTCAATTTAAAAATAAAGGACTCGTTTGATGATTCTCAAAATAATAGGTATTCACGTGAAGAAATCACTTTGTCACAAAAGACCCGGCTATCACACGGCTAAAAACTAATTATCAAGACTTTGCATTGAGTACAGTTGAAGATGAGTTGTCGCCAAGATACAGGTGCTCGCATGAAATAAAAATCGTGAGCAAAAAATAAAAAAAGGAGGGAACAGTGAACTTAACTGCGCTGGAATGAGCAGAAACCTACACATAAATATTTGAGGAATTAAGAAAATTTTTATTTTGTCGGTTTTGACAGCAGAACTCAGACTGTGAACTTGAGACTGAGTCGAAGACGAGCACGAAAAATGCGTGAGATGTTTAATAATTTAGTTGATGCACAGTGAGTTAAGTTCATAAAAAGCATGTTCACAAAAAGAAGGAGTTCAAAAGATGGATATGCAATGATGAAATTTGGTTTATTAACACGTTAAGTTGCTGTACTTAAAAATTCCTTCAGATTTTAAGTAAAACTTGCTATGGTTAAAGTTTATGGTTACGAGAGTAAAGGTTAACTCATGACCTGGTGATGTGAGATGATGTCCTTTCATATAATATTGTACGATATGATATGAATTGATATGTGCGATATGATATGATACGGCATGATATAAGATGATAGGATATCATATGATATGATACAATATGATGAAAATGTATGATTTGATATGATTTGACATGATATGATATAAGATTATATTAGGTGATGTGATATGATATGATAGGTTTTGGTATAATAAGGCATGATATGATGTGAAAAGATGTCATTCGATATTAATTAATACGATATCATGTGATATGTTCTGACATGATATGATTTAATTTTATATAGTATGATTGATATGATATGAAATGATATGAAATGGAATTGTAAAACACTATATAATGTGATATGATATCATATGAAATAATTTGATATGGTATTATATCATTTGTTATGATGATTTGCTTTAAAATTATATGAAAAGGAATTATGTATATCATGCAATATGATGTGATATTGTTTAATATGATATGATTAGATAATATGATTTTATTTGATATGAAATAAAATAATATGATATGATGTTAAATTCTATGATTTTATATGATATGGGATCATTTTTTAAGATATGATTTGCTATGAGGTGATATGATATCATGCCATATAATGTGATATGATGTATGATGAAAAGATAAGATAAAATAATTTTATATGATTTTATATGATATGATATTGTATGATTTGTGATATTATATGATATGTACATATATGATACGATATAATATGATATGAAACGATATGAAATGATATCATGTGATATGATATAGTGCGATGTATTTCGATGTGATGTGATGTTGTTTGTGGTGACCGTGACATGCAGGTTAAGTGTGTGGCTTAGCATGCTCGGAGCCCGGGTTTTTTCAATAAAAAATTTTTCTGATCGGACACCACCTCTCTGCAGACAATGGCAAACCTCAGAGAGTAAATAATGCCATGTAAAGCTTCTTGAGAACATGAGCCGTTCGGAGTCGGCATAAAACATGTAGGTCCAGTTCTCTGTCAGTTGTGGGAAAAATTTAATAACACACACAACACAATCGATCCTAAGAAGCTTGGTCAAAGTCCTTTCAAGGGCTGAAATGGCCAATTTGTTTTTTTTTGATGTGATGTGATGTGATGTGATGTGATGTGATGTGATGTGATGTGATGTGATGTGATGTGATGTGATGTGATGTGATGTGATGTGATGTGATGTGATGTGATGTGATGTGATGTGATGTGATGTGATGTGATGTGATGTGATGTGATGTGATGTGATGTGATGTGATGTGATGTGATGTGATGTGATGTGATGTGATGTGATGTGATGTGATGTGATGTGATGTGATGTGATGTGATGTGATGTGATGTGATGTGATGTGATGTGATGTGATGTGATGTGATGTGATGTGATGTGATGTGATGTGATGTGATGTGATGTGATGTGATGTGATGTGATGTGATGTGATGTGATGTGATGTGATGTGATGTGATGTGATGTGATGTGATGTGATGTGATGTGATGTGATGTGATGTGATGTGATGTGATGTGATGTGATGTGATGTGATGTGATGTGATGTGATGTGATGTGATGTGATGTGATGTGATGTGATGTGATGTGATGTGATGTGATATGATGTGATGTGATGTGATGTGATGTGATGTGATGAGATGTGATGTGATGTGATGTGGTTTTATCCTAAAAACTTTATAAATATATTTTAAAAACATAAATGTATAATTAAATTTTTAAAGTGACAAAAAATTGGTATTTGAACTTCACAGATACACTATAACCATAGATAGCGTCTTAAAAAAATTAAAATAATATTAAGAAAATCTTACGACTTTTGTTTTAATTTTTGTAATGAAATCAGAAGACATGTTTAATTTTTCTTTTAAGATACCTGATGACATAAGCCAACTGTTAATCGGTATTGTTGCAGTGACTGTTTTACGAAAGTTTCATATTCTTATTAAAGAAATGCACGTGATATTTTATTGTAATTTAAGCAATTCAAAACTTTAAGTTTTTGCTTTATTACAAGCAATTCAAATTTATGTAATAAAGCAATTCAAAAACATTACGTTCAAGACAAGAATTTGTTCAAAAAATATATCAAGAGTTAAAATTTTTCAAAACTTTAAATTTTCTTTTTTTTCTCTTATACCTGCAACCTATATCATATCCATACTTTTGATTTGTTTGTTTCTCCGACAAGTCACTGTGCGATGTGTCTGGTGGGATGAAAGTCGGCTTTGCAGAGCCCTTGAGGGAACAATTATTATTTGCTGAAGCTTGCGGTAGGTAGTTTTTTCCTTCCGACTTGTTGTTGTTAACACAAACTATTTTCTATGCAAAAGCAGAAAAAAAAATTAACTCAGACTGTTTTAAGCAACTCATTTAGCCGCCTTTTTCATGTTATTAGTCTGAATTGTCAGTATATCGCACCAGCTTTAATAGAGTCAAATATAAGCTAAAAAGTTACGCTTATTTTTTTTTCTATTCGGTCTATAATGCTTCGAAGCAGACAACAAAATTTCCACATCAACCATCGAACACCTTTTCATGTTTTTAATTACTAGTTTCTGCGCTGCTTAGATCCGCACCATCATCCAACTATCATCATGATCGTGATCGTTGATCGTCATGATCTTTCGACTCATCCTCTAATAACTTGTCTAACATATGCTATGAATTTCTAACCTTTGCTGACTGGTTTGACGCGTTTCATGTTTTATGTTAATTTAACACAAAATTAATTTCTTTTGCAATTTTTCGCTGCGGTTTCCTTTGCCGTAGGGCCTACATGTGTTCTGTGTGTGCTTGTGTGTGTGTGTGAGTGTGTGTGTTAACGTAACTGCAGCGTGCTAATTAATTATTATTATTTACCGATGCAAATTAAGGTATTAATATCTGCACCTCAGCCAACACATGCTCGTTCGTATATTTTGCATAATTATTTCAATGCATGGTTGTTACTTTTAAATAAGTTATAAACAAAAAATATTAATTTTAAGCAAATAGGGAAGAAAACGTCAATTAGCTCCGTTATTGCACATACCTTTAATTTGTTAATTTTTTTTTTAGTTTTTCTTGCCTAAAGATGAACAGGTGTAACAGGTATTCACAGTAAATCGGCCTTGGTTCAAAAATAGTCTGCTAGACAATTAAAAATATGAAATCCATCAAGTGGAAAAATATCGAAATGAAGTTTTTAAATGCGGTGTAAAAAAACTGTGAACTTTTCAATTATTATACATGAATGATTGCAAACATTCCATTCATGGTACACAATTTTGATGGAAAATTGATTTGAACTACTTTAATATTTTATTTGAAAACTAGCAAATTTAACGGTATTACTCGATACTGGTGGAGCATTGGTGCCGTAGGTTAATCCCACTATTATTTTTGTTGGGAATAACTTTTAATAAAAGTTAGAAAATTATTACTTTACAGAATCTTTTTATGGCACTTTTTGTGAACCAATGACTTCCTCAGCAGTAGTATCTTCAGTAACGTCTTTGAGTTCAGAGTGGAGTAGGCCTCGGTAGTCCCTTGTGATTAGATATCACAGTCTACTTTCTTAGATTAATCTTGCCCTTTCCATTGTATCTCCTGGCTGGCAGTGAAGTCAGCCTTTATTTTTATGAGGGCTTCCGCCTGTTGGACTGCACCTTCCTCTATAGAGTCCTGACATTCCAGGTGTATATCTGTAAATCATATTATTTTTATGAGGGCTTTCGCCAATTGGACAGCACCTTCCTATAAATGGTTTGGACATTCCAGGGTACACATGCGAGGCTCCGTTGCATTCAATTTTTTAAGGCCTTGGAGAGATCTCACAAGTTTAATGTCTACAGGAGACACGGAGTTTCGGGTTTGGAGCATTTAAGACTCCGTTTCGCCTTGACGTCAATTAAGAATAACATGAATCTAAAAATATATATAAAAAATGTATATAAATATTTAGATTATTTGTTGTTTAGTATTTATTAATTCTAGTATTAAATGAGTATATTAAAAGAGTAGGTTTAGGGTATGACTGCCGGGTTGGACTGGATTAGAATTTCTTCGTTACCTGTCTATTTCTAAGAATTGTCTCAAACAAAAAATTCCAAAACTCCAAAGTAATTTCTTTTAGAATACAACTCTTAGAGAAATCTGCTCGTTTCGTATTTTATTTGCCCTAAACAAAAAAAAAACAAATTGGCCATTTCAGCCCTTGAAAGGACTTTGACCGAGCTTCTTATGATCAATTGTGTTGTGTGTGTTATTAAATGTTTGCACACAATTGACAGAAAACTGGACCTACATGTTTTATGCCGACTCCGAACGGCTAAAGTTCATGTTCTCAAGAAGCTTTACATGGCATTATTTACTCTCTGAGGTTTGCCATTCTCTGCAGAGAGGTGGTGACCGATCAGAAAAATTTTTTACTGAAAAAAACTTTTCGCCGCGGCTGGAGACTTTTTTAAAAAATTATAGGAAATCAAGGATTAATGAAATCTCTTCGTGAAGGCTACTACAATGACCTTAGCAATATTTTACACCGAGTTCCCTAAACGCTTTTTATACCCTAAACCTGAAAGGTGAGGGTATATTAACTTTGTGCAAACGTTGGTAACGCAAAGAACGAAGCGCGTGCGGTATAGAAAAGTATATATATTCTTGATTAGCGCCACCTCGTGAGTCGAGCTATTCATGTCCGTAAGACCGTCCGTCCGTCCGTCCGTCTGTGTGTTGTCCGTAAACATAAGATAAGAAGAAGGAGTAGAGATAATTGTATGGAACTTGGTACACATGATCATATGGACCCAAGGATTTGCACTTTTGGAATATTTTTGGAATCCGACCACGGAAACGCCTACCTCCCATACCATGCAAAAATTGAAAACTGCATAACTCTGATCATAATTAGCTTACAATAATCAAATTGGGTACGTATGTGTTTTATATCAACACAAAGATGTCTTTGAAAAATGGGTATCATCCGCTCACGGACACGGACACGCCCACCTCCCATACAACCCAAAAATTAAAAACACAATTAATACGCATCTGCTTAATTTACAGAGATACAATTTGACACCTATGTTTTTTATAAAAAAACAAAGATGGTTTTGTAATATGGACATCATCCGCCCAGAGTCACGTCTACCTCCCATACAAAACAAAAATTGAAAACTGGATATATAAGCTAATAATTAACCAACAACAATAAAATTTGGTATGTATGTGTCTTATATCAACACAAAGATGTCTTCGAAAAATGGGTATCATCCGCTCACGGACACCCCCACCTCCTATACAACCCAAAAACTGAAAACGCAATAAATAAGCCTATATTTAACCAAAAGAGAGGTACAGAGAGTTTTTTATGAAAAAATAAAGAAGATTTTGGAAAATGGACGTCATCCGCCCACAGACACGCCCTCCTCCAACACAACCCAAAAAGTTTAAAACTGAATAAATAAGATTATGTTTATCATAGATAGATCAAATTTGGTATAAATGTATGTATTTTATACCAAAATTAAGGTGTATTCAAAAATTGTGAGTAATCCGTCCATGAACACGCCCACCTCCCATAGCGAAAGCATAATAAAGGCATTAACTGTGAGCTATAAGAATAAAACTTGGTATGTGTAAATTTTTCTTCAACATTTAAATGCATATAAAATATAGCCTTCATTCGCCCACGGATACAACCATTTTCAATAATATTATTTTTTTTTTAAAAAAGAAGGTTTAGGGTATTTCATAGTCGGCCTAGACCGACTTTAGACTTTCTTTACTTGTTTCATATCGAAACCAACCAGGCCTGATAAACCTGCCATCGAAGTAATGGTCCCGAAAATGTCTCCACAGGGAAGTAAAGCTGCATTTAAGGGGGTCTTCTCATTGAGCAACTTTTTTTTCGACTTTTTTTTTTTTAATTTTTTTATAGCTTGGGTAGTTGTGAATATGTCCCTAAAAGGATTTTTAGAAATTCGAAATACTTTAGAAGATACAGCCTTTTTTGTGAAGCAAGGTCTTCGTCAAAATGAGCTATTTTAAAAATTACTTCAAACTTTAAACGCGTTTATCTCGAAACCACGTTTTTCGAACTGGCGGCCATGATATCTCCAGTTCAACTGAACCGATTTTCATGAAACAAAGTGGAATCGACGCAGAATTGTCACCATTCTCGGATGAACCTCGATCATAATTTTAAAAAATTTTTTACTATTTTTTTTTTACACTAAACTAAAAAAAAAAAGCCCGAAATTGAATTTTTTTTTTGAATGGCCGCCATTTTGTCAACAAAAATCACAAAATTAAGCTTGAGGTTCACCCGAGAATTACATCTATACTGATTATAACCCCTTTTTTTTCATTTCAGACGCTCCGGAGACCCGGAATCGTGGCCGCCGTGACGACACCTTTTTTTTTCACCACCAACTTTGAAGTCTCATTACTTTTTGAACAGCCCACGTATCGAGGCAAAAAAAGTTTTTTTATTTACTTTGAAACTTTTGTAATACAATAAATAAAAAAAGTTTTTAATTATTCTTTACGTTTTCAAATAAGAATTTTTTTAAAAAGGGTCCAAAAAACGGGTTTTGAATGAGAAGACCGCCTTAAGCCCATTTAATTTTATGAGTTTGAATCCAGATAAGTTTCTGATTCTGTGAAATGATTGGAACAATAAAAAATAACAGAATTGTAATGGGTACCAGGACATGAAGGCAACGGATGGTCATATTGCCTTGCATAAGAAGATCATCTTTATTGACAGCGAGCCATGTTGGGGTCTATTATTTGGTTAGCTAGAAACACGGTCAGGATATTGAAATGCTGAGGATTTCAATAAAAGTGTAATACTTGCAATGCATGCACTCTCAGTAAAGTTTAATCTACAAATTAACTCAGTCTTGCAAAAACTGAAATTCAACTTTTTAGATTTCTTCGTTTTGGTGCTTTAAAAACTATGCCTTTAAAACTAATGTAGGACATTCACAATTGTTCACATAGACTTCGATGCACTTGAGCTCACTTTAAACTATGTAGCTCACTAACTAAGCTTTGTCTCGTGACATGACGTTTTATTTGACAGTTTTATCTTGTGTCTTAAAGTTTAAAAAACTATACTTTAAGGCGCTAGCAGGCATTTTATTATCTATCAAAATACTTCGGATGGTGCTTCGGAAAGTCTTTGATTTTAATCGTATTGTATTTGTATTATATCTCAAAGAATGAAGAAGTTATGATTCTATCTTTCAGCCCACAACAAAAAAAAACAAAATATAGATAAGACCTACTTTTATTATTTTATCTAACAAGTTCGTAAAAAATGTGATTTTTTTATCTGACACAGATTGACATCAAAGAAGAACAACAGGTGATACTTAAATCAATAATGCTATAAATTTCAATTAATTTTAATTGACCTGAAACGTATTATGAATCTTGAACTCATATTTTAAAAGCAACCATTAAAGCGCCAGCCATTTGTAGCTAATAGATACAGTTTGTATAGCGAATGAAAATTTATATATTTTTTTTTATTTGTACTTTTTTTATTTATTCATGCCAAAGAGCGTAAAAAAGAAATCAATGCTATGTCTGTAAGATCGATAAAACCAATAAAATCTGTTGTCACTGTACAGATACGCCCATGAACAGTTATGTGACAGTTCTATGCATAACATGGCCATTGGTTATTGTTGTCTAAACCATCAGACGCTGTCTGTGCAACAATAGCAACAATCCTAATATATGAACCTTTTATGTTTATGATGCGTTATAAATCGTAAATTTCTTGACTTCGATCTGACTGACTTTCCACATGATATAGGAAAAATATCATAAAGAGAAATAGAAAAACAAATTGAAAAGTAATAAACAAATTTAATTATTTTTTAAGATTTATATGCGACAAAATCGCTTTGCGGTTCGACGCACAAACATATTTTTTTTTTTTTTAGGACGACGAATGAAAATATTTTGATAGCTAAACGTTTTGGGTACCGCCTCAAACAAACCCAAGCCCCGGTATCTAGCTATATATGATGAATTATTAAGAAGGGCATAAGCAAAGCGCAAGAGTTTATAAGAAATGTCATTGCAGTGACATTTAGATGGCACAATTTTATTTATTTATTTATTTGTGGTTTTTATGTGTTTTGTTTTTTTTTTTTCTTTATATTTTTCCTCCACTTCTTATAAATCAAAAATCAGCTTGTGGCATGATTAAATTCAAGAATTTGATTAGATTTGATTGTGATCGCGTAAAATGCGTTAGACTATCAGCAGCGTACCCAACCAACCTTACACCTTGGCCTACCTATTGGCTCTGCAATTAGCCCGCACACACGGTTCGATGTTTTCGTAATGAACGCTTGTGTGTAGCGCTCAAGAAAAATCATTAAAACGTGACAGTTTTTAGAGGTAACTCGTAAATAATATCAACAAAATGGAATGAATCAACGCTGCGTGATCGATTTTTAACGATTACACTTGAGCTGCAGCAGCGAAGACTCCGTCGCTCTTACAATCCAATTGAAATTTACGTGTTATTATTTTCTTTCCATTCGAACACACACTTCAATTGTGACAAAAATTAATTGATTTCGAGTATTTTATAGCTCACACTTCAGTGATTGCTGGCCATGCATTTTGGGATTATTTAAGTATTGCGTCAGGTTTTAGGGTTTTAAAAGAATGTGCTTAGTAGTTGCTCGGTTGCAAGACCGCATTGAACATATGTCTGGGAACATACATATG
The DNA here is from genome assembly GCA_958299015.1 of Tetanocera ferruginea. Classification (NCBI taxonomy): domain Eukaryota; kingdom Metazoa; phylum Arthropoda; class Insecta; order Diptera; family Sciomyzidae; genus Tetanocera; species Tetanocera ferruginea. The sequence continues at coordinate 105,847,573 of OY282644.1, forward strand.
TCAAAAGTGTTGATGCGTTGACATTAATCATTGACATTCCTTAAGTTTAAAATCGTTGAACAATTAGAAATTCAACTGTTTACGTTCGATAAGACGTTGGTTGAACAATTTTCAAGAGCTACCAATGCAATGATGTAGTTATTCTAGGAATTGTTTGAATGTTTTTTGAGGCACCTACTTTAAAGGTACGTGAATAAAAGCAGTTAAAAATGATTTTGGGAAAATTATAGAAAATAGTTTTTGTTTTTGTAATTTTTGTTTCACCAGCAAAAGCTCATAATGATAAATATTTGTGCAAATTTATTCAAACCAATTTTGAACTTCTTAAATATTAAATATTAGTTTAAAACACGATGGCTAATTTTAATTTTTTTTCTTCATTAACCTGCAATCAATAAACAATTTTAATGTTTTATTAACATGCAATAACAGTTAAGATACTCTTTGGTTTTTAATTTTTTCGCACCTTCACAGCTTTGATCTATTTAACAAAAATCTTTGAAGAATTTGAACATAATTGAAAATAAAGACTGTCCCAGAAATAACTGTCCTTTTGTTTTTTTTTTATTGTAAAAACACCAATAATGTTTTTTTAAAAATTCTTTCAGTTCATTATTAACCCTTCGATGCGTGAACATTTTTTTACCCTTCAATGCGTGAAGAGGTCCCCAGGGACCGCTTTTTGTATTTGTAAGTATTTTACTATGAAAAAAAATTGCAAAAATTTTTTAAATTTTTTTTTTATGTTTATTATTGTCTAAAGAACAAAACTGTATATAAAAAATTTTTTTTTTTTTTTTTTTTTTTTACATGGGTCATATGAAAGTGAATAAAATTTACATATAAAACATCTTATTTTCTATTGTTGTTGTTGCTGCTGTTGGTCCATCGTAGCCTGTTCGCAAGTATGACAGCGGTGGAGGACTGTAGAATGCTCTCGGCAAACAGCATTGTCGCAATTGAAGCAGTAGGCCCTCGTTTTCCGCTGCCGTCCGTACTCAGAACGGCATAGGCGGCATGACGGCCTGTTCGTCCTTGGCGCAAATGCTGGTGAATTAACTTCCACCGGTCTTGGTCTTATCTGAAAAGATAAAAAAAAATAAAAAAAAACAAAAAAAATAAAAAAAAACAAAATTAGTAGTCTGGTTGTGAAATTGGAGCAGTTTTTTCTTACCCTGACATCAAATGTCTATAATAACGGCATAGGCGGCATGACGGCCTGTTCGTCCTTGGCGCAAATGCTGGTGAATTAACTTCCACCGGTCTTGGTCTTATCTGAAAAGATAAAAAAAAATAAAAAAAAACAAAAAAAATAAAAAAAACAAAATTAGTAGTCTGGTTGTGAAATTGGAGCAGTTTTTTCTTACCCTGACATCAAATGTCTCCATCGCATTGCGTATCTTTGGATGCTTCGTGATTTGGTTGTTTAGGGCCCGATTCTCAATGCTTGGCATTGCCAACTGCCTGGTGAGGAGCTGGAGAAACGCCCGCCGTCGATCACTTCGTTGGTCAGGCTGCATTTCGTTGTATATGGTGAATGCAGCAAGTGCAGCAACGTCTACCATATTGTAAAACATTGCTAATGGCCAGCGTTGTGTAGAGCGTTTGCACGAGTAATTGCCCAGCATTTGGTCCATCACATCTACGCCAGATTTATTAGCATTGTAGTCCAGAATGCTGTAGGGTTTCCGCTTTGCACTGGCCTCGTCGACAGCGCAAGTATAATGTTGAGTAGACATAAGAAGAACAGCTTTGTTTCGTTTTGGCACATATGAAGATAGTGCTATATCGCCATCGTTGAAGCCGAACAATGTGGTGAGGATAGGACGCTGGCGATTTTTCTGGAACTCCTGCGGTACGAACCTCTTATTTGCGCGAACTGTTCCAACGTAGCCCGTTTTCCTCCTCATCAAAACACGTGCCAAATCCAACGTTGTGAAGAAGTTGTCTGCATAAACTGTATCATAGCCAGTATCCATATATCTCTCCATAAGCGTAAGTACAACATTTTGGCCCTGATTTACTTCACGATCCTGGTTTGGCAATTTACCAGAATAGCAATTACCAAAATAAACTACCACTTTATTATGTTTTCAAGGAAGGACGTAATATAAATAGTACAAAAATAAACTACCACATAATTATGCTTTCAAGGACACAATAACAATTATCCAAAAATTACCAAAAATTCACAGAACACATCTGTGATATGTTGAAACAATAAAAAAATTATAATAAAGCGAAGAACAAATGCATTTATAAGTGTTTTATTGCATTTTCAGTACAAGCTCCCTAAGGAGCTGTTCACGCATTCGCGCATGTATTTGATTTAAATGGGTGTAGCACCTAAACCATTGGTCGGATTGCCTTGATTTTTTAAACGATTCTCCACAAAATTCTCTTGGAATACATGGTAACTTTGGGGGGGTGTTGTCCTGGCCGAAATAGGAGTAAATTGCGTTTGAAAACGCAATAAGTTCCTAGGGACCTGTTCACGCATCGAAGGGTTAAGTGAACATTACAAAATAAATGAAAATTTCATTTACACTGCAAAAAAAAACACTTAAAAATTATGCACTTTTTGATTAAGGTACTCCATAAGGTGTTTACCAAACTTTCGTTGACCTTAGTGTATGCCCGACGCCATTTACGTCGATATTTCGATATTTTTTTCGCAGTTTGTTTGGTATTCTTAATATTTATTTTCATTAAAACCCAATATCTTTCGATTGGACGAAGTTTGGGGCAATTCGGAAGATTGTCTTATCTTGGTACCACAGTGACATGTTGCAAGGTCAGGCGAAAATGGTACTGAACCTTGGTGCTGAAGTATAAAAGCCAGCAAACGCCGCTCCAGACACTCTCTGATGTAAATTTCGGTGTTGATTGTGCGATCTGTCACAAATTCCTTACATCGAAGGCCACATTTGCAAATGACCTGCCTTTTGCAATTTGGTATGTTTTTCTGTGGTATATTTAGAGGACGCTCCACCCTTTCGAACCGTAGTAAAACATCCGTGTCCAGTTAACTGCTTGAAATCTGCTTTGCAGTACGTTTCATCGTTCATGATCACGCAATCAAATTTTGGCAAGTAATCGTCATACAGTTTTCGAGCCCTCCTCTTGGCTTCGGCATCCTTTTCTTCTGACCTAACAGGTACTGTTTGTACTTTAAAGCTTCTTAGGAAATACAATTTTTTTATCCATTGTTAAACTTCCTTAGCGATCTTCTTGTACGTGGTGTTTGGATTTTCCTGGTATTTGCAAATAATTTCTTTCCGCTTTTCTTTTGGTTGAGACGACATCTTTTCAGTAGCTCTTTTATTTTACTAATGAGTATTTTTTTTTATTCTGCAATATTTATAATTTATTTAGGTGCCAAATATGTTGCTAAAAAGATAACACCTTTTTATAAATAACCTGAAAACAAAAGGACACTTATTTCTGGGACAGTCTTTAGTGGCTCAAAAGAAGTTAACTTGGGAAGAAATGTACAAAAATCCTCTTCATAGAATGGCTTAAAATGTCAACCCAAAAAAAGGGCGAACCAATTTTCAATGATTGGATATAGAAACTTGCAAATAGATGAAAAGTATTTTGAATATAATGTTGTTTTAACCAATACCGACCTACCTCTGAGACCTTTTGTTATGTAAATATTCGATTTCTTGCTATTTTTGCGTCATAGCATCCATCTTATTGAAGCAACCGTCATTACATAGCTGTCAAAATAAAGTGTAGCTGTTAAGTTTGAATACCAACATTTTGATATACTGCGGGACATCTGGTTTCTGAGATACAGTCTCACTGATAAGTATACGTACCCCCCTTAAAATGTCGTGTCTGGTCAAAGTACAAACTTTCTTTATGAAAAAGTTGTATGGGAAAGTTCTTTACTTAAATTAAATTTAAGTAAAAAATTGGTTCGACAAAACCATTGTCTAATCTGATCAGTTGTTTTGCAAATAGTTTTTTGTTGTTTTAGCAACCTGTGGCTTCATGATTTATTTGGCATTAAGCTTAAAATATAGTTCTTGAAAAATATGTTTTTTAAGAATTATTAACTTTTTTCTAGCTTTTTTTAAAAGTTCAAAATATAATTCTTAAAGAATATGTTTTTTAAGAACAATCAACTAAAATTAACATATTAAAATGCCACAATTTTGGAATTCAAAATTTAATATATTATGTTGAAACTTTCGTTTTTTCGGGGTAAGTTTTAAAAAAAAAAAGTTTATATTTTATATTTTTTTAATAATAAAGTATTAAAAACTGATAATTTTGTCAATCACAAAGTTTAGAAATAGTGATTTATGTTCTTTTGAGACCATTATTTGTATTAATAAAAGCAAAAAAAAAACTGTCAACAAAAATTTTTATATATCATGTTCATTTTTATTTTAAAGCATATTTTCAAAAATAAAAAAAAATAATTGTAGTACGAAAAGTAGAAAAAAGGCACATATTTTTTTAGGATTTGTTTATTTGTTATCAAAATTTGTCAATTTTTGAAGGTTTCATTTGATAATTTTATATATTAAAATCACAAAAATATATATCAAGTTATATATTTTCGAAAATGTTTTAATTTTATTGATTTACTCAAATATTATTTGTTATAAAAAACTTTAATACGCTTAGTTTATTTTTTTAACTCACATTTTTGTTAATTATATGTTTAGGAGAAGCCAAAAAGAATTGAACGAAACAAAATTTTTTTAAAAATATCTCAACTTTGAAGTGTCGCAGAGTAGCCAAAACTGAATCTGAATATTTTATTTTAATTTAATTGATGCAATTAACTGTCGAAGTTTTTTTTTTTAGTTAAGCAAAGTCAAGATGTTTCTTCTTATTAACAGGACTGATAAAATTGTGTTGTCGCGGAATGCAGCTATCAAATCCACTTTCCTTCAATTTTGTTTTTTGACGTAGAATTACAGCGCGATTTGTATGGAGTCGTTTTAACAGATTTTTTCAAGGCCATGAAACTTTTTTGACGAATACTTTAGGGTATACCTAAAGCCTTTAATGCTCATCTTTCAAAGATAATATATATACTTAAATATCAGATATATCCTGCGTTGAATGAATATTTAATCTTTGATTTTGTCACTATTATATTAAAGTCGGAAAATAGCAATATGTAAGAAGAAAAATTTTTTTTAAAACTTTTTTCCATACATTTTTGAATATTTTTTACAATTTATAATTAGCATCGAAAAAGGAAGCACTTAATACACATAAGTAAAAATGTATATAGGTCCAAAGGTTGTCCTTCTGTCGCTCTCTTTAAACAATATTTAGTTTAAACTCTCCGAACGTATACTTTTTTGTGTTGCAAAATATGATCTAATTTAAATTTTGATATTAAATGACTTACAATCAACGATTCTTAATTTTTTGTCAAAAACGAAATTTTGAGGTGGGGTACGTATACTTTTCTGTGCGACTGTATATAAAGACACATTTCTTTTTTAACGCAAAAAATAAAAAATGTTTAATGATTCTGTTTCGAAATGATTCGAAATTTTTGGCATTCGTTACTTATGAATTTATCTTCTAGCAATTTTCAGGCCTGAATACAATGTTGGAATTAGTGTGAAATACTTTCGTGAAGTGTCATTACATACTAAAAACATAATTTAAATTATTTAATAATATTCCAAATAATATTCAAAAAGATGTGACATCAAATAAATACCGCATGTCTCCGCAGTGAACGCTTTTAAATTTGGGAGGAGGGTCGGCCTTCTCTTCTTAAAATGTAGATCAAGGTCTACAGCACCTCCCAAAAGATTTCATACTTCTTTTCAATTTCTGTTTCTGTCATATTGATGTGTGCCAACTTCGGAGTTCTACGATTCGATTCCGAAATTTTTACTGTTTTTCTCTGCAATCATAACACAATGATGCAAATATATTCAAAGTAGGAGTTATCTCTATAGCATAATATTAAAAGTAGTGAAACAATTTGCTATTTTTTCAAGAAAATTCCATTTGGAATTTAACTATAGTCTATAAGTTTAATGTAAAAATGCAAACCACTTTAACTTGAAAACTTTTAATAATGGCAAAACAGCAAACCGACGACGGGAATTGTGAAAATTTTAATTTTTCACCAACACCTGCCCACTTCCGGTGCATAATTAAGGCTTCCCGTCAATGGCCAATAATAGAGTCAACTTTTCATTTACACCGAACAAACGATAATATATAAAAAAAAAAAGAAAAATCACAACAAAAACATCAAATCCCGCAACACAACAAGCAGAACGTTGAAGAAACATAACAAAGACGCACAGCAACATAATGAATGATATGAACAGCAGCAACATGAATAGCAGCAGCAGCAACTATTGAACTGGCATTGATTGTTGGGGGGAGACTGAAAACAACTGGCAATTGCTGGGTGGTTGAAATGGTGGAGGGAAAAGACGTAGTGTAGATTTCATGCCAACAGCAACAGCTCATTGTGGCAATGACCAGGCTAGATCAAATTGACGAGATCACAGCTTCCTGGCCAAGCATGAATTGCTGTGAATTTGTTGCTGCTAGTTTATTAATTTTTTTTTTCTTTTTTGCCAATTGCTGGCTGGCTGGTCAACTTGTTGTTGCTTCAGCTGGCAATAATAAATCGCTCGAATGCGGATAAATAAAAAATGGCACTTCCAGGCTGTCTCATTGCTGCGTATTGAGCTGTCAGCACATGTCTTGATCTACACATGTTAATCGCTGCACATTGAATTTTGACTTGGCTACCAATGGCGTCTATGGCGCAGTCTTCGATCGCCTCCGCTGAGACTGCGTCGATTGCGTTTACTATGGAACGCACAAAAGTTGTCGATTTAAAATTGGCCTCTAGCTCGGCTGCTGCTGCTGGTGTTGTTGTTTTGCTGTTGCTGTTGATGATGATCGATCATCGCGTCTCAAGTTCCCACAACATTTCCTCAGGCTGCATTCATACAAACTTGATTTGCACACTCGTCGTAGTCTTGGTCTGTGTCTACCAACTACATTGCTTGGTCAACATTTTGGCGCTGCTTGGAGACACAGTGGCAGGCAGTGGCTAACTGCTAGGCTGGCTGGCTGGCTGGCTGGCAGGCAGTCAGTTTGGCATAGATTTCACGTCAAAACGCATGGGTGTACGTATGCATCATTCTGATGGTCATCATCAGTCGTAAGCGCATATCAGTGATCACAGCAACAACGACATCTACAACAACAACAAGAGCAACATGTGGCTATTTATTTGTGCTGCCTGCCTTACTTTGTGTGGTGGTAACAAATTTTGTGGCAAAGAATTGGTTTATTCAGGTTTTTGTTAGCTGAATTTGACATAATCTTCAGGCTAAAATCTGTGAACAAAGGAAACAAAAAGAAAATCACAGTTTTTGTTGCGAGCAACAAGTTGCAAAAGTACAACAGCAGTCAGGGCCGACAGAAGGTATTATGGTGCCCGAGGAAATTTTTTCGTCTCACAGTGAATTTTCACCAAATCAGTATTGAACAAACATTGAGGTACAGAGTGAGAGATTGATGAAATATGATTTATAAATTATGCCTAAATGATACACTACAACTAACTAAAGTACTTTGAATTGCATATGAGTGTGAATTTAAAGCAACGGGTTTTGTTGGCTTAAAACAACTCCATATTTCACAAAGCACGGTCAATTAACTTTTTATCGATTTGTCGGAACATAAATAAATTCTTAAAATTTTGAAAAATTAAATTATTTCCAAATATCTATCAAATAATTGAAGACATAAGTGAATGAAAGTGATAATTTGCAAAAATGTAGTTTCTAAAAAAGTTTAAAATTTATACTGTAATAGTTAACTTTTTAAATAGCAACAAACATTGGTTGTTTTAAGTTCTAAAATTATTTGTATATACATAAGACTTTTATCCATGCATTGAACAACGAAAATGTTACACATCACCTTCATGTTTACACTAATGTCTTGAATGAAAATTTTGCTAAAAAAAAAATTTTTTTCGACTTGGCCATGAAATAAAGTCTTTAAATAGTAAACTTTAAATAGTGAAAAAATGGACAAGTACAAAATATTTGCTTTTGTATGTTCCTAGTTGGTCTTAAGTTGCTAGTTGAAGATTTTTAAATCTTGTAGGTAGTTCAGATTCAAACCACATGACCAAAAAGAAAGGTTTGGCGAAAAATAAAAATTTTGGATTCGTTTTCGGTTTATTTTGTTGTAGATTTTTTTCTTTTTCTAAAATTCAAATCTTTTAAAAAAGATTTAATTTATTAAAATTATTTTCCTCACACAAAGTTGAATTGCTTTTCGATATTAATACAATCGAAATACTTATTTTGAATCGAAACAGTACAATTTTTTAATAATTTTCGTAAGAAATGCTTCGAAAATTTTAAATTGTTTGTTCATAAATGAGTCAATAGATTAAGGAAAAAAATTTTTCTCTATCAGATTCACCTACGACAATACAGAAATGGCACTAGTTTTTTGACAAATGGCACTAATCTGTATCCAAATTCATGTTAATGGATTTAAGTGATCTTGGGCTTAAAATGTTCGTTATCGATCCCTCTTACAGATCTATTCTGTCGCGGTGAGATTAATCTTATTACCGATGAAATTTACCATTTGGTAACTAATACTTCTTTTTGGTATTCTGCAGCCACTCGTTACTGGTGAATTTTGTTACCATATATTTAGGTGGTAACAAGTAAATAGCTGACTTATTATTGCTTAGATTAAGACAAGTGCTCAAAAAATGATAAAAATTGATAAAAAACTGTAGCTGGGTCGGCGTAGTGCGTGCATATTTCGAGCTAAGGAAAACAAATATATTAAAAATTCATAAAATATAATTAATTCCATGTATTTACTTTTCATTTTTCATTGTTGTCATATCACCACACTATAAAACAGAATTGCCATATGCAAGAAAAAAACTTTATTTCAATATGGTGAGTTTACAACGGTTGACAGCGTTACCGAGTGCACAGAATACCAATTTCTAAGACCGGTAACGAGTTTCAGTAACAATATTGCTATTACCGGTAACACACAGATTCGATCTGTTAATGGACAAGTGTGGTTTTTTGAATATTTCAAAATAACGACCCAATATCAGAGAAAAATCAAGATATTGCAGCAAAATATTTGCAAAAAGAAAATTTCACGACCTAACCGCTTGTTTCTGAAAGAAAATTGTTAGTTAATGACATACCTACGGCTGATCCATTATGGCCGCTGAAACGTCAAAATACTCAAAAAATTGAACAAAATCAAGATTTTGACTAGAGTTCTAGACACATAACCTGATTATTTTGTACTAAAATGTGGAATTTCAATCACTCAATACATATACAAGCTAGTAAGAATTCTAAACCCAAAATGGCGGCTACAGTTAACCTCAAAATTTAATAAAATCCAATCTGCCTTAATGGAAAAACCTTCTTACTGATACACTAAATTAACCATTTGGCATCGATTCTTAAAAAAAACAAAAACAATTTTTAAATTTTTGAACTTTTTTATTAATAACCAGCACGAAAATAAGGAAGATCATATTTAAAAAAATTTGATGATTTGATTTGGCTAATTTTAACATCAGCAGCAATCAGGGCAATCGGCAGGAGCTGCTGATTGGTATACTTCCTTTTGTTTTGATCTTTTGGTCTAAATTTTTGAGCATTTTTCAGCAATTCTTGTTCGAGAGATCCAGTAAAGGATGATCTTAAAAGAAAATATTATCAATCATTTACTTCCACATAAAAATATAGAAATGCAAGCTTTTATCCTAGTTGACAAATGTTCGGCCGACATTTAACGGCTTTTTTTAAAGTGAATCTTCTTGTTATATTATTTTAATTATGCTTTTATTATGATATAAAAGTATTTTAACACTGGTATTTTGTTTTTTTCTTTTTATAGAAGCTTTAATAATCTTTATTTGACTTCTTCGAAATAAAGTTGTGTCTGACTGGTCGAAACGATGCTATGAAGATTTACTTTAAAAAAAAACAAAACTAATATCAACAAAAGTCTGGACTTGAACTTTTTGAATTTAAGTCTAGTATTCTGTTCGTTTGCGTGAAATGTCGATGGTAACATTCATTTTTTTGTTGTTTTAAAATTCTGACAAACATTTTGTTACGTAGAAATTGAAAAACTTGAGAAAGTCATGCTCTATTTTTCAAAATTAAGAAAAGTTAATATATAAAAACAAGAATTTTACGAAAAATATCACTTTTCACATAAAAATAAATAGGCATTAAATTGCCGTGAAAAAATGTTGCAAGAGAAATGTTGCGAGTATATTTTACAGCGGAATAGATAACTTCTCATTTCTAAGCTTTTGTTTTTTGAATGGAGATTCGAGTGAAATTTTACATGAATCTGAACAGAGTACTATGCTTTATGCAAAACATACATTTTTGAACTGTTGGTGTGAACCAAGTAAGAATGCGGAAACTGCTTCATATAAATAAATTTATTCCAATAGACAGGATTTTTATAATATCTGATGTTGATACCCGAATTGGGTGTCAGATTTTTCTAATATAAGTAGATACACTCGGCTTTCTTTCTTCTTCGATATGGTTATGCATATCAGGTTGAAATTATGAAATTAAGCTTACATTTTCTAGAGAAAACGCAATACATACAATAAAATAATTCATATGTCAAAAATGTAGTCATGAAAAAAATAAAACAGTTAATATTTTAAGCAATAAATATTTATTTTAATTATAAACAAAAGTTAAGCATATTATTTACTGTTTTTTTTGTGAAAAAGTTAGCATCGGTAACATTTTATTTTTTGCTTTGAACCAAGGATTTTACGTGTCAAACCAATTCAGTCAAGTCTGCCTTGGTTCGGAAATGGGGAGATAGATAAGTGGGAGAGAAAATGAAATCAAGTGAATCAAGTGTAGAATATTCTATGTGTGTGCAGAGTGCTATATCAACATGCGAATTTGAATCTAAGGCAAGTGTTACGCCTTTACCTCAGTCAATTCAAGTTACTTTAAACCATCTCATTCCACAAACATCTCTACCACCAACTACAACTTCCAAAGTCGTATGTCTAGGACCATGGCCAGACCAGGATTCGAACCTGGAACCTCTGGGTTGGCAGTCAAGGAAGCTAACCATTCGACTACCGAAACACAGCATCTGTAAAGAATGAACATAACAGATTATTAGAAAATCATGGAATTATCAACCCACTTAATTGCTTGCTAACTCCCGCCCATTCAAGAGGGCGCTCTTGGCAAACCACTACCTTTGACCTCCACCCTATCTAAATGCGGGCCTGACAGCAGCAGTAGCAGCCAGCACAACCTGTTGCATTATTTTGTTGAGTGCCACAGCCTGCATTGTTTGTTGTCCGGCTTTTTCTATTGTTGTTGTGAGCTTTTTTTTTTCCACTGAACTTGACCATGTTTCGCCGCATGTTGCCAATAGAAAATATCCGCTTTTCATAATTTTTTTTTTGCTTCTCTTGAATTGAGTAGTTTTCTTGCTGCTCGTTTTTCTTATAGTTTTTTTTCCTGTGGCTTTTGTGGTCGCGTTGTGGCTGGTGCTGTTGTGTTTGTTGTCAATTGTCATAGAGGGAGAAACTTGGTTGTTATTGTTGCTGATAATGTTGTTGTTGTTGTTGTTGTTGTTTCTTGCACTATACGCAAATTGTTACTTTATGCAAATTGTCGCCATACAAAGGCAACAGTTGTGGATAAGACCAATTCGTTGTTGTTGCAGCAGTGGCTGCCTGCGGTAAGTAAGCTAGTTGGCAACAGATTCTATCGTTGCTGCTGCTGCTGCATTTCCAACTGTAAATGCCCGCAGTTTTATTAACGGTTTGTAATTTGATTTTTTATGTTGAACATTTTCAATCAGGTAACGTAGCTTCAAGTAGTTTTATGGGTTCGCTTAATTTTCTGAGGGTCGCCGTTGCCGTTACCGTTGCCAGCACACAATGCCGTCATTATAGAAAATTTTCCTAACAACTTAATTTGAAATAAATAAATAAATGTTAACTTTTATTTAAAAAAAAACAAAACAAAATACTTCAATTAATTATGCCAGCTTGTATAGCTAACTGACTGACTGACTGACTGACTGACCACTTACTCAAATTGGTCTTTTTTGCTAGCAGCAACTTGTATTTTTCTAAATTAATTTCACTATTTTTATGCGTGTCGCCGCTCACCTCACCCGATTAACTCTATTTGTACTCCACCAATTTTGACATTGAATGATGTATCCACGCGCAGACAGCTGCTGCCCGCCCAATCAGTTCGATTTGATCGTTAGCCGATCTAATAGCTTTTCTTTGTTGCAGAGAAAATTGTTGAAAGCTTTAAAGCTAATCCACTGCTATTAAGGATTTATAAATATTCTCTTTGTTCGATGTTGTGGTTGTGCGTGTGGGCCATAATCGCTATCATCACTCAACAATCGTTGACAGTTAAAATGCTCCTTTTATTGTGCTTCATAAAACATCTTTGATTTGAATTATAGCTGCAACGAGCTGCAGCAGCAGTTGCTTAGTTGAGTTTATAACAAGAATAACTGCAAATAATTTGTTGGCATTGCAATGAATGCATTTTTGAGCAAAGAACGCAAAAAATTTCACTTTGCATGCTTAGCATCAGTGCCAAATGTATATATATCTATATATATGAATACGTGAACATTAAAGTTTGTCGCACGCTTTTTTGGTATTAAGGCGGGACATGACATTGGCCGTTTTTTGAAATCGTAAATTTCATTATGATTTTTTAAAATTTTATATTTTAATAAATATTCTAAAGATTCTAAGAAAGAAAATTTCATGGAAAAATTCTTACGGGTTCAAAAGTTACAGCCGGATTTGTGAGAGCATATTGTTAATTTTCGCCTTTTTTTTCTTTGTTTACAAACTTTGAACGCGGTTATCTCGAAACCATGTTTTTCGTACTGGTTGCGGCAATAGCGGGTTCATTTTTTGACGAAATTTTTTTTTGTATTTTTTTGCTTGATTCGCTATGACACGAGCTTTTTTTAATTTTTTTTTTTTGATTTTGTATGAATTTTTAAAGTCAATATTTTTTTCGAAAAAACACACTTTCAAATCACCAAAAATTTTAAAAAATTTTTTAAAAAAGCTCCTGTCATACGATAACCAATTTTGTTTAGATTTAAAAAAGCCATTTTTTTCCAGATTGGAGAATTTTTTCGACTCCCAGCTCTGCAACCACGAGTCCCCGTTTTTTTCTCTGCCGCCAGTTTGGAGCTCTATAAAAACATGTTGGAGTGAAAAATAGATTTTTTTAAATTTTTTTTTTTTTGTAATTTGTTCAATTCTCTACAATAATAAAAATAAAAAAAAATAAAAAAAATTTTGAAAAATATTTGTTTTTGACTGAGTTATGAATTTAAAAAAAGTTCTGATTACTATGCCGCGAATGTAATGTCCTTTCTTAATTAAAACTCAAAATAAATAAAACTTATATCATTCGAAAAGTTATCTTGGGCAGATATGCAGAATTTATATATATTAATGATTTATCAGATATAGGGGGCTCCCAACCTTCTAAGAGAGAAATTAATACTTTGAGAAAAAATCTGCTCTTTAATTAATATGAAATTTGGTTGGGGTATAGTTTTTGAGTTGGTCGAATTTGAATTTTTTTTAAAAGTAACAATTTCTTCAAAAAATGTAGTTTTATGCATTCGCCAATTGTAAAATTTGTAAAAAAATGTGTTTTGAATTCAAAAATTTAACTTTCCATGACAATATCTTGGCCGAATTTTAACGGTTTTTCAATTTTTTTAACTTTTTTTTTAAAGTTTGTTAAATCTTCTTTAAAATGTGATAAAAATAACAGCAAAGTTCTAACCACAAGTATTTTTAATGAATTTTCTTAATATTGTCGTTAGTTATTTAGCGTGTGTTTCAACCGAATGCTAAGAGAGAGAGAAAAACTGTCTCAAATTGAATGTTCTAAATTGGAAAGCCAATATATCCGCCATCTGTGAATATATTTAATTTATTTTTTTTTTTGTATTTAAATCTTATCATTTCACTTAAAAAAAAGTATTGAAAATATGCCTTTTTTTTTTTGTTTATATTTAAATTATTCCTTTTAAAAAAAGACTTCAAAATTTGATTTATTCTTAAAATATGAGGTAAAAATGATTTTTGTTGTAAATAAACAAAAACTCAAAATTGCATTTTAAATTTTCTTTCAAAGTATAAACCGGATTTAAGGTGAATTTATTTTGTCTTGACACTAAATTAATAAACTGTCCGTGCCATCAAAAAATCAAAGCCTCCCTATGATTTCTTTGACAAAATTTAATTTTTTTAATTTTTTAAAATATTAAAATGAAAAAAAAATTTTTTGAAGAAACTAGCTTTATATTTCCAATCAATTAAGAGTAACAGCCTCGAACTTATTTGAATCATCTTATATGCGAGATGGTTCAAATAAGTTCGAGGTAATGAATAAATTGGTCGAATTTCAACCCCAGGCGATACTAGTCTTAACCCATTAACGCCTGGCTTGACCAAAACTCTTCGCTAGTTTTGGCATAATATTTTGCATCGAAAAAAAATTCTAAAAATTATTGCATCCATCTTTCCTAATGTTTTCAGATCCGCTCTAACCGAATCCGCGATCAGTTTGACATAAAAAATAGTTTAAACAATAGTTTTTTAATGTTTTTCAACAAAAAACGTGAATTTTGCTGGTCTATTTTTTTTCGAAACGTCAATTTCACTTCGATAAAACTGTAAAATAATGCTTTAAACTATCCTATCGTGGTCATCGATAGTTGCTCTTGAGACATACGTGGTTGAAAATTTTTTTCCGGTCTCAATAAATAAATATGGCGGTTGTTTATATGCGGTTGTTTGGGTCCCAACGACCTTATTGAGGCCTATAAGGCCCAATTCATATCAGGCCCAATTTTGGGACCACCAACAGGGGAGCTCCGGGTAATGTGAAACTTAGTTTTCATGAAATCTGAGTATTTTTTATGAAAAATCGTGATTTGGGCCTCACCGGACCCAAAATTTTATCGCAATATTATGCCAAAACTAGCGCAGAATTTTGGTCAAGTCAGGCGTTAATGGGTTAATTAATATGTATATCAATAGACAAGTAATAAAAACTTTTTAACAAAAAAAAAAAAAAAAATTATATCACTACAAAGTAAAAAAATAATTTTAAATTCCTTTTCCCCGTAATTTCTGGTCAAAGTGGATAATTTATTTATTTTTATTATTTCATTGAATTACTTATTATATTAGTTTTTTCTAATTGTCTTATTGTTATAATTATATTATTTTCTTTACGAACTTAAAACCGTTTTTTGGCAAGAGCGACTTTTACTCACGGATCTTAACTTCGGCACTTAAATCTTGATTGTATTGCCTCTATTAACCAGAGAAGAGAATTTCTGATTAGCAGAGAAGTCGGGTAAATAGTGTGAAAAACTGTAAACTATGTTGCATACTTTACGGGTTATATTGTCAAAGTAATAATTAAAAGTCTTACGACTCCAACATTTGACAAAATAAGATTAAATAAATACATATATTTTTGTAAGTATAAAACCTTTTTTAATACATAAATCAAAGTTTCTAAATTTTGATATGATTGAATTTAAGCAACTTTCCCCCTCACAGTACTCATAAGCACTTTATTGATTGCAATTTGCTTTCTAGTGTAAATTGCAGCGAATTGTCAAGTTAACGTTTTCGCAATGGAGATGACAATTTCATCAACTTTTTTAAAACAACGCATTGCATGCAACGATATGAACGCATCATATCGCATCACACGCACGCAACAATGACAACGTCAACGAAAAACAACTCATCTCCAGGGCGACATGACAGATCACAAAGTCAAACAACGAAATCCCGAAGCGCCACGGATTTCATGTCATGTTGTCATTACTGAGCAGTATAACTTCGAGCTACTGTGGATTTGCCAGGAAAAAATAAAAAAATGCAGTGATGTGGATTGGTTTGGCTGGGATTGAGTTTGGTGTGGAGTAAAGTGTAGTGAAGTGAAGTGAATTGTGTGCAGCGTCATGACAATGACGACATAGTCAACGAGTATAAGGATGAGAACAATGTTGGTCACGTAATGTTTATTCATGATGTGGAGTATGTGATGAAGTTTGGCATAGTGCGATGCAAGCAGTGCGTAGAGATGAGAGACAGATATTGAGAGATTACTTGAATGGTACGAAGTGCTGAGATGCCCGCTTAAAATCAAAAGTCACAAAGATAGCAGATAATAGTGAAAGTGCACAGTAGATCTTAGATGATTTTTCATTTTAAATCGAATTGAAATTTGAATGTATGTGATAAAACAATATATGGAAAGAGCTACAGCCTTGCTGAGTGTTTATAACAATTTACAAAATATTTTTATTTATTTATTAATTGAGGGTAAACATGAGTACACTTTACTGTACTGTTACAATTATTGTTATTATTATTATTATTACTTTTCTTCGATATAAATTTGAACTTAAGAATTCAGATGACACCGTAAGCAAAATATTTTATGTGAATGAATTTACAGTTATTTCTATATTTTGCTTGAATGGTGCCTTGGTTGTAATCATTGATGATATTCTACTGTTTCATTCAAGTTTGAAACTTTCAGTCATCAAACATTCGAATTTCAGAAGACCTTCCAGCAGAAGCTCACAATATGGCTGCATTGCCTCATGACCTCCATGTCATTTGTAGGTATAAATAGCTTTTTTCTCTACCTAAACTTCTATCTCTTGTATTCTCCGTTTTCTATTGTAATTTCGACAACTTCATCTATATATTGGGATATAAAGCAATACCTATGCTGTGAAGCGATAATTTGAGATCACTATAGTTGCTTAGATGTGACTCCGAAATTATCCCCGGAGAGCTCACCTGCTCCACATAGTAACAGTTGAGTTAGCATCCGTGGACTGCTCATCATCTGAAACTTGGGGATATATGTTTTAGGCAACCCCAACTGATGACAAAAAAAATTTGTCTCTATAGAAGTAGAATCTTTGATGGAACCCGATAGGAGTCATTCTGCTTTAAACTCATTATACAGGTTTATTTTTGGGGTTTTTTTGACCCGAATTGTTCACTAGATGTACACTGGAGTCATGGTAGCTGCCTTGAGGAAGGTCACTTACTTTAATAAAGTCCAAAAGGTTCAAATGGCATCTATATGCCTCAGTGGTGCTCTGATAACGGCACAAACTGCTGCTAGGGAGACCATATCGCACACAATCTTCAAAAGTGACACAACTCAAAATTTTAAAATTTTCAGGAGAGGCAAAAAACTTTTTCTTTTTCAAAGCAACTTCATACAAAAGAGGACACAAAATTATTTTTTTAAAAATTAAAGAGCAATCAGATTAAAACAAAATTTTAACAGTCGATGAAGATGTGCGTTACAAATTGGTTTATATAAAAAAGTCAACATTTAAAAATTTTGAGTTGTGTCTTTTGAAGAAGGTGTGCGATATTTCGCCTTCTACCGCTTGATCTTTGCTAATCAAATGGTAGTTTGTTCAGCAATGAGGCTAAGAGCACACGGTGTATGGAAATGTCAAGAAACAACCCATGCACCCATATTGAGGATTTATAACTTTATTCCAGTACGAACTAACTACTATGAACCCTCTTTATCTTCTGACGCGAGATATGGTACGCTTTTCCCTACCAGGTCATACTATAAGCACGGTGCACCAAAGACACGAGGGTGTGTTTATTTCAGCACGACGGATTAAAACTAAATGATAAGGCAGGCTACTCGAAAGGAGCTAGGGATAGCCCTTGCCTGTAAGCTGCTGACCACTGTAGCGTTTTCCAAGACGAAATGATTCCAATAAAGGAGGTTACTTCATGGCTACAAAGAACGTAGTCTCAAAGTGAGCATTATTTATATTTTCCAACAGTCCGGTTCTGATCAATTCATTGAATCAAGTAACCATTAACTCAAAATCAGCCAAAGAATGATGTCCTTAGTTGGGGAAAATGTCTAATTATTTCAGCATCAAGCTAATATCGGTATCTGGGCATGAAGTCCTTAAGGATAATGAAAAGGCAAACGAGCTCTCTAGAAACGGTACCTTGGTGACAGGAGTAGTTCAAAACAGTAGTTCTGCACCGCGCCAAAAGATGTAATAGTAATCTAGGTTTCTGCGATGAGCTTGATGACTTATTAACGACAAGTATCAGGCGCCTAGATAGGTTTGTTAAAAGTACATTGTGATTCCATAGCGGTTGAAGGCAAGGATATGCTGGGGTATCACAATGGATCAAACTGGTCTAAGTGCGCTGGTGTATTTATTACATAGGCTGCCGCCTCTAGCTAACCTTTCCTAAAAGTTTATTTTTGAAAAAATAAGATTTGGCTGCCATATCCTCTTGATCAAAGGACCGTAAAGAGAGTCAAACCTTTACTTTAGGGTCTTACCACAGAAATAAGTTCAACCATACAAAACACAACCAATTTAATTAATTCAGATATGAAAGTTCGTTTAGTGACGAAGTGACATGAATCATCTAATTGAAAATACGGTGAAATATCCACTATTACGCCATATTCCGCGTAAATATCGTGGTCGCATTCAAACACATACATAGCTCATTATGCTGCAACGTTCGTGACCTTTCAAAATACTAAAACAAATAGTGTTCGCTCATGAACTTCAATGATATGAAAGATTTGTATCATTCATATCATTCATATTTACAAAGGTGAGTAAGTTAAAGTCAACATTACGCTCCTGACACTGTTCATTAGTCATTCATAATAACGAATGCCAAGAATGAATGATATCTTGGGAAACTTTTGGATACTTAAGACTAATTTTACAAAAATCGATTACTCTCTAACAAATGGGTTACAAAGGAACTATCTTCAGTTAACTTCTTGAACTAACTTCTTTGACAAAAATTTGCAGTTCTATGGACAATTGCTTCTTCGTCTAGAGTTTTCTATCGCTAAGGATACTGGAACATTTTCGTATTCAGAGGAATCCTTGCATAAAAATCATATTCTCTTGACAAATTTGCTTAACTGGTATTATATGTGGAACTAGTTGGGTCATTGCAACTTTTGGAAGCCTGTGGACACCTTGAAAACAAAATTAAATAATTTCTTGTATGAATTATTCTATTCACCATTATCTATACATACCGTTATAAAACATAACGGACCAATACAAGAACTGAATGGAATAATGAAGAAAGAGGACTACCTGAACATCTTAGAGACTAATTTTACTGATTTTGTTAAAATAAAGGCATTTCCTGAAGATAAGTCATATTTTAACACGATTGTAAAGTCCTAACCAATCCGTAACCAGTACTACCAAAATCCCGTCCTCAATCCAACTTAAAATGTGTGCTTAATCGTGAAGAGATGGTTGGTGCAGTACTAAACAGTCCGATCGAACCTGGAATAGCTGTGGCTATTCTTGACTGTTAAATCTATTACTTTTCGTTTTGTGGCATGAACTATTTTGTTATTAATGATGCCCTTTTGTATTAACTACTTTTGCATGATTCAAACAACACCGAATTATATATGTATTTTTTTTTCAAGCAATACCGTCAAAAACGACTTTTTAGTTTAAACTTCAAAAAACTTTGATATGAAATGTTTCGAAATTAACAAAAATTCAAAAATTCTAAATTTTCATAACAAACAAAAAAAAAAAAACAAAATTATAATAAACCGAATAAACCGCGTAATAAACCACGTTGGTTCAAAATTTCAAAACAGTGAAATTCGGACAAAATTTACAAACTCAAAAAATGCGCCGTTTTAATGGACTGCGTTTAGCAGCTTTGATCAAAAAGCGATATCTCGAAGCCAACAACGTAACTCCGCTATCACTGAAGGCTCAAGCTACACAACTTATGTTACAGCCACGTCAAAGGTATGTTTATCTTATAGCTTAGCCTAACTTTACCCAAATAGTGGTCAAAAGATGTTACTTTATAATTATTTAGCCGAATTTATTGAGAGCGGTAAGAAAAAAATAAATATAACCCATATTTAGGCTATATTATAATATTTATCTGTGTTGCTTTCATCTCATCACAGCAAGTTTTGATCTCAATTCTTTTGAGTTAAATCAATTTAAGACACGATTGACCGTAGGGCTACCGTTTTAGCTTCAATCATGCTGCCAGCACGCCAGCCAGTCAGCCAGCTGAGCTGAGCTGTGGCTGGCTTTGTGCGCATGCGTACCGCTGCGTATAAGTGCGAAAACTCGTAAATTTTCAATTAATTTTGATGAATCGCTGCTGATAAGCGACGATCCAAGAAAGAGTGCAGGCAGCAGCAAATACTGCCCACTTTGCAAATAACAACAACATTCGAAAAACAACAACAGCAAGCAATAATAACAAAGAGTTTGTCTTATCCTACATTTAAGCCGCAATTGATTCGAAACCGAATCAATGAAGGCGCAAAGCAGTTCAGTTCAGTTCAGTTCAGTTCAGTTTAGTTAGTGCAAAGCAGCTAGGCAGCTGATCAGTTTGCATGATTAATTTTGTTTCATTTCCTTTATTGGTAAACATATTTTGAATTTTATGTTTTGTTGTTTTTTTGTTTGTTTTTTTTATTCTTTCTACCGTTGCAAAGCAATGTTGATGTTTTTCTTGCCGCTGTTGTCTGCAAGCTTTTTATGGTCCTTCGAGCCAAGATCAAAGGCGACACTTGCATTGTATTTGTTTATTAATACACACAAACACAAGCACTCGAGAGTCCACACAAAAGTAGAAAAAGCATTGAAAGCATGCAATTGAATTGAATTGAATTAGCTCCTGAGGGCTGTGAAGGCATAACCATGACTCGTCTTCGGCTATGTCGACAATATTTTTGTATCTTTGCTTATTTCGCACTGCAACAGACACTTACAGACACATGCAAACGAGTTACCTTTAAGGTGAAATTAATAATTTTTTATTACGCCAAAAATAAAAAAAAACAGCAAAAAAAAAATAAACCTTTTTCCAATTCGATTGAAATTTTTTGCTTAGATAAGCATCTTCACTTTATTTGCCCACTTCTTTGCTGAGCAGAGCGCAGTGCAGCAACAACAACAACAACAACAACAACAACATGGCTTTTAAATACAACGTGTTTGTTTAAAGTCAGGATAACACCTACTTTATATGGCAATTCTTTTTGGCTTCCTTGTTGTAAGAGTCGGACGTAGCTACAAATATATAGATATTTTTTTGTTGGTATCTCGTTTTTGCATTAACTGATATACAGTCAACTTGGTTTAACGACAATCGATTTGAAATCTATTTGCAACTTTGTTGCCAGAACAATTTGTACCTTCAACAAATAGTACGGCTTAAAAGCTACAGGCTTTACTGAAGCTAGTGTTTTTATGTGAACATCTGATTAGAGTGTATTCGATACTAAACTCAAAGGACTAGCAGATTTTCATAGCTGGCGATGAATTTTTTGATATATTTTTTATGGTTTTCCTATAAGATAAGCTTGGGATGAATATTTAGATAAAATTTAATCATACATGGCAGATACATTAGTTATACGGATATTGTAGCAAATATCTGAAAACTGAACTGAAAAAAGTCTTAAAGCACAATAATGAAAAGTATTGAAATACAAGATTAATAAGAAAAAGAAATAAATACCGTTATAGATGATGAAATCTGCCATGAGTAGGATTGCAAAGTTCCGTTAGTTCGCAGTCTTTAAAAAAAAAAAACAATAAAAGGGCGGAAAATAAAAATTTAACAGAAGTTTTTATATGGCAGTACCTGTGGCCAAATACTTGTTCTCAAAAAATCTGTAATGAATTTTTCAATACTTTAATAAATAAGAGTTCCCTTTAAAGGGCTTAATACTACGACCTATTGAGAAAATCTTGGCATAAATAAAGAAAATCCACAAAATTGTGGAAAATTTAATGAGAAAAGTTAACAAAATGGTTCCGTGGATTTTATGGATATATGCGGGGGCTAAGCTACAAGCAACGGGATTGGTCACAAGTTACGGATAGTTAAAGCCATATTAACTTAAGCCGAGTCCAAGCGGTACCGGAAAATCCACATAGACCACAACTGTCACTGTCAAGGCAAGTTGGTGCCGCCTAAAATGCTCCAAGTCCGAAACTTCCTGTCACCTCCCCTGCAAACATTTTCAATCGCCTGAGAATCCCCAGCGAATCGTTTGGAAGATAAAACAATCGCCGGCGAGCTCTTCTGAGAGTCTTCCGGGTATCGCCGAATGTAAGCAGCTGAGGCCATAAAAGCGATTCGCCGGGAAGATTCGCCGACGAATCGCCAAGAGGAGTCTTAAGCGATTCCTCTAGAAGATTCACCGACGAATCGCCGAGATGAGGCTTAGGCGATTCGCTAGGAAGAGTCGCGAACGATTCGCCGAGAGGAGTCTTAAGCGATTCGCCGGGAAGATTCGCCAACGAATCGCCGAGAAGAGTATTAAGCGATTCGAAAGGTATTCGCTCACGAATCGGCAGAAGGGGTCTCAAGGGATTTACTGACAAGACATATCAAGTAGCCAAGACCTCGCTTTTAGAGGTCGTCTGCGATTTAATGCAAAGTTGTTGAACGTTTCAATTTGTTGCAAGTTTGAACAAGCAGTTCCATGAAGTTGCTTACAAGTTAAATTTTTTGATTTTTTTAAACGATTTTTCAGAGCCTGCTCCATATTCCATTGATAGATTTAGAAAGCTTTTTAAAAAGCCATCTTCCAACGATCGCCAGAATGAGCGAAGGAAGATTTTGAAAATTTTTTGAATCGCGCATTCATCCCTTGGGCGATCGAAAAGCGATCCATCTTCCAACGATCGCCGGAATGAGCGAAGGAAGATTTTGAACATTTTTTGACAATCGCACATTCATCGTTTAGGCGATCGAAAAGCGATCCATCTTCCAGCGATCGCCGAAATGAACGAAGGAAGATTTGAAAATTTTCGAGAATTGCGCATTCATCGCTTCGGCGACCAAAGAGCGATCCATCTTCCAAAGATCCCTTAGGCGAATCGGTAGCGCGTCGCCAAATGATCTAATCTTCTAATTGTCTTCCAAATGTTTGCAGGGCTATAGACTCTAACCTTGAGAGGCCTTTACAGGTCCTACAAAATTAAATATGCGTAGGTTCACCATAAAAATAAAGACTGACATCACCGTTATCCCTGACTTGCGATGGAAAAGCCTAGGCTCCCTAAGAGAACAGACTGCGAGATCTAATACAACTACTACAAGCGAGTATTTGAATGCGGATTCTTCGTAAGCCGTTACAACGCCATCTTGTTCCCTGGTTTACACCTGTGAACGAAAGATTCCTCCCAGATTAACGCGAAATTCTTTCATACAAGCCTTATTTGCGCCCACGCCGCGACCGAAGTAATGCATAATGCTGTCAAGGATGGTTTTTACTTGAGTCTAGAGGACGTTTATGACCACTAACCGGTTGATGACGTGATAATATCCAAACTGATTCAAATTAATCATTTTGTGATCATATGGTCACCGTGGCATGCAGGTTAAGTGTGTGGCTTAGCATGCTCGGAGTCCGAGTTCGATCCCCAATCACGGCAAAAAGATTTTCAATGAAAAAATTTTTCTAATCGGTCACCACTTCTCTGCAGACAATGGTAAACCTCAGAGAGTAAATAATGTCATGTAAAGCTTCTTGATGCTGCTGGCGTATGCAGATGATATTGACATCATTGGGCAAAATACGAGCGAAGTCAGTGCAGGCTAGAAAAAGAGTCGAGTCGAATGAGTCTTGCAGTGAACGCAGATAAAACGAAGTATCTTGTGTCAACAAACAAACAGTCCCAGCGTCTTGGAAACCACGTCACTGTTGACAACACCTCCTTTGAGGTAGTGAAGGACTCTGCTTACCTGGGATCCCGCATTAACCCCTCTAACGATATCAGTATTGAGATTAAACGAAGGATAACTCTTGCCAACAGGTGTTACTTTGGGCTCAGTAGGCAATTGAGAAGCAGAGCTTTCTCTCGACGAACAAAACTGACGCTCTATAAGTCAATAATCATGCCCGTCCTACTATACGCATCACAAACCTGGACGATGAGCAGCTCTGATGAAAGGACTTTGGGAGCGTTCGAGAGAAAAATGCTTCGCAAGATCTATGGTCCAATATGCGTCAATGGCAAGTACCGAATTCGACGAAGCCACGAGCTGTATGAGCTATATGCCGACATCGATATAGTCAAGCGTATTAAAATAGAGCGACTTCGCTGGCTAGGTCATGTAGAGAGAATGAACAACGAAGCTCCAACGAAAAAGATATTGGATTCGGTACCCAGCGGTGGCCAACGCAGACGAGGAAGACCGCATCTCCGTTGGAAAGACCAGGCATTGGATAACCTGACAACGCTTGGAGTTTCCAACTGGCGCCAGAAGCGCACGACAAAAGAGGCTGGCGCAAATTGACCAGGCTAAAACTGACCAACGGTTGTAAGCGCCATCTAAGTAAGTAAGTAGTAAAGCTTCTTGAGGACATGAACTTTAGCGGTTCGGAGTCGGCATAAGACAAGTAGGTCCAGTTCTCGGTCAATTTTTTTTTTTTTTGTTTTTGATCGACGAGAGGAGTGCTTCAGCGTACTGACTGAGGGCAGATTTCAGGGGATCAATATTGGCTCCGATCCCTATCTTGTTGCAGTCAAGATTCAGATACGATTGTATAATGCGAAAAATGTACGCACTAACATGCAACGAAGGCCAGATGTCGCTAAGCTGTAATCATAACGGATTACCGAGGTCTTCTCCGCTCAACTCTCTGTTAAATTGAACCAACCTAATTCTGAACTCGAGGACTCTAGGGGGCTTTCGGGGCTTTTGGCACATAATCCAACTTCTTGCGCACCGCTGTTGAGAAAGCCAGAAAGCCAGTGGCGCCTGACGAGATCTGATGAAATCAGCCGCAGCCCGAACACGGGTTGTCATGTTCGATTAAAGCATCATGGTTCATAACATTATCGTCACAGGCCGTCTTTACATTGTAGAGGGAAGAACGATGAGGAAGCTAAGGAATTGTTCCCCAACATGGAATTTAACGCATACAATTCATGTTTTGAGTGTTTATATAGAGTTAATATGAAAATGTTTAAAACTGCTATTGAAAATTCGACGTCGGCTTTTGGATACCATGTGGATACAATTCATATTAGAAGATATGAAAAAATTCTTTTAATTGCAATAATTTGAATTTTTCAAGAGAAAACTGTGTATGAGTAAGTGTTAAAGTTGCCATTTTCGATTGGACGGTGGATATTGTCGATTTTAGGTGAAGTATAAACTACCGAGGTGTCAGTCTTATTTCCATCGTATACAAGGTTCTTTCGAGCGTATTATGTGAAGGATTGAAGCCGCATACAAAAACACTGATTAGACCTTATCAGTGTGACTTTCGTCCTGGCAAGACCACCATCGACCAGATTTTTACACTACGTCAAATCCTGGAGAAATCCCACGAAAACCAAATCGACACCCATCATCTCTTTGTTGATTTCAAAGCAGCGTTCGATAGCCCGATTTGGGATTTCCTGTACGCAACAATGTCTGAGTTCGGTATACCTGCAAAGCTGATAAGGTTCTGCAGGATGACGTTAAGCAATACATGCAGCTCCAGCAAGGTAGAAAATGACCTCTTAGAAAGATTTAATACCAAACGAGGGGTCATACAATACGACCCGCTATCATGGGATCTCTTCAATTTCATCATGGAGGGGATCCTACGAAAGGCATGTGTACATCGAAATGGTATCATTTTCTACAAAGGCTCCTTGCGTACGCTGATGATATCGATATTAACGGCAGAGCCAAGAGAGATGTAAAAAAAGGGAAGCGCGGCGTCTAGGCTGCCATGATACAGCAGGCAAATATAACTTTGGTGTTATCAATGAGTTTACATAACTTGGCACCGCCGTAAACAGCAACAACAATGTCGGTCTGGAGATAAGGCGAAGTATAGCAATTGCTAATAGGTGCTACTACGGGCTAAGTAAGCAATTAGGTTCCAGAGCCCTCTCTCGATGGACAAAACTAACACTCTACAAGACGCTCATCATACCTGTGCTTCTCTATGGCGCTGAGATAAATGTGGTATCGCAAACAGATGCAGTCGCTCTTGGGGTGTGCAAGATAAAAGTTATTCGCAAAATTTTTGGTTCTGTTCGAGTTGGCGATGACTATCACATTCGAATGAACCACAAATTGTACTAGCCTCTGCAGCGACATTGACTTAGTCCAGCGTATAACTATTCAGCGACTACGTTGGCTGGGTCATGTCTTTCGTATGGATGAAGAAGCTCCACCGAAAAAGGTGTTTGAAGCGAAAGCCGAGGGTTGACAAGGAAGAGGAAGGACATGGCTCCGATAGATTGACCCCTCCAGACTTTTTCATTTTGTGCCCGTACCAGAACTTGTGACATTACGATAGCAATGGCTAGCTCCTGCAGATACTACCGACTATCATTCGACTCTTTTTATATCTTATCACTGTTTCCAAGTTTATCGTGATAATAATATAGCTTCCCAACGTTGAGATATAATCAACATATTAAAAAAGACCTTCGTTGTCAGCGAAGAGTTCTCCTTGTTGTGGAATATTCTGTCAACATCCTACTACGAGGTCAATTGCCCTAAAGTGACCGGTTCTGTGACAGTTCTTATTTAACCTATCACACGACAGGTTCGATATAACTCAGAACGGGACCAATAGTTTTTAAATGTGTTTTGCTATATTTATCTTATCATTACCAATAGCTCCGTGGAAGTGCGCTAGACTGTCACGCGGTGGACGTAGGTTCGTACTCTGGCTGTGTAAGTATCAACAATTTTAATTTAATAATTTAAATTCTAATTTCGTTTCAAAATAACCTAAAAAATAAGTTGCTTAACAATTTTTAAAAATTTTTATTAAAAAAAACCCAGGATTGAATCCAGGTACTAAACCTGAACGCTAGCAACGAGTACTAAACGTGAACGCTAGTAAGCTCGGCTAAACATGACTTTCCAAGACATTGACTCAATTTCATTAATAACGTGCCTATAAGTGTACCGTGTTCTATAAACTCACACCTGCCGATATAATCCAAAGGTATCTAGCCCGTATCAATTTACCCCTGTCAATGTAAACGCTCTGTCAAAGGGGCCGGTTGATATCATATCGCACACTAAATACAAAACAGTCACAACTCAAAAAACATGACTTTTCAGGAGAAGCGAAAAATTAAACCCTTTGGTTGATACTACAAAAAAAAGCAATTCTCATTTAAACATACAAACTTCATTCTTCCAGTTAATAAAGAAAATAATGAAAACGATAGTGAGATATGTGTTTTGTGTATTGATTTATAACAAAAAGTCGGTATAAAAGAATTTCGAGTTGTGACTGTTTTGTATTTAGTGTGCGATATGTTGGAAGCAAAATTGGACGTGATAGGTTCTGAACCGGTTCTATTCTCCGCAGGGCATTTTATCCATAGTGCCAACACACCAACTTTGTTCTTATTGTAGTCCAAAATTATTATAGGTTTGCAAAAAATATGCCCTATAATGAATAAAACAAATTTAAGAAACGTAGAACCAAAGTACTGTGGGCATTACCTGAAATGGATTTGTCATAACGAAGAATTGAATATAGAACAACTGCTTTTCCTGTTGTCTTTTTGGTGACCTATGAACAAATGGTTATAGGTTCATTCAGCATAAAACCAAACTCTGTTGAGTATAGATCTCGTTGGCGACTTGTTAACTCTTCCGGCAGATACGGATAATTGTTATTCCAAGCATACGGCAGATACGGATAATGGTACCAAGAACGGATAATTGTAATTCCATCATTAGACGAGCAATAGGTAGCATTGCAAAAAAGTTGTTCATTTAAAAGTTTCTACCCGTTCTTTGGAATTGGTAACAAAGTTCTCGGACAAGGCATTAGATTTGATTTACATCACGGACTTACAAATTTCCAGTACAAAACTGGCCTATGATCGGATATGAAGATTCCGAATCACACATCCACTAAACTTTCCCGAGAAACAATTTCATATTTTATATCAATAAAGTTGCTGATAAATGTCCGGTGTCCGTGGCGGTGAATGTCCGACCTCTGCACCGAAAAAAGTGCTGGTTTTGGAACACCTTCGGCAGGGACAGTGTGTGAACGAAGACCAAATCGGAAACTTGTCGGTTATTGTGTCCGAATATAGTCGCTCGTTATTAAACACTTTAGTGGTATAATACAGACAAACTACTATATTATTTTAGTCGAATTTCCATGTACTTGTTGAATATTTTTCGGGAACATTATAGTTAAAGCTTTTTTCATTAAATTTTGAGTAAAACGATCGAGCAAATTTCAGTTGAAAAATCAAGTACTTTTTGCAAACCAAACAGTAAAATTATTCTGTCCTGTGTGCTGGAGCTCGTTTGCATTCGACTTCATATCAATGTGCGGTTCTTTTTTTCCATAAGTTTCACAGTTGTTCGTTGCTACTCGTAGCCTTAAAAAATAAAATTGTGTCTGATACTTCGGACTTTTGTGCCTGAGCACTTTCGTATGCACGTACGGTGAATTTCGGTCCGCGTATGATACGGGAACAGCTGTTCATTGACATTACAATTTGCCGAAGGTCGATACATCTTTCGCATGTTATCATTTAGCATTAGTCAGATATCAAGGATTGGCATTATTTTCCTTCCTTCTTTCAGCTTGAGTGTCCATATTATCAAAATGGAAACACTGATTGATCATTCTTAGCCGTCGAACCGATATTTATGATAGAAATATTTAATTGCATGTTGCCCTCCTCACATTCCCCATTGGAACGCTGAATGCCTGTCTTGAGTGAAACAGCAAGATATGCATCAATTTCGTCGCATTAATAGTGTTCCTATCTGGGGTCAGATTTAAAGTTATTCTGCATTAAATTTTGCAAAAGCTCTTTCACCTCGCCTATTTGTCTCTCGGATGATTATGTTAGAAATCTGTGGGGTGAAAATTATCCGGAATGTGTCTACGATTCCAAGCATTATTGTTTCAGGAGCAGTTGAAGCCTTTGCGTTTTGAAGCAGAACAGTATGATCTTGTTTTTGGGCAGATTTGTTTTCCAGATTGTCCAATCCTTGACACAAACTATTGACACAAACTATTTCAAACGCAACGTCTTCTTTTTCCGCGTCCGAATTATCATCGTAGGGATAATATTATTTGCACTTGGACGAGTCACATATCACTGTCCACTAAGACCAACCCTACCAGGGTCCTCAATCCAATTCAGTTGACGTTGAAGAGACAACACATACTGGGTCAGGGATGATATTTGTAGTGGATATCCACTTTTTTACCTCCTTTCTATTTTCGAAAGTCCCCAACTCCTTTAAGCCCCAAAAAAGTACTTTCGGAAACACTAACCATCAAAAAAAGTAAACGTCACGCATGATTAAGATTTTGTTCTCAATATTGAGACCGGAAAAATTTTTATTCTCTTAAAATACAATCACAAAGAAAAGTTTGACATTTTTTTTTTGGGTTAACCGATCAAAAAATTTTCAGATTTACGAATCGTCTGACGATGAACAGAACGAGATGATAGAAGTTTTAGTTGTAGATAATGTCGTTGATGTCATCAAAGAAGATTTAAGTGGCATCGGAGAAAGTGAATTAGGAATTACAAAAACATTTGAGCCATTGCGTCATTCCTGAGATAGAAACATTTTCCGCTAGCTTCGGATTTTCACTTGATTTGATTGCTACCGATCCAGAAATATGGACTGAGTGCGAAGATTGCCAACAAGTGCAAGAAATATTGCGAAATCTAGACGTTGTCAATGACGCCATCAAAAGAGCGTAATAAAATGAAAGAATATTTTTGCTTCAAGTTGTCGGAGAAAATCGAAAGATATACAAATCAATCTCATGACAAAAAGAAATTAATTTGATTCAAATTTTCTTACAAATATAATTACAAAAATTTCTTATCTCTTATATACGTCAGGTATGGTCGATACAAATTTGGAGAAGAAAAGTTAATGTGGGTCGGTCTCTCATGTCAGCCTTTCGGAAGGTACCCTGGGAGCGATGAAAGCCCATTTTAGAAAAAAAATTAAAAAAATATGTATAGGAGCCCCTTTAAGGGTTGGAAATAGAGGGCAGCTATGTTGCGATAAAATGTTGCAAAGAAAAAAGCAATGGTGGTCAGGCGTACATTTTACCCTAAGAGGTTGAGATTGGGGCAGGTATGTTCCAGAAAAATTTCGGGGATAAAATTTAATAGGGGTCGGTCGAACATTTCACCCATCCAGGGGCAACACTTGGGTAGTTATGGAGGTTTTCGTCTAATTTTTCCACTTTTCAATAACCTTTTACACCGATGCGGCACATCTTAACCCCACGCGAACCCGGATTTGTTTTTTCAAAAGCCATTTTTTTGTCGAACCTCACTACCTCACTAAATTTAGGGTTCCTGGGTATCAAAATCCCGTTACTAAAGATCTACATATATCACTGTCCCAACCCTAGTGCCACAGCAACAAAACAAAAGCTTATTTAATCATACTAGTATCACCTGGGTTCGAAATGCGACCATTTTTTTCTTTGCCTTTTTATAATTATAGATACAAAATATTTGGTGCACTTCTTCTTCGCACTCTTATTCATTAAAAAAAAAAACAATTATCAAAATCGGTTGAGAAAGACGGTAGAAAATTGTTCTTAACTGTTTTCGCTACGCCTATTTTTAAATAATTTTACTCACTTTTTCATATTGAGGCACAAAGAATATGCCATTTCTGGTTAAATTTACATCCTCAGCCATTTTTATATAATTGAATCCACTAGACGTCTGCTTTGGACTCCGTACGCAGTACGTGTGGGGGTTAAAAATTTGGTTTTTTTTTTAAGAGTTTTGAAGTGAAGACTTCACGTAAAACAAAATAATATATTTAACTATACGGCAAATTCTTGCTGCTCAATAACTTCTTTAAGCTACCATAAATATTCCAATAAATTTTAGCAAAAAACGAACTCAACAAATTTTAGCAAAAAAAAACAAGAAGAAATATAAAAACAAACACCAAACGTAGTAACATTTATAAAGAGTTTTACGACATATGTCAAAGACATGTGATTTATTAACTCAAGAAAATTAGGAGATATTTTTTTACACGGTTCCATTGACGACGACGACATGTTGACATTGCGCGAATATTGGAACAAGACAGCAAGTAGCTTGAAGAAAAACCAAAATATTCCAAAAGAAATGAAGCACATTTTTGTCGTTTTTAGTCAAGCCCGTTGAAGAACAGGTAGTTGTTAGTTGCTTTGAAGGGCGGCTACAGCAACCGGTCGGTAGCTACAAAATTGGTGCTCTCCAAAAAAGGACTCAACCAAGCTGAGATTGCATTAACGCGCTACGAAATTCTTTTAATTTCAGCAAAATTTTAGCAAAAAACAACTTTGGCAGATTCTGTCGAAATATTAATTAGATACTTTATTGGACAAGAGAGAGATGCAGAATTGTGCGGCTACATATTTTGTGCAAATGCAACCAGTGTTTTGTTTTCGTAGTTGGTAGGTGCTTCAATCAAAACTTCAAAATGTTGGAGAAGCAAACTTAAGAAGGCGTTCAAAGGTTCGTTCTGAACAGAAGAATTTAATATATTTTATTAACACACGATTTTAATTAATTGTAAAATTGTATTTCGAGCTTGAAGTTCAACTTGCAAGCATTGTAGCTGACTAATTTAAGGCTGCAATTTATGTGAACTTTAAATATTCATGATTTGTAAGAAAATATTATCTTTTGTTTTTATATTCTAGTTGTTTTTGGCATTGCTAATTTGACAGCAAAGCAGGAAATGTCGTTGATGTGACGTTTGTATGTCACGACTAAGATTGACAGCTGACAGTATGAAGTGCATGCATCAAGCCAAAGAAAGGACAACAAAAAGTTGACAATCATCTACTTATGCAATCAACAGTTGCGTTAAATATGCATTATTTTGTCGTAAGAACAAGCTGAAAACAGCACAAAACATGCCGCTCAAAAATGTATAGCAATAAAAAACAGAAAACATAAAAGCATATAAATATACTAAGAAGTTTCCATGAGTGTTAATTTTTGGTATATTTACAATGTTGCGCTTCTTGATATGCCTTATTGCCACGCTTAAATTCATTATTCCGTTCTCGTTGACCTGAAAATTGCTTTAACGTTTTATACGTTGCCTGTTGCAACTTGATGCGTTTATAATGGTTAGGACCAAAATGAGGTTTAGTTTTCGGCTACGGCTATATAATCAGTCTGTTAAACTTCTGACTTTCGACTTAATTTCCATTTTATTCTTTTCTCCCCTTCTGTGCCAAATTTTATATTTATCGTAATCATTAATTTGCTAAAAAGTTTTTTGAATTTTAATTTCGGTTGCCAACCAATTTAAGCGCCTAATTGACAAAACTTGTTCTTCGCGATCATTTACTCTGATCGTCACTGTGGGAATGTACATATCTTTAAATTATGTTTGAATATGCTAAAGCCTTAGGAAGGACATCGGGAGGATTTATGTTTTTTAAAAATTAAATTAATCAGTTGGATAAGAAAGTTGATTAACTTTTTAAAGTGAAATGTTGTTCAGATCTCAGTATATATATTTTTTAATTCATTGAAATTCATTTCATTTCACTCAATACAAGTGACCATTTTTTCCATATAATAAAATGTGTTCAGTAAAATATTTTGCACAATAAATTTTAAAACTTCTCTTATCAGAAAATAACTCCAGACTTTCACTGAAGCTTCTACACATATAGTTTGGAACGCTCAAATACACACTAATACACGTTTTCTTTTTGAAAATTCAATATTAATGTCTGTTGGATTTTTTAACTATTTTTGTAAAATTAATTTTAAAGAATTATTAACTAAAACTAAAAAATTAAAATGCCACAATTTTACGAAACATCTAAACTGGTGCGAGCTTGCGCATTTAATAAACATCTGCTTTAAAAAAACTGTCTTCACGTCTTCTTTAATCCAACAAAATGTTGAAACCTCGATGAACGTGATAAAGTAAAAAAAAACGCAACAACAAAATCTTGCAGAATCAATGAAGTCAATTTTTTTAAATTTTGCTTCTTGCAAAAGAGTAGAAAAACACTGCTTAGATTAAGTGAAAAGCTTCTCTCTAATTCCGGTTTGGTTTTGGTACAGTTGAGTTTATTAGCTTTTTAAAACAAGTGAACTGTTTTGTAAGAATTCTACCAAAAATGGTAATTGTTTTTGGTTTCGTAGGCAGATTTCGTTTTTGGTAACTTTTCAGATATATTATTGGATTTTAATTTCTTGTATAATATAGCAATGTTAATACTATATTGTTGTATATTTACAGTTCATGATGCTCTTTATTGTGTTTTCTTTCGAAGTTATGGCCAATTTGTTTTGAATTAAACGATATTGAAGTGTAATTATGTAAAGGAATATCTTCTTCATAATCTCGTTCCTTGGGCCCATCAATTGTTCTGTATTCTAAAATGGATTGTCAAAATTTTTATATTCCATCAGCATTTAATTGATCCCAGGACCTAAGGTCCATTAACTAACAAGGAGACTGCATTATTTAGAGTCACAGTCTTTAAGAAGTGGGTAACATCTCTTCTGTCAACAGCTACGCCAAGAAGATTCGTTCTGTAATTTAACTTCGTAAGGCGAATGATATTTTAGTCCATTGGTTGGATATCGGCGTATAGCTGGATGGTATATAAACTACGAATATGGAACCACCATTTATTTTCAAAACATCCTAGGGTGGACGGCAAGGATCTAGCAAAACTTCATGACGAAAAAACTTTCGTACTTGAAAATTAATCCTTGAAAAGTTTTGACACTCTATAAAGTACCATTTCATGCAGTATCTGCAGTCATCATACATTTTTTTTAAACTTTTATGATCTACCAGAATGACGAAGGGAAAGATTTGAAAGATTGTACTTTATGATGTCCATCAGCTTTTGTGAATGCCAAAAACATAACTTAAGCTTCAGCTACGTTATAAATCTAAAACTCATTGGTTGTGTTGCTGAGACGTTGTTAAATGGTTCATCTTGTTAGGGTGGTTTCAGCCAATCCAGGATCAGACTAAGGATCCATTAGCCTTTGTTTAATAAAAGACGCAGTTTCGATATTAAATACAATTCAGTGAATTTTTATTTCAGTATTCATTCCTTATTATACTCTTTTAAGTATTAATTCCTTATTATACTTAGTAGAAATCTCTGCAGCACAAGATGGTAAGGCAGTCTCAGACAGTTGTGGATGGGTATCGAGTAAGGCGAGTGTGAATTCGGTAGTCGTCGGTTATCGGCTTAGTTACCAGATGGTAATTGGTTCGGTAATCCACTGGTAATCAGGTGGTGGTCAGCCGGTAAGCAGATGTTGGCCAGTTCGGTATTGGGTGGATAACCAGATGGTAATCGGTTCGGTAATCGACTGGTTACCAGATGATAATCGGTACGGTAGTCTACTGGTAATCAGATGGTTATCGGTTCGGTAATCGGCTGGTGACCAGATGATAATAGATTCAGTAGTCGGTTGGTAACCAGGTGATAAATGGTTCGTTAAACGGGTTGTAACCAGATAGTAAGCAGTAAAGTAATCGGTTGGTAACTGGACCTAGAAGTAGACTGTTCATTAGTATAAGAATTCAATGTTTAGTTTGGTCACTTGATGTTGGAGCGGCCTGCACAACCCGGCTAGGCTACTCCATACCAACTATATATTTAGCCATGCAGAGCAGAGGGCGGCAATATATATAACTAGAGCAATCAGCACAAACTGGCCGAATTACTCTAGCAGATTGCAACAAAAATTTGACGTAATCAGCACAATCTGGCCGTATTATGCTATGAACAATGTTCTACTAACCTAGAAGTTGCTCTATCCTTCTAGGCTGTTGCGCACTCTTATATACTTTGCAATTGAAACCAATTGTGAATTCTACGTCTGAATGTAATTCTGGCTACCGTTGTCATACTTGCTACTCTGTTGTTGTTGTTATTCTAGCTTTAGTTAATGTGTGTGGGTTTTGTTGTTGCTGTTATTGTTGGCTGGTGTCTGCGAGTAATTACTTTGTTGTGGTTGTTGTTTTAGCTTTGGTTAAATTGTTGGCTGGTGTCTAAAAATACAGTGGCTCACAGCTTATTTCGTGCAGACGATGTGTTAAACTTTGAAATGCTATAACTTGGTAACTAGTACTGGTAATGAAAAAATTTAAACGACATTTGTTTGCTAGTAATTATATATTTATATATAAACTTTCATTTCTTTATATAATGGTCTACTAAAAAAATAATAATAAAAAAACTGAAAAAGCAGCAAAATTCAACGCCACAGCTTATTTCGTGCACTCCACTGAATCTTAAGAAAATGTAATATGTTTGTCTTTTTTAATATTTTGTGTGGCCGCCATTTTGTTAAATTACATCCATTCCTCCATCAATGCATTTTTTAATTAATTTTTATTGGAAATATTCCGCTTGCGAACGCCACTCTCCAAAATTGCCCACAAAATTTCTATTACATTTAAGTCGGGTGACTGTGCAGACGGATTCATAAGATGCGGGCAATTCCAAATCAACCATGACTGCACGATTCTCGATTTATGTTTTGGGTCGTTGTCCTGGTAGAACCGAAATATCTCTCGTACGCCCAAGGTGTCGATACTTTGAAGCAAATTTTCTTTTATAAAATCTAGGTACATTATCTTGTCCATAATGCCTCCAATAAAAAATAATTTTCCAACGCCCGATGCAGCCATAGAGGCCCAAACAATTACGCTGCCGCCACCATGTTTTACTGTAGGCTTGAGATGGTTATTGTTCAGCTCGGTATAAGCCTTACGCCATACATATTGCATTCCTTCGGAGCCAAAAATATTGAACTTAAACTCGTCCGAGAAAATGACGTCATTCCAGAATGTCCTAGAATATAAAACGTGTTATTTGACGAAGTTCAGTCGACATAGCTGATTTTTTTTTTTAATATAAGATTTGTTGCGTGTAACTCGACCATTAAACTCGTTGGCCCGCAGCAGATGACGAATTGTTTCGGCACAGCATTTCTTGCCCAACTCCTTCTCAACCTCCTTGGCCAATTTGGGACCCTAAAGCCTCAGATTTTCTACGATTTTTCGCAGAATAAGTCGCTCGTCCGCTTCTGTACATATTTTATTTGGAGCATTTCTGGCCTTATCAGCCACACGATTTTCTTGCAAAAAGCGCTGGATGATGAACTGCACTGTAGAGGGTCTCAATTTTACTATTTCAGCTATTTGCGGTTGGATTTTTTCTTTTTTAAAGTGAAATAAAACTATTTCGTGCTCTTTTATTGTTGTGCGACGGCCCATTTTTTAAACAAATCAATTAGTGCACTTAAGGTTTTAAGTCCAGACTAAAAACAACTGTTAACTCCGATCAGAAGAATCAGGACATCAGTCAAGATAAAAACAGCGAACGAGAAAAAGAAAATAACGGCATCACGTTCAAAAGCTTACATGTAAAAACAGTGTGCACGAAATAAGCTGTGGCGTTGAATTCTGCTGTTTTTTCAGTTTTTTGTTTATTATCTTTTTAGTAGACTTTTATATAAAGAAATGAAAGTTTATATTTAAATGTATAATTACCAGCAAACAAATGTCGTTTAAATTTTTTCATTACCAGTACTAGTTACCAAGTTATAGCATTTCAAAGTTTAACACATCGTCTGCACGAAACAAGCTGTGAGCCACTGTAAATACTTTGTCGTAGTTGTTGTTATCGTTGTCTTGTGCTTGCATGTAGATCTATTAATATTAATATTCCTGCAGGTATATTTATTTACATTTCTAGCTTAGATTCAAATTAATATGAATATGCACCTAAAACTTAAATAAATATTATCTTAAATTTTATATTAGAATAAAATAAAGTTAATATATTTTGAAACGTTACGTTACAATCTGTTTTCTCAGGTTCAAGATTTTTAAGAGTTTTTAAATTTTCAAACTGCCATAAAATTATAACAAAAATATTACATACTTTACTGTTTTTTCTCTGTTTTCCGACTTTTAATCCTTATCCTTATACAAATGTGAAGGTCGAGTTCCATATGTTTTTCACAATACTGTATATCGTTCTGCTTGGTAATGAAATGTGATAATAAAGGGTGTCGGTAATAACATTGTGTTCGGTATCGTGAAATGATAACCAGTTTTTTCTTGCCTAGAATTGAAGAAATGAATGTGGAGGGCATGTGGTTCCAACAAGACGGCGCCACATGTCATACAGCCAGAGAAACAATTCAATTGCTGCATCAGTCATTTCCCGGTCGTGTTATTTCGCGTTTTGGAAATCAGAATTGGCCGCCTAGATCGTGCGATTTAACACCATTACATTTTTTTCTTTGGGGTTTTTTGAAGTCGATGGTTTACGCGAATAAGCCGACGACGACTCGAGCCTTAAAAGAGGAAATTGGACGCTGCATTAATGAAATACCGCAGCATTTATGCAAAACGGTCATTGAAAATTTCATTAAAAGATCGCGTGCATGCCAGCAAAGCCGCGACGGCCATCTGCACGATATATTGTTCCATACAACACCTCATTCTGTCTACTTTACGATATAATAAAGTTTCACGATTTTTTTTTAAATATCTGTGTTTTATATAAAATATAAAAATTGCGTTCTTGTTGGGACACCCTTTACAAAGCAACAAAGGGTTAAATTTGTAAGCCTTGAATGAATAAAATGCGTTTTTTAAAATTATTTATAATACTAGTGGAAATATTTTGGTAACTTTTTAAAATTTTTTGGGTTTTTTTGGAATAGAAGATTTTTCGGTCGCGGCAATCCTGCTGATGAGTCGGAATAGCGTCCAACAAAACCATGGTCTAGTCTGCTCGGTTGATCTGCAAAGAACTTTGTTATTGTATCAAACCTGTTACTTCATGAATTATTTGGCATAAAGCTCTAAAAAATATTTTTTTAAGAATTATTAACAAAAACTTAAAAATTAAAATGCCACAATTTATAAACTCATATTTTTGCATTAATTTAAGAACAAACATGCAAAATTAAATTACATTCAAATATCAAAAATTTCATACATTTTACTATAAAGCAATTGCTCGATTATGAAACAATGATCTCAACAACTACTTTGAGATCTTCTAGTATTTGATATAACCACCTTTGACAATAAATATTTGTTGAATCCTGACAGGCATGCTGTTGAGAAAGTCTTCACATCCTTTGGAGGTTATAGTGTTCCCAACTTCTTGACAACGTGAAAAAGCTCATCTTTGATTTGTGATGGATTCGGATAAAATGTTACTAGACCCTCTTCTTCAGTAATAATAAAAATTTCTCAATCGGGTTAACATTGAGGCTACATGGTGACCACTCCATTAATATCATTGGTTTATCAGTTCGTATCTTTATTATAATTTTTAGTATTTTATGCCAATTTTTCGAAAGAAGAAAATTATTCTTGCTGTAATATGTTGATGTAGACATTAGGCATCAACATGCCTTCAGGCAAAATAAGTTGTCAGACCATTTCTATTAAAACAACCCAAGAATAAATTTAACGATAGCAATAATCAGTTATCCGTTTTATCCGTGAATGTTTATTTTGCTTTCGTCAGTCAAAATCACGATATTCTACTTCTTTAAAGACCAATTTACATGAGCTTTTGCAAACGCTAGCCGCAACTTTCTGTGACATGCTGTTAGTAGAGTTTTCATGATCTGTCGCCATGCCTTATTTAGCATTTTCCTTAGATAAACAATAGTTACACGGAAAACAAAGTTTACACTTGACTAAATGAAAGAAATTTTGCAAACCGGGAAAAAGTTCAATCAGTGATGGATGGAATCAAAAATAATTTTCAATTAAGACAAAACGCGATCAATTTGTTTTTCCAAAACACTTCAAATAGTGAAAATGGTATTATTACACTTTCATTGCAAAACAAATTTTCAAAATCATTGCACCCACGAAAAATTAGTAAAACCACTCGAAGGTGCCATCACGTAAAAATAAAATTTTAGAACATAAAATGTGACCAACATTTACCAAATAACAAAGTTATGACAAAAATACCAATTTTCCCTGTTTTTTGGGACGACCTAAGAAAGAATTTGATAGTGATGTTACACACTCGAGATAAGCTTGCTTTCATATGAGGGGGCTACAAATGACACTTGAAACTATTTCGACTCACCTGAGCAAACATTTGTGCACATAGAAAACTACTCACATTTCTTTCAATGGATCTTCCTTAGTTTGAATACAAATGTTAACATGTTTTTATTTAAACTAAACACAAAGAAATACTATATGAAGTATATTCAATGTTTGCAAAATGCAACTACATTTAGCTAAACTTCAAGATTGTGTTTGTGTATGTGTGTTAATATAACATCACAAACACCAACAAAAAGATAAACACGCGTGTTCACTATTATGCAACATTGCTGCATGTGCGCTACATTGTCGTCTGCATCATGGCAACAACAATGTTTTTTCCTTATATATTGCTGTTGGTGTTGGTGTTGCTGTTGTCGTCGTCGTCATGGAGAATTATTACATCGACACAAGATGTTGCGCGAGATTTCGTGAGTGCATCTTATAATGCGATTAATTATTTGCATGTTGCACCTTAAAATGTCAACCCAGCGAACCAGCTAGTGTTTGTTTGCAAACAAAAACGAGCTGCAGAGATTCTTCGCATGGATGAATGGCGTAAGGATGCTGCGCGGAAAGTTCTTCTAGTTGATGCTGAAATATGTAAAAACACCGTGCCAAAATAAAATAAAAATAAAAAAAACATCAAAACTGCAAGTGTGGGCAAAAGTGTGAACGAGAGCGTGTGCAAGTGTGCTAGCAAGAATGAGCAGGCGAAAGGACAGCAGAGCTGAAGATACAAGTTAAGATATATGGCGATAACAAGAAGAAATTGCCGCCACGATGAGATGAGAAAGTTTTGCTACAAGCACAGACGATTACACGGAGAGAAAATAACTAAAGGAAAATTAAGGAAAAACTTATGAAAATGAAAATAAAAATTTAAATGAAAATTAAAATTAAAATGAAAATGAAAACGAAAACGAAAACGAAAATGAAAATGAAAATGAAAATGAAAATGAAAATGAAAATGAAAATGAAAATGAAAATGAAAATGAAAATGAAAATGAAAATTAAAATGAAAATGAAAATGAAAATGAAAATGAAAATGAAAATGAAAATGAAAATGAAAATGAAAATGAAAATGAAAATGAAAATGAAAATGAAAATGAAAATGAAAATGAAAATGAAAATGAAAATGAAAATGAAAATGAAAATGAAAATGAAAATGAAAATGAAAATGAAAATGAAAATGAAAATGAAAATGAAAATGAAAATGAAAATGAAAATGAAAATGAAAATGAAAATGAAAATGAAAATGAAAATGAAAATGAAAATGAAAATGAAAATGAAAATGAAAATGAAAATGAAAATGAAAATGAAAATGAAAATGAAAATGAAAATGAAAATGAAAATGAAAATGAAAATGAAAATGAAAATGAAAATGAAAATGAAAATGAAAATGAAAATGAAAATGAAAATGAAAATGAAAATGAAAATGAAAATGAAAATGAAAATGAAAATGAAAATGAAAATGAAAATGAAAATGAAAATGAAAATGAAAATGAAAATGAAAATGAAAATGAAAATGAAAATGAAAATGAAAATGAAAATGAAAACGAAAACGAAAACGAAAACGAAAATGAAAATGAAAATGAAAATGAAAATGAAAATGAAAATGAAAATGAAAATGAAAATGAAAATGAAAATGAAAATGAAAATGAAAATGAAAATGAAAATGAAAATGAAAATGAAAATGAAAATGAAAATGAAAATGAAAATGAAAATGAAAATGAAAATGAAAATGAAAATGAAAATGAAAATGAAAATGAAAATGAAAATGAAAATGAAAATGAAAATGAAAATGAAAATGAAAATGAAAATGAAAATGAAAATGAAAATGAAAATGAAAATGAAAATGAAAATGAAAATGAAAATGAAAATGAAAATGAAAATGAAAATGAAAATTAAAATTAAAATTAAAATTAAAATTAAAATGAAAATGAAAATGAAAATGAAAATGAAAATGAAAATGAAAATGAAAATGAAAATGAAAATGAAAATGAAAATGAAAATGAAAATGAAAATGAAAATGAAAATGAAAATGAAAATGAAAATGAAAATGAAAATGAAAATGAAAATGAAAATGAAAATGAAAATGAAAATGAAAATGAAAATGAAAATGAAAATGAAAATGAAAATGAAAATGAAAATGAAAATGAAAATGAAAATGAAAATGAAAATGAAAATGAAAATGAAAATGAAAATGAAAATGAAAATGAAAATGAAAATGAAAATGAAAATTAAAATGAAAATGAAAATGAAAATTAAAATGAAAATGAAAATGAAAATGAAAATGAAAATGAAAATGAAAATGAAAATGAAAATGAAAATGAAAATGAAAATGAAAATGAAAATGAAAATAAAAATGAAAATGAAAATGAAAATGAAAATGAAAATGAAAATGAAAATGAAAATGAAAATGAAAATGAAAATGAAAATGAAAATGAAAATGAAAATGAAAATGAAAATGAAAATGAAAATGAAAATGAAAATGAAAATGAAAATGAAACTACTCGCCACAATTTAACGCCTTCAGATAAACTCCCGAGTAATAATAAAACACAGATAGTTCAAATTTCAATGCGATTTATTTGAGTGGAATCGAAATCAGTAGAGAGCGATATGATGAACAATGTTTTTTGATTTGTTTTCCGGCGCAAAAAAAAACAACGAAGACGGTTTCCCAACACGCGAACAGGCAACGTACAGCTGACCGTGCGAAAAACAGGGAAATTCGAGATTAATCCCACAGACTTCCAACGATTGGCCTTGCGATTTATTGATTGTCATCGCAAAAGGCAATCGAATGGGGAACTGAATCCGCTTGAATTGGAATGGAAGATCCGTTGGAATTATCGGAATTCGTGGGATAAGAACTTCCTCTCCTTTGAATTTGCCCTTGATTATCGTCGCTTGAATCACATTGTTCATCAGTTTCTTGATGGACAACCGCGTACCGTTGCACAATTTTGGATGATTCAGATTCCGCAACATGATTATAATCGATCCTACCTTCAGCTGTAAATTATGCGGCGGAGTTACTGGCACACCAAAAAAAAAAAAAAAACAAATTGGCCATTTCAGCCCTTGAAAGGACTTTGACCGAGCTTCTTATGATCAATTGTGTTGTGTGTGTTATTAAATGTTTGCACACAATTGACCGAGAACTGGACCTACATGTTTTATGCCGACTCCGAACGGCTCATGTACTCAAGAAGCTTTACATGGCATTCCTTACTCTCTGAGGTTTGCCATTGTCTGCAGAGAGGTGGTGACCGATCAGAGAAATTTTTTAATGAAAAAACTTTTCGCCGCGGCTGGCGATCGAACCCGGGCTCCGAGCATACTAAGCCACACACTTAACCTGCATGCCACGGTCACCACCACTGGCACCACCAAGCGAGTTCAAAATAGAAAATGACAATGGGAAAAGTGCACCTGTCAAATTGCGCTCAGCCTTAGTCAACGTATAACGCTATCTACGGGGTGGGGTTGTGGCATTAAACCATAGCTGTTAAATTTCGATTACGATTAGTAATCAATTAGATTATTTTTCAAAAAGAATTATAATCATTATATAATCCTAGGTGAGAAATTTTTGATTAGTAATTGATTACGATTACAAACAATCAAATAATATTCACGACTACTTGAAATTACGAAAATAATCAAAAAGAATGAAAAGTAATCAACAAAAATTATCCGATTACTTTAAAAGATTACTTTTGATTCTTTTTCTTTATTTTTGATTCTTTTTGATTATTTTAAAAATTTTACCTAAGAAGCAAAGATTTGAGAAATTTTATGTATAAAAAAATATAGACATGATCAACACGACTTCGCTCTTCGCTACTAATAGAAATGCGGACAGTTGGCAAAACCGACAAGGTTGCAATAACCGAATCAAAAATTTTATTACGCTACTTAACTAGTTTGAAAAAGAAATAGTGGACGTTAAAGAAACATAACTTATCCTCGAATAATTATATTAAATTGTTTTTCATGAAATTTTCCCACATTTATGTTTAATTGTAAGTTCAATAAATTTTTTTTTCACTGTCATTTTTAAACTGCATTCAAAAAGCACCCGACCGCAAAGTACAGTTTGTAGCATACCCTTCTTATCTATTAACACAACTGGAGTAAAGCTCTACACGACACTGAAAGCTGCGTCGAAATTCTTCCACAGGTTCCAAAGTTGATCGGATTCAACCATATATTACTTCACACAAAAAAAGCCTTTTATATAAAAAGTTTTCTTAAAAAAATCAAAAATAATCAAAAAGAATCGAAAAGAATCAAAAAGAATCAAACACTTATATAATCAAAAATAATCAAAAATAATCTTTAAAAGTAATCGGATTATTTTTTTTTGATTACTTTTGATTATTTTTGATTATTTACGTAATCGAAGGTAATCCTTATTATAATTTGATTATTTGTAATCGTAATCGTTTGATTACTGAGCCAAACAGAAAAGAATCGTATTTAATCAATTATTTCACCTTTTCAAAAAAATAATCTAATTACTAATGAATACGATTACTAATCATTATTTAACAGCTATGCATTAAACGCAGCACAGCGCCATTTGTTATTTGTCTCGTTGAGTTATCCACCCAAAAAGCCTCAGTCAACGTATTACGCCATCTATGGGGTTGTGGCCTGATCGCACCACAGCGCCATCTGTTATTTATCTAGCCCAAAATCTTCAAATCATGCGATAAAATACAAAATTTCATCGAAAAAAATTAAAATTTTTCACGTTTTTCCGGAATTTTCCGAGTTTTTCAATAAGAGTTTTATATTTTTCCATTTGAAAAGCCATTCCGGAACAATTGCACACAAATTTCCATACAAAAAATGAACTTTCGATTTTCCCAATTTTCCGACTTTTCCGGAGGGTTTTCCCAAAATTTTCTTTCGTAAAAACCTTCTCCAGGCAAATACGAACAACTGAAAAAAAAATTGAGCCAAATCGGTCCAGCCGTTCTCAATTGATGAATTACTATACATTTTTCACACCATTTTTATATATATAGATTAAATTAAATAAAATTAAATGAAATTAAATTAAGTTAAATTAAATTAAATTAAATTAAATTAAATTAAATTAAATTAAATTAAATTTAATTAAATTTAATTAAATTAAATTAAATTAAATTAAATTAAATTAAATTAAATTAAATTAAATTAAATTAAATTAAATTAAATTAAATTAAATTAAATTTAATTAAATAAAATTAAATTAAATTAAATTAAATTAAATTAAATTATATTAAATTAAATTAAATTAAATTAAATTAAATTAAATTAAATTAAATTAAATTAAATTAAATTAAATTAAATTAAATTAAATTAAATTAAATTAAATTAAATTTAAATAAATTAAATTAAATTAAATTAAATTAAATTAAATTAAATTAAATTAAATTAAATTACATATAATTAAATAAAACTAAATTAATTTTAATTAAATTAAATTAAATTACATTAAATAATATTAA
Source organism: Tetanocera ferruginea (assembly GCA_958299015.1). Classification (NCBI taxonomy): domain Eukaryota; kingdom Metazoa; phylum Arthropoda; class Insecta; order Diptera; family Sciomyzidae; genus Tetanocera; species Tetanocera ferruginea. Next base: position 105,892,354 of record OY282644.1, read on the forward strand.
AAAAAAATAAAAAAAATTAAATAAAATTAAATTAAGTTAAATTAAATTAAATTAAATTAAATTAAATAAAATTATATAAAATTTAAATAAATTAAACAAATCAAATTATATTTTATTAATTTTTTTTCGAACTTTGTGAAAGGTATTTAGCTTAATTTTTCAGTGTATTTATTTAAGCAAATATTTGTTAGAACCATGCTTTAGTCTGCATCTCTGTCACCATTTGTTACAAGCACATGAAAAACGGAACTGCATAAAATTTACAAAACTATTCCTTATACGATGAGCTGCCGCTCCTGCCGCTGATGCCGCTTCATTACATTCAAGCTTTGGCATTGGTGACTCTCACCCTGAACGTAGCTGGCATTGCATGCAAAGACATACAGTCGGTCCATGCCATAGTTTTTCTTCTTCTTCTTGTTCTACGTCTTCAAACAAATCTTGAGCTTTGGAACAACGGATGCATTTTGCGCACTTGCATAGAACATGAACATAACCTTACTTCCTGTCATTGACTAAACGCTTTGTTAGCGCCCCAAAAAGGTGGCAACACGCGCAGTGATAAGCGTCTTTATATGTGTCTATGTGTTTGTGTGACTGTGTGATACATGATGACATTCTTTTAAAGAATTCACATATGCATATCCTTGCAGCTACTGCAGCTCGCTCGGCCCACTGAGCCTTGTGTTGCTTTTGCCGTTGTCGTCGTCGTCGTCGTCGTGTGAAAATCAAATACTTGGCACTGAGATTTATGTCTGTGAATGCGTTTTTATGTGAATTTGCAATAAAATTTGCATTATTAGATGACGACGAAGGCATCGCATCTCTTCGAGGCCACTCGAAGCAGTAAAACGTTAGAGACGCCCGTAGCTGGCTGGCCCTTGTAAGTTGGTGACTTGGTCGTTTGTTATTTTATGCTGGCGTTTTATTTTTTTAACCATACATAACTAACTTTGTTTTTAATAAATTGGCCTTTGGTTGTGTTTAGAGCAGACATGAGCTTCCAGTAGCTCAATTAGCTCAGTTGGCTCAGCTACAAATTTGTTTTGTTTTTTCAACTTTGTGTTTGCACATTTGTAAAAACAACAACGAGTGCAAAAAATTACAACAACACGTGCAAAGAATACCAACAAAACCGACGTTCACCAAAATTCTAACTTGCTAACAACAACAAATGCATGCAAAGCCAAGCAAGCCTCACTCGATTGCGCTGCGCTTGAAATGTTTGTACATGTGTATCACAAAACGCACATGATTTGTTTTTGTTTTGCTGGTTAATTTTTTTTTGCAACGATGAGCAAAAGCAAATATGAGGATAATTTTGTGTTTGTTTTAAAAAACAAAAACCTTGGCTCACTAAATTTATTTTCCTGCTCATGACTGGTTTAGAGCTATTCTGTTGCTCTGTCTGTCCATGTAGATTTTGGTGTTTGGAAGCAAGATTGATGTGGGCTAAAATGTTTTTAAACAGGTTGTTGCTGTTGGGCTCTTGAACTATAAACCATATCATGTTAAGCCAATTACGTTAAAATTCTAGCTCAATTGACAGTCGATACATGATCGGGTACTGTAAGAAAGAAGAGGAAGATTTATGTTTGGGTCTATCTTGCCGTTACTTAACCAAATGACTTTATTTCTATAGCATTATAATTACAAAATGAAATCGACTGCACGTAAGAATTGGGAATAATCGATTTCGGTGTTCAATTAAAAAATTTGAAAAATTATTATTCCCCACAACCGAATCGCAGTTAAAACAACCGAATAAACTCTTCCTTCCACAATTCCTAGGCACTTAATGAAAACCTGTATCTTGTTTGAAGTTATGAGGAACATTAACAAGCTCAGCTTAAAAATTTTTAACTCTGGAATGATATCCGAATCGACATTCATAACTCGCACAATTCAAAAACTGTTTATTGGGTCTATGATAATATACACTATGATACTGCTATAATATAATCTACAGTTTCTCTTTCCTTAAAAGTACGCAAAAGTGTGAAAATTTAGCTTTAGAGTAATTCTTCCTCCATAACCTCTGAACTTTATCTCGAATTTTTCCCAATTCACTTCAAAAAAAGCGCGGCTGTTAAGAGCTTTCTATATTCTCTTCAGATTTTAAGCTCTGTAGCTCAGCTTCAAAGCCATAACAAGGATGTTTATTCATCAGCAATTCCTTCTGATAGCTACTATATCATATTTGAATCCTTCTTAACCCCTTCTAACTTCTGCTCTATTCTAGACCCATTTGCCATTTGTTATCTACACAATTATTCAAATATTTTCTTTCCATCACCGCCTACCGACAACATGTTTAAAATTCCACGCCATGCCAACGACCAGTAGCGTAGCAAGGGGGGGGCGGGGGGGGCGGTCCGCCCCGGGTACACGCTAAAATGGGGTGCAAAATTTGCGAAAAGAACTTTTCACCACTCAATTTTTTGATTTTTTTAATAATAAGAACACTTTAATGACTGCGGTTTTATGTTTTGAATATAAAGAGGGTGCAAAAGTGAATGCAAATATTTTTTAATTCGTTTTTATTAAAACTTTAACTTTATATGAAATTTGTTTCAATATAATCAAACGCTTATACTAAAACCTAAGTCAATTCGGAATATTTGTCATTGGTTAGGGGTGCAATTGCCAAATAAATGCAATTCAAATTTTCATGACAGTACGATAGAGTACAAAAAGAAAAATGTTATATAATAATGTTATATTCTTTTTATATTCCATAAAATTTTATAAAAAATCGTTTTTTTGCTTCTTATATTCAGGTTAAGAAGTGTTCAAACTTACTCGTATAGTATACATTTCTATTACCAATATTTTTCGCAAATCTGCATGATTTTCAGAGTATGATAAACGGATTCGTCAGTTATTTTATAAACAATACATTTCTCCAGAACTTTTCAGAAAAACGTGCTCACGTCATAAATGTCAAGAATAAAAATATACCTTATGATTTTGTGATTACTAAGTTCTGAGATAATACATCATAAAACAAACCTTATTTACAGCTCTTAATCTGCTAGAATATAATTTTTAATAGTAATATGTTAAATAATATGTTAATAATATAATATCCTGTTACATGAAACAATTTTAAAATCAATGCTCAACTAATAACATGCTTAAACAATTTCTAAAAAAATTAAATTATGATTTAAATGCATTAAATTTTTTATTTAAATTAAATAAATGGCGTTTTATAACAATTTTAAGGCGTTCTGACGTTTTTTTTTTATTTTATTGTGAAGATGTCTTTTAAAAGCTCTAAGATGGTTTTCTGACTCCTTAACTTTACTAAAGTAATTATTATAAAGATTAAATCAACCAACAAAAACTGTCAAAAATACAGTTCTTAACAGAAGATGCACAGTTCCTTAAAAATTGTTCTAATTATTTAAATTAAATTTTGTTCTCAGTCACTGAATGTGAAGCATCGACAGATTTCTTGTAATTATCAGCTCTTTGTGGACCATTCATGACTCTTGACCTTGTCCAGTCAGGGCTAGTTTGCTTTGAGAATTATGAACATAATGAGTATGAAACAAATTTCTGATAATAATTTGGTATCTTATATATTAATATGTGCACATTAAAGTTTGTCGTACGCTTTTTTGTTTTAATTAAAACTCAAAATTAATGAAACTTATACCATTCGAAAGGTTTTGTTGCCCAGATGTGCAGAATGCATATATAAATGATATATCTGATAGAGGGTTTTCCCAACCTTCTAAGAGAGAAATTAAATTTTTGAGAAAAAATCTGCTCTTTGATTGATATGAAATTTGGTTGGAGAAGAGTTCTTAAGTTGCTCAAATTTGAATTTTTTTTAAAAGTAACAATTTCTTAAAAAAATGTAGTTTTATGCATTCATCAATTGAAGGGCTTATTGCAAAAACATGATATGCCACACTGCTTTAAAAGTTCATATTTTATGTTCATTACGTTCCTTGATGCATTATCAATATCCACTGAAAATATTGCGACCATTACCCGATCAATTTTGGCCGTATACGTAATAGTTCTTGTAAGCATATTAATGATTTCATACAAATATAAATTTTTTAAAAACTTTGAGGTCGAATATTTCGAAATATTTTTTGTGTGGCATATCATGTTTTTACAATAAGCCCTTCAATTGTTAAATTTGTAAAAAAATGTGTTCTGAACTCAAAAATTTGACTTTCCATGTGAATATCTTAGTCGGATTTTAACGGTTTTTAAATTTTTTTCATTTTTTCTAAAAGTTTGATAAATTTTCTTTTAAATGTGTTAAAAATTACAGCAAAGTTTTTACCCAAAGTATTTTTAATTATTTTTCTTAATATTGTCGTTAGTTATTTAGCGTGTGCTTCAACCAAATGCCAAGAGAGAGAAACAAACTGTCTCAAATTGAATGTTCTAAATTGGGAAGCCAATATCTCCGCCATCTGTGGATAGATTTTTTTTAATTTTTTTTTTTGTATTTAAGTCTTATCAGTTAACTTAAAAAACTTTTGAAAATAATACCGTTTTTTGTTTGTTTATATTTAAATTATTCCTTTAAAAAAAAAGACCATAAAATTTTATTTATTCTCAAAATATGGGGTAAAAATGATTTTTGTTGTAAAAAAACAAAAACTCAAAATTGCATTTTTGATTTTCTTTCAAAGTCTGTACCGAATTTTAGGTGAATTTATTTTGTCTTGACACTAAATTAATAAACTGTCCATGCCATCAAAAAATCAAGGCTACTCCCTATGATTTCTTTGACAAAATTAAATTTTTTTAAAATGTTCTGTCAAAACAGAAAATTTGAACAAAATAATAAAATTAAATAATAATTTTTTTTTAGAAAATAGCTTTATATCTCCAATCAATTAAGAGTTATAGCCTCGAACTTATTTTAATCATCTCGCATATAATTATAAATAGGCAATCAATAAATTGGTCGAATTTCGACCCCAAGCGATACTAGTCACTGTAATAGAGTGATACTGTGATATTAATAGTCGAGGTATTTTGTCTTTCAAAGTCGAAGCTGAGATGAATATAGAATACTGTAAAGAAGTTGATAAAATTTAGGAAAAAGTTTATAAATGAATTTTAATACTTTATTTTAACTTTCACTTAACTTTTATATAGAAGACATGGATTGATTTCGAATAAACATTTAACTTTATGGTTTAACGGTTTGCTTCCAGGTATTGTTTTTTCTTCAATTATGCACAATTTTTCGTAAAATTTTCACAATTTTCTATAAAAAACTAGATTAAGTTTTTATAACTTCATAAAGTCAGTTCTCCAATTATTTAAAACTGATATTGTGTGGTTTACTGATAGTAAATTGTTCTCGCATAACCTATAAGCCCTTATAAGCTTTTTTCTAAATCTTTTCTTAAATATGTCATTTTTTTAGAGGTTGATTCAAAATATGTAAAATTAAAACAGAAATAGCGAAAAATTTTATTCAAAATAGATCTTTGGGGATTTACTCATTGTTGAAAATCAGAATTTTGCGTATACAAAACATTTTTGAAAAATTCCTTGATTGCGGAAAATCCTGCTTTAAAAAATTAAGATATATGTACTTCAAATTTGAAATTAAATGAAATTTTTTTAAGTTTTGTGTAAGTTACCAAAATAAAAATCTTTCAAATGATATCAAATATATTAATATTGATAAGATTATTTTTAAGTTTTGTCTACTGTAACCGAATTTTATAAACTAAACAAATAGTTAAAATATTAAACTTTATTTGCACTCTAACAAACTAATCATAACAGTAAACTATTATTTAAAAAAATTATATTAATTTCTTGGTAATTTTTAAACATTACTCTTTTGAGGTTTACTATAACCTTCTTAAGGGGTGCACAATTTAGTTTCCGCCCCGGGTGCCACCAACCCTAGCTACGCCACTGCCAACGACAATACTTTATAAATATTATTACAGCCGTAACAGCAACAATTTAAGAATTGACGAGTTCAACTTTATAGTCGGCAGAAGTTTTCGATTTATTGTTGATGTTGTCATTGTTGTCACCAGCAATATAAACATGAGAAACGTGCAGACATGTTCTAAGGAAGAAACATGTAGAAGTCAGCCAGCCGCACTGTATTGAATTTCGACACCTGTTTTCATTGTATCAGCGTCGATCTCCGCCGCTGCTGTCAACAACATTTGACAGCTATGACATTTCGTTAAAAAAAAAAGTAGTAGTGAATAAAAAATACGAAGGAGCAGCTAGTTTCTGGTTGCACGTTTTTATTTTCTATAAAAAAAAAAAATACAACAAACAATTTAATAGAAAATCACTCAATCTCATAATCATCATAATGCAGCTGACAAGAATGAGTGGGTAGTAAGTGGCCAGCTAATCCAACTTCAGTGGCAGCAGTTACCAACACATGGTAATTTTTTAGTTTTTAATAGTTTTATAGTTTTAATAACGACACGTTCCTCGCGTAAGTTTTTAATTTCAACTCTTTCCTTTAAGCATTAAATTCTAATTTTATCTCAAATTTATGTAAATTTTTGATGGTGTTAGACATGAAATCAGATAAAATTTAAGCCAGGAAATGATGTGATTTCTTAAGTAGTGATGTAATTTTAATTGTTGGTTTCAGATATGAAATTTTTAAGATTCTTGTGTCATGATAAAACTGTACAACATGTTTATGTTTGAGTATTATTAATATTGATTTCAATTGAATACTCAATAAAATGTAAGCAAGTTGGCAGAAAATAAAACGATATGCAACATATGGGCATTTCCGAAAAAAAAGTCTACCGTGACCAATTAATTATTTTAAGTTTTATTAAAGAGAAATATTTTGAATTATTTTAAGTTCAAATTTTTCCCATGTTGCGATGGCAAGATATCGGGCTACCAAGTTAAGGTTAAAGTTTTGATCAATTTTGTTTATTTCTATGAGCATTTTCTCTTTATAATTTCCATTTTTAAGAGTATTTGTGCAATTGCACTCTTATGCAAACTTTTGCTACAACAACAACAACAAAATAAATGCCAAAGAGCAAACAAATATCAATTAACGGTAAAATTTTGATTTGCTTTTAATGATATTCTGAGGTAACGTCACGCCAGACAAAAAAGCATTAAGTTCTATTTTTTCTACTCTGACGTTCAAAAGTGCGTGAAATTTTGCATTTTAATAAATATTAATAAAGTTAAGTAAATTTTATAAAAAAATCTTTAAGAAGAAAAACCGTTAATTTCATATTAAATTTGAAAAGTGAGTAACGTCACGCCACATTGCTCGAAGTTTGCCTGATTTCGTTACTGAATTTGGTTGCTGGTATTTTAGTGGAATTTTTTTTCCAACTTCTCATGGTCGATGGGGTAGGAGTTATAAAAATATAATATATAATAGCTAAACTTTATGTTTTATTTATGTCAAATATTTTTTTTAACAAATTTTAACTTAAAATGTTCCGATGGAAATTTAAGTAACGTAACGCCAGTAACCTTACGCCATATGACTAAGCCTAAAAAAAAAAACCCATATATGATTTTTAAATTTGATAACCAGCAAAATAAACTCATATTATTTTAAATTCTTCCAAATAAAGTTTTGTATAAAAAGTCTTACCCAATTCGCAGAGTTTTGCAAATTTTCTAATCTAAGTCGAAAACCACTTCTGTTTTTTGTAACGTCACGCCAGTGCATATTTTTGCTTATATCTTTTAAATCTTAGTGTCGATTGTTATAATTTTTATACCCCCACGCGTACTGCGTAAGGGGTATATTAATTTTGTCACGACGTGTGTAACACCCAAAAGGAGGCGTGGTAGGTATGGAAAAGTATATATATTCTTGCTCAGCATTACCACCTGAGTTGATTTAGCCATGTCCGTCTGTCTGTCCGTCTGTCCGTCTGTCCGTCTGTCCGTCTGTCCGTCTGTCCGTCTGTCCGTCTGTCCGTCTGTCTGTCGACACGATTACAGCCGCAATTTTGAAGCTATCGTAATGAAATTCGATATTTAAGCTTTTTTTAAAAAAACTAAGGTCAAGTTCGAGAATGGGCTAAATCGGATGAAAACCACGCCTACCTCCCATACAACCCAAAAATTGAAAACTCTACAAAGAAGCTAATATTAAAGCTACAATGCTGAAATTTGGTACATGTGTATTCTATGTCAAAACAAAGATGTCATAGAAAAATGGGCGTTATCCACCCACTAACACGCCCACCTCCCATACAACCCCAAAATTGAAAAATCTATAAAGAGGCTAATATTAAAGTTACAAAACTAGAACTCGGTATTTGTGTATTTAATGTCAAAACTGAGGTGTGTTAGAAAAATGGGCATCATTCACCCACTAACACGCCCACCTCCCATATAACCCCAAAATTTAAAAATCTATAAAGATGCTAATATTAAAGTTACAAGATGGAAACTCGGTATTTTTGTAATTAATGTCAAAACTAAGGTGTGTTATAAAATTGGGCGTCATCCACCCATTAACACGCCCACCTCCCATACAACCCCAAAATTGAAAAATCTATAAAGAGGCTAATATTAAAGCTATAAGACAGAAACTCGGTATTTGTGTATTCTATGTCGAAACTGAGATAGGCTAGAAAAATGGACGGCATACACAATCTAACACGCCCACCTCCCATACAACCCCAAAATTTAAAACTTTATAAAAAGGCTTATATTTAAGCTGCAGGAAAACAATTTGATATGTATGTTTTTTAGACACATAAAAATAATAATATCTCTCAAAATCTCATACAAAAAGCACTTCAATTTAATATTCTTCCACCCTTAAGAATCGGCCGTGGGGGTATTTTAACTTCGGCCAAGTCGAAGATATACCTTACTAGTTTTACTTAATATAGTGCTACTTAATTTCTTCGCAAATATAAAAAAATTTTTTAAAACTTGGATTTCTTCATTTTTTTTTTTATTTTTTCGCACAAAACGAACATAACGCCAGTTTGAAAAGGATAATATATTATCGCGAAATTTAAAGATCTATAAAAAAAATTAACATAAACTCTTACTTTCTCAAAAAAAAAAAATAAAAAAAGGAAAAATAAAAATTCTAATACTATCAAAAACATTGGCGTGTCTTGGCCGCTTCAAAACTGATATCTTTTAAATAGGATTTTTAAAATTCATGCAAATTGGATGCAATCACAGTGGATGCAAAGGCAGATTTGGTTTTCAAAGAGAAAAAGAAAAGTTTTTTTTTTTATTTTTGTATTTGATATTGTTTTTAAACATACATTTATGACAAATAACATTTTTTTTATATCCATAAAACCTTTATCCGCATGAAAGCTGATTTTTTTGCATTCGATGGTCAAATATTTAAAAATAAGCAACAGTTATTAAATTTTTAAAGATATGTTTTTATTTGTCTTGTCATTTTTTTTTAAATATACATAGGTTGAAGTAAGCTTCCCCTAGAGTTTAACCGATTGTGTCCATTTTAAGTACACATCTGTACTTAATTTGCTTAGCCTTCTCCAATATTTGTTAAAATCGGCGAATTTTATGTATGTTTCTCTGATATTCAAAATTAAATATAGGTAAAAGGGAAGTAACATAAGAACTGAATCGATTTGGTACAGTTTCAGCACAGATCTATTAATTAATTGTTCAGATTTTTTGGCAATTTTTTTGAAATTGACCAAAATCATGTAATAAATTAATAAAGGTCCAAAAAAGGTACCCCTAGGAAATGACAAATTTGAAAAATTTTTGAAAGTTTTCTTTCTTTCCCAAGCATATAAAGTTGTATTATCATTTAAATAACCAATTCGATTTAAATTTTTTAATTGATGTTTGAAACATTAGGATCAAGTAACCGTATGACAAGAAAACGCTATTCAACTTATATCAAAACTTTTTATCTTTAACGTAACACTAAACGCATAAGTTTTAAAATAGTGGCAATTTAATTTGTTTAATTTATTTTATATTTCTTAAAAAATTATAAAGTATTTCTTCAAATACATCTAAAATATTCCATTGAACTAACGAATTTTTTATGCGTGCATGAAAGTATATCTCAAAACCTGCGACTTTTTGTTGTTTTAAACATATAACCAGTAGTATGAGGTCTTTAACGTTACATTTTTTTGAAGTGAGTTTCAAGCGAGTTACTTTGATATTTATGTTTTTCGATGGTATGTAACATACATGAACGGAATATAGTCTATATAAATTGATATGATTTACTACAGAAAAATCAACCATATAAGATGATTTGATGATGTTAAGAAGACAAAATTCAAGTTTTCTTTTTAGAAATGAAGTATCGTGGAGAGCAAAAGTAATTTGGAGTTGAAAAAAATATGAGGCGGTTTTAGAATTCTAGTCAAACGCTATTTTTAAGTTCTAGAGATCTTTTGCACAAAATTCTATAATACAAAAACTATTATGTAATATATGGAATAGTTTAATCATTCTTTATTAGAATATACTGATGGATTATAGAAATGTAAGAAGTAATGCTTTGTGTGTTAAACGTTCTGTGACTATAATAAAAATATTTATGTCTGTAGGAAGAATTAAATACCCCCATAGAAAAACCAATCAATTAGTAAAATGAAATAAAAAGTAGTAACTTTGAAAAAACTGGGAGAACCTGTCAACTCAAATTCTCCACAACGCAAGCAGCTTGTAACTATAATTTATATCATGGTAGAATTAAAGAAGAAAGACTGCCGAAACTATCCAAACTAATTTGACAGCCCATAGAAAATCTAAAAGTGATATTTCCGTGAAGAAAACAAAACAATTCCATGCTCACGCTTTCTCTGGTGTTGACGGAAATGATAAAAATCGACTTTTTGGGGTCTCAAAAGAAAAGATTTGTTGAAGGACAACAAATTTCAACATTTTTTTTAACCAATAATTGTGTACTAGCTATCACAATCTTTACTTTTTGCTTATATTGAGTATGCATTCTGAAGAAAAAAAAATTATAGGCAAAAATCTTGATTTTTTGGCCAAAAAAAGGGTTCGGGAGAACCAAAACCGCTTCATGGGCATTTCTCAGATCCAAAAAAAAAAAGATGCAGAAATAGTTTTTAAGAGTCCCTCTAACTTTTGAGTCCGAGTCCGGCGACATCTAAATTTCGATCCGGCTTAGGGCATATCTATGTACAAAAATCACAAACTCATATTACTACTGACTTTCATCGCTACTAACTTCTTGATCAGAATCACTAAAAAAACAACCTTTTTTGTTCTAATTACCTTTTGAACTTTGCTGAATTTTTAATATTCTTTCATACAAAATTGACTATATTTAGCAAAAAATCTGCCTAACTGCATAACTTTCTTATTTATGAAAAGGTACAGATAACATTTTGGAAGTCAAAAGTTAATACTTTAGAAAAGTTTCGTCAAAATCCAAGAGTTCTTTTTTTTATAGCTTATCAAAACTTATTTTTGAGTTTTTGTGTGCTTTTTATGTTAAAGAATATTGGTTTTTACATTAAAATATATCCTCAAAATACTTATTTTCATAAACAAAATGCATTTAAAATAAACCTCTTTACTGTTTTTTTTTAAATGAAACATCTAAATTTTTAAAACATTGACACAATTTTAAATTACTTGATTTTCTTCAAATAAAGAGGTGTAGGATAAAAGGATGGTGACCTTGCGATGCAAATTAAGTAAGTGGCTTAGCGTGCTCGGAGCCCGAGTTCGATCTCCAGTCGCAGCAAAAAGTTTTTTCATTAAGAAATTTTTTTTGATCGGTCACCATCTTTTTGCAGACAAGTGCAAACATCAGAGAGTAAATAATGACATGTAAAGCTTCTTGATAACATGAACTTTAGCCGTTCGGAGTTGGCATAAAACATGTAGGTCCAGTTCTCGGTCAATTGTGTGCAAACATTTAATAACACACACAACACAATTGATCATAAGAAGCTCGGTCAAAGTCCTTTCAAAGGCTGAAATGGCCCTTTCAAATCCTTTCACAACGGTTGGGGTTAGACATTCTTTTTTTAACTGCTTAAACACCTGGGACGGGTGTGACGAGCACAAGTTCAAAAACCAATAGTTCTGAGTTTAACATTGAAATTCAGTCTATCTGTATTATCTGTTGAATACCAGTGTAAAATATTTTGAAAAATGGTGATAACTATTCTTTTATAAACTTTTAAATGGGACGGGTGTGACATAAGATTGTCCCTGGTGTGACGCGTGCACGCTATGTGGGAATTATATATAAGAACTTTATGATAAAATAGTCATAACATATTTTCGACACCAAAATCAAAAAATATGTTTTTAATTAATGTATTTTTAATATATTTAAAAAAAAAATTTTTTGCAAAAAATTTTATCGCATGAGCTTTTGATTACCTATACCTATACAAATGATTTCGATTTTTTAATATATTAACCCATTTTAGTCCGCTGATAGATTTCCCGACTAGTGACTTTAAAACTAATTTCTGAAAAAAATATTCAAAATATTTTCAAATTCTTTCTGCAAAGACATAATTTGGTTAAATGGAAATTCAGAAAATAAATAAAAATTTCCAAATTTTCCATTTTACATGAACGGGTAATAATTTTTAATATTTTTTCTATAAATTAATTTTAACGTTGGTGGTCGAAAAATCGACCAGCGGACTAAAATGGGTTAAAAAAAAAAAAAAAGTATTTTTTTCCAAACAAATTTTTTCCCATGAATTTTTTATCAAGATAATAAATACCCATAAAAAATGATTTCGATATACTTGAATTTAAAAAACTAGTTTTAATCAAAGTATTTATTCATACTAGTATCGCCTGGGGCCGAAATTCGACCAATTTATTGATTGCCTATTTATAATTATATGCGAGATGGTTCAAAAAAGTTCGAGGCTATAACGCTTAATTGATTGGAGGTATAAAACTATTTTCTTCAAAAAAATAATTTTTTTATTGTATTATTATTTTTCAAAAACAAAAAAAGCAACATTTTAAAAAAATTTAATTTTTTAAAAAAATCATATGGGGTAGCCTTGATTTTTTGATGGCACGGACAGTTTATTAATTTAGTGTCAAGACAAAATAAATTCACCGTAAATTCAGTATAGACTTTGAAAGAAAATCAAAAATGCAATTTTGTGTTTTTGGTTTTTTTACAACAAAAATCATTTTTACCCCATATTTTTAGAATAAATCAAATTTTATGGTCTTTTTTTAAAATGAATAATTTAAATATAAACAAACAAAAAACGGTATTATTTTCAAAAGTTTTTTTAAGTTAATTGATAAGACTTAAATACAAAAAAGAAATAAATAAAATATATTCACAGATGGCGGAGATATTGACTTCCCAATTTAGAACATTCAATTTGAGACAGTTTTTTTCTCTCTCTTGGCATTTGGTTGAAACAAACGCTAAATAACTAACGACAATATTAAGAAAATTCATTAAAAATACTTTTGGTTAGAATTTTGCTGTAATTTTTAACACATTTAAAAGAAAATTTATCAAACTTTTAGAAAAAATGAAAAAAATTTAAAAACCGTTAAGATCCGACCAAGATATTAACATGGAAAGTCAAATTTTTGAATGGAAAACACATTTTTTTACAAATTTTACAATTGACGAATGGATAAAACTAAATTTTTTTAAGAAATTCTTACTTTTAAAAAAAATTCAAATTCGACCAACTCAAAAACTCTACCCCAATCAAATTTAATTTTAATTAAAGAGCGGGTTTTTTCTCAAAAAATTAATTTCTCTCTTAGAATGTTGGGAACCCCTTCTATCAGATATATCATTTATACATATACGTTCTGCACATCTGGGCAACATAGCCTTTCACATGATATAAGTTTCATTTATTTTGAGTTTTAATTAATTCCAAAAAAGCGTACGACAAACTTTAATGTTCACGTATTTATATATAAGATACATGCAAAAATTTCGTTATTAGAAAAAAAATTTTGAAAACCGTTACGGATGTGACCAAACTCTTGTAACGGAAATGAATTAAACAGAAATTGTTTAATGAACAAAGTTAACAAATTTATGTAAAACATCAATATCCTTACTTTAGGAAAGTTTCATTTTTATCATAAGCCCATGTTGCTTCATAGAGAAGCTATAGTTTTTTTCTGGGACGGGTGTGACACTGAAAGTATTTTTGATGTTTTTATAATAGAAAGAGAATGATAGACCTGTGACTTCTTCATAAATGCTTAAAGTAAAAATATTCCAGAAAAATGCATTAAATAGTTTGAATGTTAAGATCGAATGCCAGCGTACCGTGCAACTTATACAAACCTCTTAATATTCCCTTTAACTTAAAATTGCCAAATAAATTTTGAAGCCAAAGAAATAACTTTGCATGTGCATTTCACACACGCCTAACCTGCACTTACGTAATCAATTTGCATGACATTCGCCTAATTTGACTGTCAAACAAATCAAAATAGAACAAAAGAAATAAAAGGATTGCGTTTTTGTCTCATATTAAAATGCAATTTATTTTCAATTAGCAAATTTATGCATCGCGTGTCATATTCTGACAACGAAGAAACAACAAAAAAAAAACAAAAGAAAACACTGCCACATAATAACGTGAAAATGTCAACTCTTTAGTACTAAAATAAAAATGACAGAATGCAAGCGTAATTTTGTATGTCCATCTAACTGACTGTCTGTCTATCCTTCTTTCTTTGTGTCTTTCTTTCTTTGTGTCTTTCTGGGAAGTTGTCAGTCTTCAACATTTGTTTATGTCTCAGAGTATAAAAAGAGTTATAAAAACTTTTCGGTAAACTTATGCAGTAGCCACATCAAATGAGCGGTTTAAATTAATTATTTCAATTACAGTTTCACAAAAGCACACTTTTATTTTTTTTTATTTTTATTTTTGTTTTGACTCGAGGCACTCTTGACAGCGTGCTGTATTCTGGTATATCCAACTCTTTGTGGTTGATTCCTTGTTATTGGCTTGTTAATTTTAACTCTTAAACTTTAATGCGCTTTTTTTAGTGTGCAGGGATACCACGATTTTGTTCTTTTGTCTTTGGCCAATAAAAGGCTATTGAGCTTGTTACAAAAAAAAAAAAAGTATACATGAGGAAACCTTGACTAAAGCCCGAACAACTTAGATGAACCCCACATTTTATTTAAAAAAAAAAGTAAATTGACTGTGACTACATTTTGTGTTTGTCACTAACTCGATGTAAAGCCGGTCCTTTTAGTTGGCTGATTGTCATGTCTGTCGTGGCTGTCTGTCTGTCGTGTGTTGGAAGCCTCTAAACCTCTAATAGTCATTACAACAAAATTAAAGAAATTGAGTGACAATTTGTACCCTTTTTGTCTGAGGCAGAATGTGCATTGGACAATTTTGTTTTGTTGTTCTCAATTCAGTTCCGGTCTGTCAATTTGAAACTTCATATAAAGTGTAGGTTTGAATGTTTTGACATTGGTTTGTGAGAATAGAGTAGTTGGCTGTCTGGTGGCTACATTAAAGTGGCTTAAATTTAATGATGTGCCGTGGCAGCCAGTTTGTCTATCGGTCGTCTAGCGGTGTGTGAGTTAAGTCCTAAAGTGTCTGCCGTAATTATAAGGTTTATTGTAATTATAATTTGTTTTGCGAACTGGAAGAGAAAAAAAACAGAAACTATGTAATATTGCGGTTGAAAGTGCTTAGCTGGCATTATAGAGAGATTTTGACAAACTTTTTTTAAAAGGTTTAACAGTGATTCGAGGTCTGGTTACTTTAAAATATTTCAAAAAGTCAACTCAAAAGTTTTAAAAATTAGTCATAAACCAAAGACGAGTTTTAAAAATTATAAATTTTAATTAAAAATTTTCATAATGATAGTCAAAAGTAATCTAATGATAGTGAAAAGTTAAGTAATGGTGGAAAGATGAATACAAAAAAGTTCGTAAGCCCTAAGTTTTGGTCCATGGATGTCTAAATTCACTAAAAATGTACGAGTTCTATTTATAAACTTTAATATTCCATTTTAACACCTCAGTATCAACATCAATTTCTGCCCACTCAAATGATATCTCAATTCAAATCAAAACTTAAAAATTTTTCATATCAATCTATTCAATCTTAAGCTGGCAGATACAAAAATTATTGCACTTTCCATGCAGCCAATAATAATATTAAAATGAATGCATCACCAACACCTGAAAACCATAAAATAAAAATAACAATGCCATTAAAATCATATCAAATCTAAATGTATTTCCAATCCCTTTAAACACATTGTACAACATGAATGAAATCTTCAAAGCCCCACGCGCATGACTGCGTTCAAATGCCAGGATTAATGATACGAAGCGCCAGGCAAAAAACTAAAAAAAAAATTCAAAATCTATTCAGAGTTTACCTGAAAGCAATTTCTTCAACACAAGCCACTGTGTGGTCTAACAAATTGATAGACTGACTGCTTGACTAATCAACAAGTTGTGAGGAAGACGACACGGCTATCGCCATATGCCTCATAGTATTGAAGATAATGGCGCAGGAATTAAGACAAAACAAAAAAAAAAAAAAAACAAAGCCACACAAGTTGCAGCCACACAAACGCCAGTGTTTATTAGAAGAACAAGACAAGCTGATATAAATACATAAATCCCAGTACAAATCAGATATATATAAATCAGAGGACTTTGTTTATTTTACGAGAGAACAAAAGCATCGTGGGGGGCACATTAGAAACGGCAGATATCATAAATTGATTAATGAATCAATGAAATAGGCTAGTAAAATATGCTTTTGCAAAAACTATATATTTAGCAAAAACAGCAACAAGTCGTTTAATAGCTACTCACTTAATTTTGTAAAACATGTACATCTGTATAGAGTATAGCTTTATACTCTCTTAATACTTTATTTTTTGTTATACTTCACACAAAGAAAACCATATTCTGAAGAAAAAGTCAAGTAACTGTGACAATTAATTTTAAATGCCACATAGCGCGTATTTCAATACAACATAATGTAGATTAGGAAAAAAACGTTTTTGGGGTGTCTTGAATGTTTCCATTCATAATTTCCTGATTACAATCTCGAAAAGAAGATACCAACAACAACAGCTCTAAATATGTACGTATTGATGAATTTTAAATTTCAGAAAAAAGGTTAAAGCGTGGCACTGTGACCTATCCAGGATTCGAACCCGAGACTTCCGGTTTGGCAGTTAGCACGCTTACCACTCGACTGCAGAGGCCGCCAACAAATGAAAAAAATTTTTCAATCGGTTTTGGAGATTTCACTCTAACATACCACAGCTCGAGATCAAGCAAGCATCAAGAATAATTTTAAATTTTTTTAATGTGTCTAAAATAAAAGTTTCTAAATTCAATATTAGACTTAATTTTCTGCTTGTTCGCGATTTGGTTTGCACTTTGAAGCTCATAATTGGCAACGGGATTTATGAAAATAGGAAAATATTTATGAAAAGTGTAGATATTTTTAAACAGTTTTAATTCCTTTTATTTTTAATTTGTTTAAAATTTCCCAAGAAAAAAAAACCACAACAATTCTATGCAATTAGTTATAACTTTAAGCATGTGCCTTTTTTAAAAAAATAACCCCACTTTGCACATCTGCTTGTCTAAACCAGTGGTGCCCAGAAAAATTATTTGAAGAGTGCTACAACAATTACAACAAAAAGCCAACAATAATAACAAATCATTGGATTCGTGCCAGACTAATTTTTTCCAACAACAAAAACACATAAAAACAACAACGCGCATACAACCAACATCCGCGCCAGCGCTCATATAAATTGAGCACACAAAACAACAACACGAATCCTTTTATGTTCGCAAATACAACAATAAAGTAATAAGAAGTTAGGGTGAAGCTGAAAACTTAATTCGGCGAATTACAACAATCATTGCAATATTGAAGTTGTTGTAGAGTGGAAAGAGTGGAACATGCTAAAAACAACAACACGAATGCTGGCAGCACCCAAGAACAACAACAACACGCATGCTGACAGTGCCAAAGCGCACAAGTTAAATTGTTGAATACACAAAAACAACAACATGCAAATGCTTAAAAAAACAACAAAACATTAAGAAGCAATGATTTGACTTCAAACTGAATTCGACGAATTTCAACAATCATGAAAACATCGAAGTTGTTGTAAAGAGTGCAAAGAGTGGAAAGAGTTAGGCGCTGGGCATCCCTGGTCTAAACCATTCAAACTATACCAAAATTATTAAAATCAAACCTTTATTTTAAAAGCTTTACAAAAAAAAAACAAAAAAAACAAATTGGCCATTTCAGCCCTTGAAAGGACTTTGACCGAGCTTCTTATGATCAATTGTGTTGTGTGTGTTATTAAATGTTTGCACACAATTGACCGAGAACTGGACCTACATTTTTTATGCCGACTCCGAACGGCTAAAGTTCATGTTCTCAAGAAGCTTTACATGGCATTATTTACTCTCTGAGGTTTGCCATTGTCTGCAGAGAGGTGGTGACCGATCAGAAAAATTTTTTATTGAAAAAAACTTTTCGCCGCGGCTGGGGATCGAACCCGGGCTCCGAGCATGCTAAGCCACACACTTAACCTGCATGCCACGGTCACCAAAAGCTTTACGCTGTATACAATTTAGGGTTCGCGTAATAATATAAACAGATAAGCTTCCCTGTCGAAAAATAGGCGAATATCTCTATTAAGGGATTCATCTTTTCAATCTGCCTAATACTTTAGATGATGTGCAGGAAGCCGAAAACGATGGGTATAAAACAAAAAAAAAGGGAAATAAACAAAACAGAAACAAAACATGACATTAAAATATTCATCGTTTATTGTCAAAAAACCCGCTTAAGCACCTCACCCAGAAATGCAAATACTTCTTTGTGTATTCTAAAAGGACTTTTTTAAAAAATAAATTTTTGCATTTGAGAACATAAACAGTATGCATGAAAATTTTTTCGAAATTATTTAGGAAATGAAAAAGTCAGTCATTTTCTTTTGATGAAAATTTTTAAACCGTTTTTTTCATATCTTTTCTTCTAATAATGCGATATCATCAACACCGAGATCATAAAATTCCATAAAGTTCTGATAGCAATTCATCGGTTTTATCTTCTTATATGCATGCCAAAATTTGATCATCTGTTCAACATCTTTATCGCAATTTACATACTCTTCAAATTCTGTGGTGTTAATTGGTACTTCTATTAATTCTGTTAATTCCAAGAAAAATAATCTTACAAAAATGCATGGGTTTGAAGAATATTTAACAGATGAATTGCCTGTTAAATATACCTTCCTGTTAAAAACCTTCCGGCAATTTTCAATAGACTCGTTTTTGACAAATATATTCTCGTTTTGAAAAAGCTAGCGCATCCAAAATTGAAATAGATTTAAAAAAATTATTGGTTGAAAATCCTTTCTCAATTGCAAGCAACTGTACGATAGTACAGTTAAGGTACTTATGAAGGGAAAAACAAGGTAAAAGGGTATAAGAAGGTTAACATACATCTATTTTCATGAAAAATGCTATATGTCCGAAAATTTTGGGTACTAAAAGGAATAGGTACTCAAGAAAGGAAGCACTTAAGTGGGTTTCAATATATGTTGCTTCTTGCTTATAGGATTATAATTAAATTATAATTATATTATTATTATAATTTTACTACCTTCAAAATATATTACGCTTGGAAAAGAAGGGTCATGATCTCGGAATCTACCCGGATTATGAAATTATAACGAAACTTAACGAAATACATTTGAGAACAACGTTGAATTGATATCCAGAGGGACAGAGAGGCAAATTTTAAGCTAAACATGCTAGAATTTTATTCTATCCAAACTATAGAGGTAAAATATTAACAATGACCGAAGTGTAGAGATGGCCATATTATTTGGAAGTCCGGTATAGCTAGTGTCCGGATAAACTATACTGTACCTACATAATTAAAAGATCCTTTTAGAAGAACTTTTAATTGACAAAAATTATTTAATACATTATAATTATGGTTCTTATTATACCCAAAACCTGAAAGGTGAGGGTATATTAACTTTGTGCAAACGTTTGTAACGCATAGAACGAAGTGAGCCCGGTATAGAAAAGTTTATATATTCTTGATCAGCGTCACCTCGTGAGTCGAGCTATTCATGTTCGTCCGTCCGTCCGTCGGTCTGTGTGTTGTCCGTATACACAGGATAAGAAGAAGGAGTAGAGATAATTGAATGAAACTTGGTACACATGGTCACATGCACCCAAGGATCTGCACTATTGAATATTTTTGGAATCCGCCCACGGACACGCCTACCTCCCATACAACGCACAAATTTAAAACTGCTTAACTCAGTTTTTAATAAACCTACAACAACAAAATTTAGTTTGTATGTATTTTATGTCAACACAAACATGTTTTCGAAAAATGGACGTCATCCGTTCACGGACACGCCCACCTCCCATACAACCCAAAAATTGAAAACGCAATAAATAAGCCTGTGTTTAATCTACAGAGCTTAAATTTAGCACATATGTTTTTTATAACAAAACAAAGATGTCTTTGAAAAATGAACCTCATCCGCTCACGGACACGCACACCTCCCATACAACCCAAAAATTTTAAACGCAATAAATAAGCCTGTTTTTAACCTTGAGAGCTAAAATTAAACACGTATATTTTTTATAACAAAACAAAGATGTCTTTGAAAAATGAACCTCATCCGCTCACGGACACGCACACCTCACATACAACCCAAAAATTTAAAACGTAATAAATAAGCCTGTTTTTAACCTTGAGAGCTAAAATTTAACACGTATATTTTTTATAACAAAACACAGATTTGTTTGAAAAATGGACAGCATCTGCCCACGGACACGCCCACCTCCCATACAACCCAAAAATTTAAAACGCAATAAATAAGCCTCTGTTGAACCTACAGAGCTAAAATTTGGCACATATGTTTTTTCTGACAAGAAAAAGATGATTTTGAAAAATGGACGTCATCCGCCTACGAACACGCCTACTTCTCATACAACCCAAAAAGATTAAAACTCAATAAATAAGGTTATATTTGTCATAGAGAAATTAAATTTGGTATGTATGTATTTTATACCAAAACTAAGGTGTGTTCAAAAATTGGGAGTAATCCGTCCATGAACACGCCCACCTCCCATAGCGAAAGCACAATAAAAGCATTAACTGTGAGCTACAGGAGTAAAACTTGGTATATGTACATTTTTCATCAACATTTAAATGCATATAAAATATAGGCTTCATCCGCCTACGGAGACGCCCATTTACAATACATTTTTTTTTTTGTTTTTGAAAAGTGGGTTTAGGGTATTTCATAGTCGGCCTAGACCGACTTTAGACTTTCTTTACTTGTTTTCAAGCTAGTTTTGATAATTTTTCTATCATACAAGCCACTATTCTTAAGGATAAAGTTATCGTATATCTTCATCTGAAACTAAAGAAACTTTAATTTTGCTTTAATACATCTTATAGTGATGTTTTAATAGATAGACATATAGAAAAATATATTTTTAAAAACTTATTTAAGGATTCCTCAAAAAAGGTCTCTACAAAAAAAAATTGTATAAAATTTGTACTTTCTACCGTTTAGTTTTACATATGTGTACACACGGAGAGAATTGTGTGCAGAAATTATGCGCTATGGGCACAACTTATGCACAAATTGTTCACGAAAAATGACCAAGAACAGTTGTTCATAATCTATGCACACTTGTTCATAACTTAAGTTCAGCACTATGAGCATGTTTTATGAACAACTGGGCATAGATTGTGAACAACATTTTCATAGATTCTGAACAACTGGGAAAAGACTATGAACAACTGGGCATATTTTATGAACAACTGGACATAGTTTATGAACAACTATGCACAGGTTATGAACAACTATGCATATGTTATGAACAACTGGGCATAGGTTATGAACAACTGTGCATAGGTTATGAACATCATTTTCATAGATTGTGAACAAATAGGAAAAAATATTTACACCTCCTGCTAATATTAAAGAAACTAAATTTAATTTTGTTTTCAAATGTCTTTATTTCAAAGTACAATTGCTTAATAACTAATATTATATACATAGTATATTATATACATATTAAAATTCAATAAATCATATACTTCAGTATTAACATGTTTATTTTATATAATTTATAAAGTCATTGATTTTTTTACATTTCTATAAAATTCTTATCATAAAACATAGTCTAGTGCTTAATATTGGATGAAGCTCAAAGGGTTTATGAAATTCAATTTCTGTAATGGATTTCATACATAATTTTCCGTTCTTTCCCCAATAATGTAAGCATAATAATGCAAACCAAATTTTCAATTTGGTATTCATTAAGTAATATATATGTGGCGTCTTCTAATAAAATTATATCGACAATACTATAACACACTCTTAAGAATGAACACTTAGGAATGATCAAAAATGGTTGAAAATTTATGTTCTTGCTCACACAAAATTCTTTACGCTTGTTTATAGTACTTTGGTCAGCAGCGCTGTTTATTTCAACGACGATGGAATTCCTAGCGTCGCGTATGCTAACCTTCCACGTCTGTTTCTCAATTGTTTTTCTTGCCACAGGCTTAAAAATTGCTGCCAGCACCTTCGAGACTTCAATTAATTAAATCTGAATTAAAAGTAAAAAAATAAACAGAAATGTATTAAAAAAAGTATATTGTCTAGCAACATCCACATGGTCTCATATTTTTGTATTAAGTGTCAATGCAGATTTCTAAAACTTCAATGTATGTACACTATTTCGTCATTAAAAAAACCATCGTTAAATGTCATAACTGCAGTGATAAATATATGATAATAACTCAATACTTACCTCTGGTTTTTTTTATTTACACAATTATATATTTCTAAATAATATTGTCGCTTCTAAACACAACCAGCACTCTTGACGCAAAGAACATAAGTGAAACTAACTTGCAATTAATGCATACTCATTATCCATATGTGTACGCATTGTTCATAATCTATGCAAAAATGGGCACAACTTATGAACAAGATACACACATATCAAAATGTTGGGCAAAATCTATGCACAAGTAGGCATAACTCATGAACAATAAGTGTTAATAGTCGTTCATGCACAATGTTCATATATTATGATCAATAGAGTTTAATTTTCAAATAATTAAGCTATGAACAATGTTCACAAACTGTGCACATTTTTTGTGTATAACTTATGCACAATTTTAATAGATTGTGCAGAATTTATGATTATTAGGCATAATTTATGCGCAAAGCTGCATATTCAAAAATGTACCTAAACATTTTATAGTTATGAACAGCTTGTTCATTAATAATGCACAACAGTTTTCTCCGTGCACTGAGGAGCAATACTGTAACATGGTGTACGATCTCTCATTTCGGAAGCCGTTATAGTAATGAATTTCATAGTTTTTTTTATTGTTGGTTCACTCGTCTTCTTTCTTCCCAACCGGTTTGAAGTTAATTTAACAACAACAACAAAAATAGCAGACAAAAGTTTTTATTTATTCTTTTTTCATTATTTTTGTAAGAAAAAAAATTATTGCTTATATCATATTCAGTATCCTTTTGCTTTTTTGAGTTCCTGGATACGATTGGGCATGTTATCACAATCCTCTCCACAAATTCTGATAGTATAGTCTTATATGCTACCTTGGTTTGCTCCCAAAGCTCAGTCTTTCATTTGGAAGGCCTGGTATACTTAGGAAGCTGTTGTTTAACATAACTTCACAAATTCTCGATTGGATTTATGTAACAAACTACCAAATTGTTGGTGTTTTATAAAGTCTTTGGCAACATATGCAGTATGCAGATCATTTTAATGCTGAAATAATACTTTTTAAACAGCAAAACCTATATTTTCCACAATACCTGGTAAATTTTGTTGCAAGATGTACAGGTATTATTTCTTACGCATAATATTATCGATGAGTTTTAACGGACCAACACCATTTTGAAAAAAACAGCCTCAAACCATTATAAACTCACCACCATGTTTAATTGATTGCTTTATATGATGTTGTAGGATTCAATTTGGGTCCTTGTTCCTATACCATACACGACCATCTTATTGGAAATGGTTGATTTTAGTCCATCAGACCAAATAACCTAAAATTTAAAATAAACACGAATGAAAAATATTGATTCACAATGAATTATTAAAGACTTACCATATCCTAATCGATGGCGGTTGAGCACTGTCATGCGCTGCAGCAAAATCCTGCCTTATCTGTACATACATTTTGTTCAGCATTGATGCTCTTTCCTTACTGCTTCCTTGACACCCAAATTTGAAATGCTTCACCGAATTGTCCACCGATAAGCACTGATATTCAATATCTTAAGCACTACTGCAGGAGTGATTGTACCACTGCTGGTCGCAAGGTTCGCAATATGCCGGGCATCACGATCTCTTATTTTTCTTGCCCTACTTTTTTGGCCTTAGGAACACTTTTTACTCTATATTTTCTTATTCACTGCACTGTCATGTGGGTTATATGAAATTGTTGTGCCACTTTCTAACTGTATGTCCTTTCCGCAATAAATTTATAATTTGATTTTTTTTTTTTTACTACATCATGTCTTCATCATAATTGAATTTACTACAATCCAGAAAAAGCTGTTAAGCTTCAAAATAATCAATAGATAACGGTATTATGCAAAATTGAGAGTGGGTGCAATACTGTAACATTTGCTTTTTTACATTTTTGTCTGCCATTTTTGTTCTTGTTGTTAGATTGCCTGCAAATCGGTTTGAAAGAAAAAATAAAAGTGTACCAATAATAAAAAAAAATATGCATTTCATTTCTATATATGGAAGATAACGGCTTCTGAAATGAGAGGTGCTACACCATGTTACACTTTATATTACAGACATAATGTTATTTAAAAAAAAAATTGTGCAGGTGATTCTTAATATTTCAGTTCAAAACTTGAAAGTCTCCAAAAATGAACAGAAACAAAACAGCAAAATATTTAATAAATTCGTGTTTGAAATAACAATTCAAATTCGTAACATTTTCATCGTTTTCGAAAAAAAATCTTTTGAAAACGATTTCGAACTAGATAACTCGAGACCATTTTATACGCTATGAACTGAAATTTTGAACTTTTTTTAACCCACTTAAAAAGATTGAAGTTAAGAGTCCGAGAAAACGACATTTTTATTTATCCTAGAATAACTTTTTATGCGAAAACATAAAAAAAAAAATATTTAGAAATTCAATATTTCACAAAACAAATCCCCATGTAAATATATAACTATCCTGTCACATGTTTCTTTTAAAAACCGATGACCGGTTCTAAACGTTGAACGTTGCATAGGTTGTTTAAAAATTCCATTCCCGTTGTTTAAAAAAAAAAACTCGCTCAAAAGTACTCAGAAAAAATCCACATAATGGGTTAATGCATTTATTAAAAATGTCTGTCTGTCTACCACTGATAGATACTAAGAAATAAGTAAGTACCAAAGCTATGAGGTATAACATACCGCACAACACTACTGCCGGCTTAAACGCACTGAAGACTTTTGGTCTGCGTTTGTTTTGCATTGTCAGCCCATAACACATTGCTTTGCACTAAGTTGACACCTAGATGTCGCTGCTGCTTATTTGCATTTACATCTTTTAAAATACTGATGACGAGCAGCACCGCATAAAATGCGCCGTTATCAGGTTTCAGCTACCTCTCATAGAAAAAGCTTTTAGTAAAACAACACACACACACACACACACACATACACGTACATGATTTGCCTGTTTTTGACATTCGTGCCGCTTGGGGAAGCAAGTCTTTTATGGCTCGCCAAATCAGCAAATTTAATTAAATTGACGTTAAATTCTAAGATTAAAGCTGTTAATATTGAGTATCAGCAGACAGTTTGGTAGCGAACACATAAAGTGTTTTTTCTGACGCTTACTAAAAGCATAAAAGTATGAGTGAGTAAAATTATGAGGCAGAACTTATTATCTGCATGAATGAATTCAATGATGCGCTTGTGAAATTAAATTTGAATAAAGATGTTGCAACAGAGAGTTTATAACTAAATTAACAGCGTGTCCTGTGTTGGAGCTTTGAAGTTATGCTTTGCTGAAACTTATTAAAATTTTTAAGAAAATGATTACTCGTGTTCGGAAAAGTCCAAATAGAATAAATAAATTAAATTTGGACCAAGAAAAACGACACATACCGGTTATGGCTTCAGATGAAATACAAAATGAACTTGTTCAATTAGAAGATTTGGTTTGTCTGATGATCTAAGAGAAGAATTGAGAACATATGCCATTGTGAGTTGACTTTTTACTTTCAGTATGGCAATGAATTTGTACTTGAGTTCAATTTTTATAAAGAAATTTTAAGAAAATATGATTAAAAATTAAATTCCCACACCAATGAAATAAAAATTTTGATCCTTCACCTCGTTAAGATTAGCAAGTTTTGTTACATTTCTTTGAGAGAGAACTGAAGTTATTTTTTGTAATTTACTTTTTCTTTATTTTTTTTTTCTTTTGTAAAGTATTGTAACCTTATAAAATTAATATTGTAAGTAGATAAAGGATCATTTATGCAAGTAAAACATTTGGGAATCCAACATAATGGGTCTTAACAAAACAAACAAGTTCATACAAAGTATAACCAAAGCAAAAAAAAAAACACTATAAGTTCCATCATGATAACTCTCAAGAAATTCCTTCAGTTCAATCAAACATCAAACCAAGTGCCACCATAGTAAGGCCAATAAACTGCGTCATCTTGCAAATATTTGCGCCATCATCTGTACACATGGTTAATATTATATTCTTGCAAAGGTAGCTGAAAAACTATACGAACTTGCGAGTCAAAGACGCACAGCAAAGACCGGAGATGAACCGACCACACCTTGTCAAGGTGCTGAGCGTGAGACAGCGAGCACAGGCGACGGCGACATTATGAGCGACAATCCATCAGACAGCTACAAGCGAGCAGCAAAACATACAAAAAAATTCAAAACCAAACCGCGTCCAGGAATACAACGACAGTGAAGATAACGCAGCAAACTGACTGGAGTGACAGTGCGCCATGAGTAACGCATCAGCGATGCAAACAAATCAACAGCGGCGTATCAACGTGACCGCCTCCTCCGCCAGCCAGTTCTTGTGGCTTGTTTGTTTGCTGATCTGTGATGAAACAAGATTGCTGCAGCAGATGAAGCCAGCCAACATGAAATGAGCAAATCTAGCAAATACACAGCTAGAACTCGGAAAGGAAGTCAATAAAATCATGTTTGATGGCAACTGAGAAAAGTATTCGTACAGTGCTGCCACACGAGATGGTATTGGGCGTTGGAACGGAAATTATGAGGGTGTTTTGAAAATTGCACGCCTTTCGTTCGCGACCCACCACCTGCAAAGTAATTAAATTTCACTGCCACCAAATTGATCGGTAGCCATTGCGGCCGACAGTCATGAATTGTTATCTAAGCCACATGATGCTCCGTTATCTGAGCACATATGTTCAACTATCAACACACACACACACACACTCAAATATTGTATGATCTTGCAATCAGCGTTGATTGCAACAACATCAGCATGAAAAAAACTAGTCAAGCTCAAGTTAAACTCCTTCAGTTATCCAGGAAGCCATTCAATACCAAATCAAACGCTACCCATGCGTACTTGGCCACAGTTAAGTTTTAGCATCTATTGCATGGATATTAAATTTAGCATTTAGGCGATGTTGCACAAGCAAGTTTTTAGCTTTATGCTTGCATGCCTAGCATGTGGCTCTTAGCTATGGTCTGCACTGTTCTTTCTATTCTATTCTATGCTATTCGGTGTTGTCTAGTGATGGCGATACAACTAACTTCATGTACGTACTACCCCGCCGTGGAATGTTTGGTAACTAATGCAATTAATATTCACTGCCGATAGGTGAGCATAATTTACGTGCTGAGTTTACGATGTGGTTTTTGTCTCGAAGCGACAGACAGACGGACGCACCATCGAGTGGCAAAAGAACATGGTAAGAATGCGCCGCAATAATGTTGCCGCCCTGGGGGTGTTACCAAGCTAGCAAAGTTAAGGCTGTAGCCAGGCAGTTAAGAAAGACACAAAAAATGAGCTCAAATATTGTTGCGACACGCATGCATAAAGAAAATTTTAAATGTTTTTCGGAAACCATGAAGGATATTCAGGTTTTTTTACCTAAAGGAAACCTTTCGATTTTTCGAAAGCAAAAATCAACAAGACTTTCGAGAGAGATTCTCATTTCGAGAGAGGGGTCATCATATTTTGTAGATTACATTAAAATATATAGTGGTGACTAGTGTAATTACAAAAAAAAAAAATTATGAAACCACTTGCAATCGAGGAAGTTTTTTGTGTAATGTAAGAATATTAATTGCATTTTTGTGTTTTTTAAAAAAAGTTCCCCCTTTCTTATGAATCCCTATCCCCCCTATGATGAAAAAAAGGGAAAAATTAATTTTTTTTCAAAAAAATTACTTGCTGTTTTTGGTTTATTTAAAAGATTAATAGTAAAAAATTAATAATATGACAGTTAATAATAAGTACAGAATGTACAAAAAAATGTTTAAAAATAATTTTTTCCTATGAACTTTAAATTCAGAAATTCAAATTTTTTCGAGTTCGTATGTAGTCCTTCCATCAGTTTTACTGCACGTTCAGCATTTTGGTTAGATCTGGGAATGTCAATTAATGACTCCTCGACCGACCAGCTCGTCTTCAAACACTTAATTGCCTTCTTGCATTTTGTCTTGGTGAGTGAGGTTAACAGTTCATTGAAGGACGCTTCGTTGTAGTGTTGCGACTTGAACCAAGCATTTGCCCATTCATAGCAGATGAAATCGCATGCTGTACCGAGGATGCGGCGCCACTCTGGCATCAGAAAAAAGGCTATAACAGCATATATTGCACGCGAGTTCCATCTTGCCTGGTGTAAGTTTGGGAGTTTCTTCCAGTTGATTCGGGGCCATCGTGAAGTTGTTTTGTACTGACGATATGCCTGACATAGTTCATATAAGAACTTTAAATCATCTCGCCATCCAGGGTTCTCGTCTGTGTTAACATCATCTGTCTCAACTTGGTGGTAGTGGGCCTGAAGAGAGACATAGTTTTCTCTTAATTTGTCAATGAAGGAATAGTTCAGTTCTGGTTTGCTCGTTGGCTCTTGAATAAGAAAATTCATGACGTGCTTCAGAAGGAGGTCGAGTACATGGTGCTGACAGCCAATGTATTGTGGCTTCTGAAAGCCCTTGCTTAAAACATCATCCTGTATCAGCTTTACAATCCCGTGCAAACGACCAGTATTTACTGCTGTTGTGTCGCAGATTATCATGCGAATATTTTCCCAAGCATCGTATTCATTAATTAGCTGATGTAGTTCCTTGTGAATGGCCGCGGCAGAACCACTCTCACATTTCAGAATACCGAGTTTGATTTCGGTTGTGGTATTTTTCAGCAGAACTACTTGATACTCTTCCCCTTGGACTCTTTTACCATCAAACTGAAGACAATAGGGATCTTTGCTTTGAAGTTTTTCAAAAATTTTGGCTTTCATTTGCTGTCCTTCTGAGATTACTCGTTTCCAGACACCCGACTGACTTGGAACCGGCACATCATTCCAGTACCAGTAAACTCGCTGTTGTAGTGCTTGTTCTTTTGTATTTCGGTTTGCATTCAGAAGAAGATGACGTGGAAGAAGAGCTTGGAGACTTGGGTGAAGAATCGGAGGCAGATTCAGAGACAATATCATGTGTGGGTTGCGTTTGAGAAGTACTGGTTTGAGCTTGAGACATTGATTGTCGGATTCGTTTTCTTGGGTGGATTGATTCCAAAGGGGCTTGTTTGACCGTTGAATAACCAACCTTACCTCCACTCTCAACTTGACTCTGGTAGAACTCTTTATCTTCCAAGCTTTTCCATTCTCCATTCACGTTGGTGACATCAAATAACTGAGAAAGTGTTTCAGTGAATTTGTCAGACGGTTTCTTTTTGTTTTTATCATTTAGATCAATCAGCCGATTCAGTTTCTTTCTGATGAGTGCGCTTGATAAAAGTGGAAAGTCTAGAGTTTCCTTCCAGAGCAATTCTATATCCGTAATCATATTTTTGATTCGATCCAGTCGCCGTTTCTCGCTGTTGAACAGAAAAGTGAAATTTCCAAGAATGTGGCGGTTTGTCGGCATCCGTATGAGATTGGAGAGCTTTTCAACAGATGGAATGCTTGGATCCCTTTTCTGTTTAGAAGAGGAAGGTAGATTCTTCGTCCAAATAGACCTGTTTGCCTTTACACTATTGCTGGAATTTCTAGAAGACATTTTATCGTGGTTTAAAAGAGATTGACTTTGTTGAAGACTGGAGCCTTTTCCAGTCCCTTTATTCTACAAGAAGAAACAAAATTTTAGTTTATAGTTTTTTATTTTTATTTTATTTTTTACTTATTGCTTTAGTGGTTTGGTTGTGAAATTTGTTCAAGTGATCGAAGGTGGTTCATTGTTGTTCTCTGTCTATAGGGTGTTTTGCAAAGACGATGAGCGATATTTAGACTTGAATTTTGAATAACTGTTTTGTGACAAACAAATAATATTCCTCAAAGGGCAGACAAGAAGGAAGAATCAGTATCAAGTATGCAAAAAAAATGTTAACCCATTGTGAAGCAACGGCTGAACAGACTTCTTCTTAGTAAGACTTCCACTGAAAAGATTAAAAAAAAAATTAAAAATGAAAAAAGGGGGACATTTTTAAATTTTTTTTTAAATTTGATGTTACTAATGCCATCTGAATGCAATTATTCCTCGAATTTGAGGGGTTTTATTTTTGTAATGTAAAATAATAAAAATAGTAATCACACTAGTGGTGACCGTGGCATGTACGTTAAGTGTGTGGCTTAGCACGCTCGGAGCCCGAGTTTGATCCCCAGTCGTGGCTAAAAGTTTTTTCAATAAAAAACTTTTTCTGATCGGTCATCACCTCTCTGCAGACAATGGCAAACCTCAGAGAATAAATAATGCCATGTAAAGCTTCTTGAGAACATGAACTCTAGCCGTTTGGAGTCGGCATAAAACATGTAAGCCCAGTTTACGGTCAATTGTGTGCAAACATTTAATAACACACACAACACAATTGATCATAAGAAGCTCGGTCAAAGTCCTTTCAAGGGCTGAAATGGCCAATTTGTTTTTGTTTTTTTTATAAATATATAAAATACATTAAAATATATAGCTTAAATGGTAAGAATTGAGATATTTGTATACTTTTCTTTGGTATTTTTGTGAAAATGAAGATTTTAAGGATATTTGATTTTGTTCGATACTTGGATGAAAATTGATTCGCAACAAAGTTAAGAAATAATTGTGGATACTTAGAAAGAAACAATATGGTTGATTGTGTCCTGGTGATATCACAAGAATTTTCTTCACAGCTGGCTCATTCAATGGAGACGGGTGTGACGTTTTGACTTCTGTATCGTGCCGAAAATGGTACTAACCGGTTAAAATTGAAGCAATTTACTACAGGGTCTCTTACAAGATGCCCCAAGGTTTCAAAATGCTTAAACATAATGCAATTATTTATACTATTTTAATAGTTACATTCGCTTAAACACCTGAGATGGGAATATCAGTGAAAAATATTTTGAAAAAATGGCGATAACCATTAATTTTTAAACTTTTAAATGGGACGGGTGTAACATGAGATTGTCCCTGGTGTGACGAGTGCAAATTATGTGGGAATTATATAAAACAACTTAATGGATTAAATTACCATCACATATTTTTGACACCAAAAACAAAAAAATATGTTTTTAATTAATGTTTTGTAAATAACAAAAAAAATTTTTTTTTTGCAAAAATTTATTTCGCATGAATTTTTGATCAAATTAAAACCCATACAAATGATTTTGCTATACATGAATTAACAAAACTAGTTTTAATCAAAGTATTTATTCACATAGCTAGACGCAAAAATTTCATTATTAGAAAAAAATTTTGAAAACCGTACCGTGTGTGACCAACTTCTTGTAACGGAATTGAAGAATAAAGTGAAATTATTGAATAAAAAAAGTTTACAAATTGATGTGAAACATCAATATCCTTACTTTAGGAAATTTTCAGTTTTATCATAAGCCCATGTTGCTACATAGGAAAACTAAGCACTTTTCTTGGACGGGTGTGACACTGAAAAAACACTCAGTTTTAATATGTTTTCTTTGTTAACACAGTAACCAATCCTTGTTATAAACTGTTCTTGGATAACATTGTTATCTTTCTTAACATTACTAACATAATTTTTTTGAATGGCTGTTTTCAACGTTTTAAATCTAAACAAAATATTTTAAGTTTTTCTCAACTTGGAGTTTGTGTACTTAAATTGTCAAAAAAACTTAAAAGAGCATTAAAACTAAAAATAATTTTGCAACAGGAGTAACTTTTGATTCCATTTTAATGCGGTAACCAACAATTTATTTCAATTGTAAGCATTTTAGGATTCATGTTTCCGATTCTCATTAGTGTGGAATCAGCCAGCTGCAAAAACAATAGTACGATTAACAATAGAATAGTTGCTTAACGTCTCCTTCTTCAAGATCTCTACCACCTCTTCCCTGAAGTTTCTTTTGGATAGAATTAGAATTAAAGGAATATTTCTTTGAAATCATTACATATAACGTTATCTTCATGGCAAAGCTTATTAAGCGTTTTACAAACCTTACATACAAAATTGAGTGTTCAAGCTGAAACGAAATTTTTTTCTAATTTTTTTTTATTTATTTTTAAAAAGATATCAAAAAATAATTTTTATATTCTATACTTTGACTCATACCGCGAACTCTCGCAGACAGTGTGACCCACTTTTAACTAAATTTCCTATAAACCAATTAAGATAGGCAAAACCACCATCGCTGCATTTCATCTTAAGACCAAAAACAAATACACTTACTCATTCACTCACTTAATCTTTAGACTCTGAGCCCCGTTTGCAACCTTTAGGTGTCAATCATTGCGGTACCCAAAACAATATAAACAAAAAACCACACGATTAAGATTTCCACTCGTCGTACATCAACTTCGAGTCAGCTAAAAATATCAGCTTTAAAATATTTATAAAAAATCAAATACCACCCAACGTCATATGAACGCCCTAATTCGTCACAGATCAAGAGTACCAAGAATGAAATGCATGCATTAAAGGCGCGAACTAGCTGACACCCAAGAGACCCACATATAGACTTGGGGGAAATAGAAAAAAAAAAAAACATAACAAAAACAACAAAGCAGCGTATGCAAATTTAACCCATTTTGTCTGCAGAAATTTTGCATTTATTTATAAGCTTTTAACACCACCAAACAGTTTGACAGACGTTAGAGGACAGCTTGTGATATAGTCTGGCTAAAATGCTTTTGCCTTCAACACACTAACTCACATATTCACACACACACACACACTCACACTCACACTCAAACGGCGGCATAACCTACCAACCTCGTACTCCCATTAAATCACATTTCAAAAAGTGACGATTGTGAGTCTAGCGTTAAGATCTGTTGCATATTTTATGGTATGCATTCGCCATTGATATGCTAAATAGTCAGTCGGCTTTGGCATCGTCGGCAGCAGGTTTTTGGCCTAGGCCAGAGGGTTTTGTTTTTTTTTTTTAGCTTGGCTTGAATGAAAGTTGATTTGGGCAAAATTTCATTGACTGCTTTGATTTGTGTGAAATTATTAAAAAAGGGTCTTGCGGAAAGAGGAGCAGATAATGTAAGACAAAAAAATTTAATGAATGTTTGCGAAAATCGATATGTTAGGGAAAAATGTACCCAGTATTATTAAAATTTTATACATAAAATTGTCAAATGATTACAAAGATCATTTCAACGTTTCATTGAGTTTCAATAAAGAAAAAGGTCTTCCTCGTGACCTTGAATACTAAATATTGGGAATGCATCATCCTATATTTTCTATTTTCATGGCTTTATTCGTTGCATTATCCATTTTTTTTTTTTGCAAGAGTTGACCAGTTCATCTTTAATTTGAAGAATTCCAAGTAAATTTTACATACATACGTATAACGTCGTCGACGATATATGAATCTATTTTAGAATTAAACAATAATAAAAAGACAAGTCACATACTATTGTACAACTACGGCCGCATGCAGCTGCATTCTTACCATGACCTCAGCACATAAGTACTATATTCTAATATTCTGGATTCCAAACCAATCTTTCAATTTCATAAGTATTACGATTCAGGTCATAATATTGCCGAAATAACTTTTCTTAGTGAATTGTTCCTTGAAAATAGGCAAAATTATTATAGTTTCTTCAATCTACTTTCAGACAAAAAGTTCGCATTAGTAGAGTCAACGAGATTTGCTACAGATCCAAAGCCATTTCTCGAAAAGTACACTCAGAAAAAAGTGTCTCGCAATATGATAAAAAAGGCATCATATTTAGAGAAAAATGGTATAGACTTTGCTCCAGAGATTGCTATTATCAAAAATAGAGAAATTTTTTACCGGAGCAAAGTATGTGTTTTTTCTCAGTGTATGCATTAAAGTTAAAAGTTAGTGGTTAATTAAAGATTGAAAGATGTCAATCTAGATAGTGTCAAAGTCAAAATGATAGAGTTATTTAAGGTTTTAAACGTGACGTGACTTTTATGGAATGCCGTCAGCACTTTTGGTTCTCCTTAAGTCTCGACTCTCTGGGTTTTCGAGTCACATGTGTTGTACGATTATCCTCTTTATGAGGACATTCAAAATTTATGTTCCATGGGCACGATTCAAGTATTAAATGGAGAGTTTGATGTCGGCAGTGCACTTGCATCTAGCGAGAAATTTGTCAGATTAAAAATTTCGCTTGTCAGGTGTTTACAAGGAGCCGTATTAGGAGAATGGTTATTTATAATTATTTATCTGACAGCTAGTCCGTAGATCCGACTTGATAGAACTTCTTTGATAGGTTGTACTGGCAGATTAATTAATTTTTCTGGTCACCAGCCTTGGGCTGCGATGAGTTCAACTGGTAGTAGCTTGGCTACGATGTCTGACCAAGAACTTTAAAGCTGGTAACACGGGAAGTCAGTGTTCCCGCTCACTGCTTGAATGTAAAGTTGCATTTTCTTACTGGGTGCTGTACTCCATAGTACAACAAGGAAGGTAGTATTAATCAGACTGAAACAGCTGTTTAGCGTAGGCATATAGTGTCAAAATGCTGTAATGACAATTGACGGTGTTGTTTTTA
Organism: Tetanocera ferruginea; assembly: GCA_958299015.1. Taxonomy (NCBI): domain Eukaryota; kingdom Metazoa; phylum Arthropoda; class Insecta; order Diptera; family Sciomyzidae; genus Tetanocera; species Tetanocera ferruginea. The sequence continues at coordinate 105,927,581 of OY282644.1, forward strand.
TTTACAAAAAAGAGGATTTTTGTGAGATGGGGAGAACAAATTTTTTAAAAATGGCAAAATTTTTAAATTTTGTTAATTAAAATAAGTTAATTTTGCATTGTTTTAAAAAAACACAAATTGAAGTGGAAGATTTTAAAAAAGAAGAGTTTGATTTGCAAACACTTGTATTGTTAATTTGGAACAGGAATGCGTTCAATCTCTCAAAAGTGGTTAGGGCTTGATAAAGGCATGCGGAACTTATGAAAAATTGACAACAGAATAATATAATGTAGCGCAATGATGGGAAGACAAAACTATACAAATTTTTATTTGTTTAAAGAAAAAATTCCCTTTATGTTTTTATTTCAGTGTACATCACTTGTTTCTGACACTTTATGCCCACAGCTCGGCAGCGCAGTCAGTAATAATACTACCTTCCTTGTTGTACTATGCTGTACTCCAGAGTTAAAGAAGAGGAGTTAAATGGGCCTCCATCCAAATCGAGGGTTGCGAATATCATCACAATATTAGCTAATTTGGTACTTTTAAACTCAAAAAGTGACGCTGGCAGAAGAAATGTGTCGGCCCTGTGTTATGGGTCCATTAAAGTTTTTTGGCAACCAAACATAAATTTTATTTTTTTTTTTTACATTTTTCGAATGCATAACATTGTAAAAATATTCTCAGAAAGTATCAAGTCAATTGAATAAAAAGCACAAACGTCCGAAGAGAAGTCAATAAATTTACTAATTCTTAAACATATATAAAAAATTTTATACAGGTTTTTAACTTCAAATTCAACCTTTTCCATTTCAAATTAAACTTTTTCCAAATCAAATTAAACTTTTTCATTTCAAAAAAAACTTTTTCCATTTCAAATAAAACTTTTTCCATTTCAAATTAAACTTTTTCCATTTCAAAAAAAAACTTTTTCCATTTCTAATTAAACTTTTTCCATTTCAAATTAAACCTTAGCCAAGAAAAAGATTTACTTTACATTTTTTTTTGAATTGTTAACATGTAATCGAAAAGTGTTACATATTTCTTGTATAAATAGCTGTTTGAATAAAATATATTAAAACTAATATCACCTGTAATTATAATGCAAAAACAAAAATTTCTTAAAATAAAAACTCGCTTTAAAATAAAATATTTAATGTAGGGTTTTTTCGTTTAAAAAGTTTTCACAGCAGGTGTCTATGTTAAACACAGTGAATTTTCTGAAGTGGTCAAATTGTAAACTTTTTTCCCTTTCAGGTGTCTGGCATTAATTGAAGGTTTCTATAAAACTCTAGCCTCTTATCTTAAATATTAATACGTGAACTTTAAAGTTTGTCGTACACTTTTTTTGTATTAATTAAAACTCAAAATAAATGAAACTTATATCAGTGGAAAAGTTATGTTGCCCAGATGTGCAGAATGTATATATAAATGATATATCTGATAGAGGGGGTTCCCAACCTTCTAAGAGAGAAATACAATTTCTGAGAAAAAAAACCCGCTCTTTGATTAAATTATTTGGTTCTTGAGTTGGTCGAATTTGAGTTTTTTTGAAAAGTAACAATTTTTTAAAAAAAATTTAGTTTTATGCATTTGTCAATTGAAATTTGTAAAAAAATGTGTTCTGAATTCAAAAATTTCAAACTCTCAATGTAAATATCTTGGTTTAATTTTAACGTTTTTTCAATTTTTCTAATTATTTCTGAAAGGTTGTTAAATTTTATTTCAAATGTGATAAAAAGTACAGCAAAGTTCTTATCAAAAGTATTTTTAATGAATTTTATTACTATTGTCGTTATTTATTAAGCGTGAGTTTCAACCAAATGTCAAGATAGAGAAAAAAACTGTCTCAAATTGAATTTTCTAAATTGGGAAGCCAATATCTCCGCCATTTTTGAATAGATTTTAAATTATTCCATTTTAAAAGCGACCACAAAATTTGCTTTATTCTCAAAATTTGGGGGAAAAATGATTTTTGTTGTAAAAAAAACAAAAACTCAAAATTGCATTTTTGATTTTCTTTCAAAATCTATACCAGATTTTAGGTGAATTTATTTTGTCTTGATACTAAATTAATAAACTGTCTATGCCATCAAAAAAATCAAGGCCGCCTATTAAATTAAATTTTTTTAAAATATTGTTTTACTGTTTAAAAAAATTCTATGAAAATTTAAAAATTATATCTTTGAAGAAAATAGCTTTATATCTCCAATCAATTCAGAGTTATAGCCTCAAACTTATTTGAACCATCTCGCATTTAATTATAAATGGGCAATCAATAAATTGGTCGAATTTCGACCACAGGCGATACTAGTACAAATAATTCAATAAAATAAATCTTCTTGGTTTTCGGTCTTTAAGATTAAGGCTATCAAGGCTTATTGGTCTAATATTTTGAACCCTAGGATGTGAGGCTGGGCTTTTCTGGACTTATTTTGCCAAATTTTTTTCTTGGCTCTATGCTCCAAGATACCTTATACTAATTACTGCTTATGTTTTCTAGACATATACGACTTACAACATATAGACATACGAAACTATCTAAAGATTATTTCTATTGATTTCGCAGAAAAACTTATATGTTAATATATTAAAGTGCTGAGTGTACCTAATGGGCCTCATGAGGCCTGTCAGTCAAATATATGGAAAATGTATACAAGTTGATAAAATTATATTCAAACTCGATATATCACGTTCAGGCACTAGATTGCGTATTATGTGTAACGCTCTTTACATTGATCGGGTAAAAAACGAAGTCCCAACAGGCAATTAAACCAGCGCTCTTCATACGAAGGCCTGCAAATACTGCTACTTTTGGAGACAAAACACATGCTTTCCTCGCTGCTCTTATGAGTACTTCCTAAAGGCCTTGTTTTTCTGCACACAAGGCAGCACAACAAACTTTTTTCCCTTCAACGACTAAATTTTCATAAACTTCAGGGCAACTTTTTCGTTTAAAGTCAAAATATATATCAGTTTTAAAATATGACACTAATGGCCCTTCTTACGGCTATATCAAAGATTATAGATTGAATTTAATTTTACTTGAAAAAAAAAAAATCATAGGAGAGAAGATAAAATCATAGAATAATTACTATAACAAAATTCCGTAAAATGTGGGTGCGGAACGCTTAATTTTTTTTTATAAATTTCAAAGCATATTTTTAGGCATTTTTTTTTTGTGATTTATTGAAACTTCAAAAACTTTTTATTATTTTTTTTTTTCATTTTGAAATTTTCAGTTTTACAAAAAATTGTTAAACTTATTTTGTCGTATCTACTTAGGTTTCCGTTTTTACTTTAAGGTATTTTATAAAAATTTGGAACTAAAAATTTTTATTTGAACAGTTTCATATCGAATATGTGACCATCGCTGATTTCTAATTTAGCTTTAAGAAAGTCAATATATCATGTTTTTGAATTGATTCAAACCGGGCCGTCATTTTTGACGGTAAAGAACTAGTAAATATATATATAAATAAAAAAATATATATGAATATATAATAAACTACTTTTAGTCATTCTTAAGAAGTGCTTCTATCAGGCCTCTTTAGAGTCGCCACAGAGAAAAGCCTAGAAAATTTGCTCGTTTCATATAAAAAAGTTTATGGGCTTGGATATGAGTGTGGAAGGTCTACAAAATCGAAATGAAGGCCTGCTAGTAGCACTTCAAAGCCTTGCTTTTGCCCACTGGGGTATTACGAGACCTTGAATGCTTCTAAATAGCCATCAATGATTTTCTAAACTGCCGACAGACCACTGACTAAGGATGAAAAATCCAACAGGTACCAGGCCAGGTACCGCCTGTGAAAAATGTAAAAAAACGTCTCTATGAGAAAATTTGTCTCCGCCATGGCTGTGGTGATCAATAAGTTAATCACAAAATCCTTTCATAACCCTTTCCTCATTATTAATTTGTTTTAATTTATATTAAAGTACTAGATAAATTAGTTAAAAGTTTACTTGTATCACACAAAAATAAATATTTTACTTTTTTAGACAAAGTAGGGGTTTCACCCTCTTAAGAGACCCGCTAAGAATGACACACCCGCGACAGCTTTTGCATAATACAATACTTATACCCAATAGTAGCTGTCGATTGGACACCTAGATGGCCAAAAAACTCAAGGACAGCTATGGTTAATGGGTCTCTCGAGGCCTCACAGGTAGCAGCACATCCTAGGGTTAAGAGACAATTATCTTTTAATATTATTATTTTTGTGGTGACCGTGGCGTGCAGGTTAAGTGTGTGGCTTAGCACGCTCGGAGCCCGAGTTCGATACCCAGTCGCGGCTAAAAGTTTTTTCACTAAAAAAATTTGTCTGATCGATCACCACCTCTCTGCAGACAATGGCAAACCTCAGAGAGTAAATAATGCCATGTTAAGCTTCTTGAGAACATGAACTTTAGCCGTTCGGAGTCGGCATAAAACATGTAGGTCCAGTTCTCGGTTAATTGTGTGCAAACATTTAATAACACACTCAACACAATTGATCATAAGAAGGTTGGTCAAAGTCCTTTCAAGGGCTGAAATTGCCAATTTGTTTTTTTTTTTTTTTGGTTTTTTTATTTTTGTTTTTTGTTTTTTAATTTCATAATTTATTACAACTCCCTAAAAACGTTCATTTGTTATTTTGTCATTTATTGAAGTCATACCAAACAAATAAAACTGGGATAAAACAACCGAGAGTGGCAAACCAAAGATCACCATCCATGAAAGCTAAAGTGTCATAACTGAGAACGGGAGTAATATTACCTAATAATTTTATCAAAAATAGAATTTGTTTAGAATAGGACAGTACCAACACCAATTATATCCGAAAAATCCAAATCTTAAAAGCGAAACCAGAACTGAGCAGTATCAGTGCCAGTCTAAATAAAAAAATTCTTAAGAAACATGATTTCATTTTATTATCTTGAAAAGTATAAAAATAAAAAGCAAACATAGCCTAAAAGCCTTTCTCATCATTAAAAAATAAAACCGTTGTCGGGCATTTTATTTTACTAAATGCCTAATGAATTTCGCAGCTCCTTCTCAGCATCATCGCTAGTAGCCTTGCACATTCTCGCACACGCTATTCTACATAAATATGTCATCCATCTGTCAAGAAAATATAATAATTTGTGTGCCAATTAGAACGCATTGGCAAACGGCATAATTCATAGCCTAACAAACGGCGCCTGACATAAGCGCGCCTTTTCAACTAATTGCGCTCGACTAAAGTAAGTACAAAATACGTCACAACCAGAGCAAAGAGAAATAGAAACTGCCAAGGCACTAGCTAGGCAATAATGAAACTGTTGAGCCATTCTGACCATAACGCCGCCTACGCATGCTTAGGTCTATAGTCGCAGCTGCGAGAATAACAATGAAATGTTTATGTTAACCATTGCAAGCGACCAAGTTAATGGGCGGCGGCTGCATATAGAGTGCGGTGCTACAATACTGGATGCTTATTAGCAAGCAGCTTAGCGCAACTCTTAACTAGGACTGCAGCACCTTAAAGCCCGCTGGCTAAAAAGCAGCTCTCAACAGCCCATTGCAGCTACTGTCCGTCCGCCCGTCTGCCTGGCTCTCTGTCTATCTAGTAGGTATGTATGTATGCTTGTCAGTGGCTTGGTCTGTTTGTTCGCTTGGCACTAGCTGACATTCCAGCTCACAACAACAGCCAGCGTACGAGTTACAGTTAATTTAATTAGACTTAAAATATTGTGCGTCTCAAGGTATTGTAATTAAATTAGATAAAGTTTCCGCTTCTGAGTTTCTTTAGAGCAGTCATCTTTACGCTGAGAGGTCTCGAAGAATGGTCATAATATATGAGCTAGGCTTTAAATGTACTTTATTGTCATAGCCAAGGAAGCGTTCGTTGTTAAGAGTGATCAGTAAGCTTTGAGCATGAGTTAAAAGCATGCGTGTAGGATTTTGATGAAAAAGCTCTTGGTAAAAATGAGTGTTTAAAATAAATATCACTGTTGTAGTTCAATTTTGGTTCTGCGATAAGACCAACTTTTTCGAATTTGGGGAAGTCCCCTGAGTACAACTGCGTCCTTGGCTTAGTTAGATTTGCTTTAAATTTTGAGAAAACCATGTTTTTCCAAATGGTCGATTTTAAGCTATTCTAATCCTTTTGACATGTCTATTTATAAAGACTAGTATCGCCTGGGGTCGAAATTCGACCAATTTATTGATTGCCTATTTATAATTACTAGTATCGCCTTGGGTCGAAATTCGACCAATTTATTGATTGCCTATTTATAAATACTAGTATCGCCTGGGGTCGAAATTCGACCAATTTATTGATTGCCTATTTATAAATATATATGCGAGATGATCAAAATAAGTTCGGGGCTATAACTTTTCATTGATTGGAGATATTAAGCTATTTTCTTCAGAAAAATTATTTATTTATTTAATTATTTCTTTTAAAAACAGAAAAACAACATATAAAAAAAATTTAAGTTTTTAAAAAAAATCATAGGGGGTAGCCTTGATTTTTTGATGGCACGAACAGTTTATTAATTTAGTGTCAAGACAAAATAAATTCACCTAAAATCCGGTATAGACTTTGAAAGAAAATCAAAAATGCAATTTTTAGTTTTTGGTTTTTTTACAACAAAAATCATTTTTACCCCATATTTTTAGAATAAATCAAATTTTATGGTCTTTTTTTAAAATGAATAATTTAAATATAAACAAACAAAAAACGGTATTATTTTCAAAAGTTTTTTTAAGTTAACTGATAAGACTTAAATACAAACAAGAAATAAATAAAATCTATTCACAGATGGCGGAGATATTGGCTTCCCAATTTAGAACATTCAATTTGAGACAGTTTTTTTCTCTCTCTTGGCATTTGGTTGAAACACACGCTAAATAACTAACGACAATATTAAGAAAATTCATTAAAAATACTTTTGGTTAGAATTTTGCTGTAATTTTTAGCACATTTAAAAGAAAATTTATCAAACTTTTAGAAAAAATGAAAAAAATTTAAAAACCGTTAAAATCCGACCACGATATTCACATGGAAAGTCAAATTTTTTAGTTCAAAACACATTTTTTTACAAATTTAACAATTGATGAATGCATAAAACTACAATTTTTTAAGAAATTGTTACTTTTAAAAAAAATTCAAATCCGAGCAACTTAAGAACTCTTCTCCAACCAAATTTCATATCAATCAAAGAGCAGATTTTTTCTCAAAAATTTAATTTCTCTCTTAGAAGGTTGGGAACCCCCTCTATAAGATATATCATTTATATATACATACACATCTGGACAACAAAACCTTTCAAATGATATAAGTTTCAATTATTTTGAGTTTTAATTAATACCAAAAAAGCGTACGACAAACTTTAATGTTCACGTATTAATATATAAGATATCTGGCAAACTAGTTGCACGGTCTTACCAACCAATGAAGAAAACAAAAGGTCATGAAATTCTACGTCAACAGTTCCTACACTACTTTTAGATCCGAGGAGTATTTCTTGTGTAATTAATAATTTTTTCCATAAATTATTGTTTTCTTACGAAAAATTCAAATTAATTTTACAGTACGACAATTTTATAGTTTTTCCATAATTTTAAGAATTTTTTTAAAATATTCTGGAAGAAGATACAAAAAACCAGTTACACGTGTGTTATCGTTTTGAAAGTTTCCTTGTAAATTAGTTTTTAGTAGGTTAAAAGTTTACACTTTTTACACCCTTTACCAGAATTGGCCAGAACAGGCAAACAAATTTTGTTCCATGAATTTTATTTCCAATTTTCTTTTAAAAAAAACAACAAGTTCTCATAAATTGAATAATTACACAAGAACTAACCCTCGGATCCAAAAGTAGCAGAAAGCAGAAGTAGCAGAAGAAATTGACAAAGAATTTCAATACCTTTAGTTTTCTCTATTGGTTGTAAAGATCGTACAACTTGTTTGAGAGATATCTCTAAAAATAGACGTGGCAAAAGGCTTAGAATAGCTCAAAATCGACCATTTGGAAAACACGGTTTTCTTAAAAATTTGCGCCAATCTAACTAAACCAAGAACACAGTTGTGCTCGGGGGACTCCCCCAAATCCGAAAAGGTTGGTCTTATCGCCGAACCAAAAATTTCGTGTCAAAAACTACAACAGTGCATGCGACCTGACTCCATCAGCTTGAGTGTTTCTTAGGTTCACTCGGCCGGGGAAATTTTTATAATCTGTATTGCACTCTATTTTACCATTTTTCGACTAAGGGAACGTTTCTCCGACTAATTTGCAAAAATGGCACATTGGACTAAAACTTTATAATACGGGAACAGACTTACTTTATCCCTCTAGAGATTGGGCTTTTCATTGGAAAAAAGGTAAACGTTTTTATAAAGATAGTTTTTACTTTTTTGTATGCTATTGTACAGTAAAACTTCCCTAACTCGAACTTCTCTAACTCGAAATTCTCTATAACTCGAAGTACTATTTGTGATTTCTCGATGCATTTTTCTTAGTTTTTGATCAACGTCTCATCTTTTACACCGTTCGCGCAATATTTCTTCTGTCATTGCTAAGTTCAAAAATATTTTTATCTCACCTGCAGCTATGTACGTTGTTCTAATTCCGCTTTAATTTTTTATAGAAAAAAAAAAAAACAAAAACTGCGCTGGTGTTCGTTCAGCTTTTCGATATTCACAAAATTTTCATTCATTCATTCCGTCATGTACGGCATAAAGTGGCTCAAATTGTCGACAATTTTAGCTATACAAACCCAGACAGACGGACCGACAGACGGACCAACTTGTACGTACTCGAGCTATGCATGCGTTCCTACGATCTTCTTGATGCTAATTAACTACATTAAAGTGAGTAAAGGCGGCAGCAACAGCAGCAGCAGCATCGGTTACAGCTTCTGGTGAAAAATCCAAGCTTCGTTAGTGTATGTTTTTAATACTTTTGTTTCTCCTGGAATCTACTCGTACAACTTCTACTACAGCTACTTTTTTTTTCTATATTAGTTTTTGTATGTCTTTAGTTTGTTTTTTTTTTTGAGCTGTTGTTGTTGTTGGTAGGGTTTTCTTTTTGCTTTTTTGACTCATGTTTATTTTCTTTATTTTTATATTCCTTTTTTTTTTTTGTTTTTTGGCACGTTTTCATTCTTGTCTTAATTAATTACTTGCCAAAGTGCAGAACGTGCATTGTTGCTCTAAGTGTTTTAACCCACATTTCACGCCATCTAATTAGCCAAGTGCTTTGCATGCTGATGTAGAATGTGAAATTTTTAAATAGAAAAATTTTTAAAGTACTCTACATTGGCAGTGTTAAGCAGCTTAGTTGAAACTTTGTTGAAAGTCACTGTGTTGAATTGGCCTAGAGAGTGAAGATGCTTTTGGCAGCATGTAATTTAAAAGACTTTCGAAATTATTAACTAATCAGTTTGATGTGATATTCTTAATTATGAAAAATAGTGAAATATAAAAACAAATTTTAAATATATGTGAAGCCACTGTTCAAATAGAAATGCCGTCGAAGAAGTATAGCGCCTTTCTCAAGAAAGCATCATATTCAATGCTATTGTTATGCTGTAGAGAGTGTGTGCTATTTATATTATTCATCTGTTCCATTATTATATTAATTTGAACAATATTTAGGGTTTGCGACCCTTGACATCATGTTTTTAATGCATGCATAAATCAGAATAAATACAAAATTAACTAATTTCAACATAACTTTAAAGCTTACTTATTCCATAATTCCTTCTACTTTCCAAGGATTTTAGATTATTTAAAAGACATCGCACTCTATTTTGGGGAACAGGGACTTGGACATTGTACGTGCGTAGAGCGAATCTAGTGAGTGTTTTCTGTACACGCTCAATGTGCTGTTTATGTGAGGAATAGTAGAGGTACCAAATAACGTATGTGCACTAGAGTGGGTCGAAAAAAAAAGTTTGAAAAAACCACCCCCTATTTTAAAGTTGACCTCGGGGAAATTCCGAAAACAAAAAGAATTTTTTTTTTGGACCACCGGAAAAACAGCCAAAATGGTCTTTTTTGCATAACTTAAGCATTACAAGTCAGATCTTAAAAAATTATATGTCATTAAAAAGGGCTTTACGAGCACTATAATGTCTTCTTAGAACAGTTTTACTTTTGAGGTCATATTGTAGTGCTCGTAAAGCCCTTTTCAACGACATATAATTTTTTAAGATCTGACATGTAATTCTTAAGTTATGCAAAAAAGACCATTTTGGCTGTTTTTCCGGTGGTCCAAAAAAAACAAATTTTTTTGTTTTCGGAATCCTCTCGAGGTCAACTTTAAAATAGGGGGTGGTTTTTTCAACCTTTTTTTTTTTTGTATAGAGGCCGACCCACTCTAATGTGCACTCTAACCGAGATCGAACTAGATTCATATACAGTGTTTTAAATGTATCAAATATGGGTTTGAAATTGATGTTGATTGTAGACAGACTCAAACGCAAAAAGACATACAAGCACATTTCTATAAATTTATAAAAAGAAGATTTTTTTTGAGACCATGTGTTATGTTCAGCAATTTCACTTTGAAGACGGGAAATATTAGATTGATTTCTTATTTTAAGGAAAATGTAGAGATCATCGGCGTAAAATAGACATTCAGAATGAAAAAATATGGTTGAGGTATCATTTATTAACAAAATAAAAACTTCAACTTAAAACCAATTTAGAAATGCTTATTCAGCAAAAAGTGTAAATTCTATATATGTAATAGAGCGGCACTGTACAAATGCTGGGAAGGAGAAATGATATTATTCGTGACTATATTAGCTTTTCCTTAACAATAATTTAAAAAAGCTTAGAACTTGTTGAGAGCATATGTTTAAAACATACTTAATGTACTGGTGTTATAAGCCACACCAAAAATAACCCAGAGCTGAGTGTTTTATTGAAAATAAGTTTTATCGGAATAATTAAATTAACAGCACATCTTTTAAAGAAAAATGCAGACAAACCATCACTATCAACATGATATAATAAGTGATAGTATCTATATAAAGAATGTTTTTTTATGAGGTTTTTTTTCAATATGGGCATCTCTCAAAAAAAGTCCACCAAAAGTGAAGAAAAACATTAAAATAAAGCATCAAATATAAAAAATTCCAAAGACTTCCGCAAGAGGGGGCTTTAAGTAGCGCATTGTTAAGACTCAATTACTCCTAAATGACTTGACTGATTTTACTAAAATTTTGTACGTGAAATAACTTGACCCTGCAACAGAATTGAGGCTATTTAAATTTCAGAAAACTTCCGTGAGAGGGCGCTTTATTCAATCAACTATGCTTAGCTCATTCACGTCAAAACGGATGAACCAATATTTATGTAACTTGTTAGGCATTTGTATCTGTTACTGAAATAGATACTATGCTTTTAAAAGTTCTTTCGACAAAAAATCAAGGAATGAGCCGAAGGCAAACGAAGTCAAAAACCAAAGACGAACGAAAAAAAAGAAGTTTTACGAATACCAGCAGAAGCTATATAATGATGAACAAAAATCAACCGAACAGTATCGACCAAAACCGAAGTTGAACGAAAACAACCCAAAAATCGAATGGAATTTATTTGAGACAAAATTGCATATTAAATGCATGCTAAGAAAAACTTTAAGCGCATTTTTCTCGAAATGACTCTTCAAACTGTACTCAGAAAAATGTTTCTCGGAATATGATAAAAAAAAAGACAACATATTTAGAGAAAAATGGTATAGACTTTGCTCCAGAGAATGCCTCTCTCTAAATGCAGACCTTAAAAATTCTCTAAAAATAATAAAAAGTTTCTATGAAAAAGAGAAATATATAAAAATATATCGTTTTTATAGAAAAGGACTTTTCATTTTTGAGAAAAGATTTGTTTTTATTAAACAAATACTTCTCATAGTGAATTTTTTATAAAAACAGGAAAAATTTTTCATTTTCTTTATATTTTTCTCTTTAAATGATAATTTTTTTGTGCAAGAACAATATTTAGCATTATAAGAGCAGTGAAATATTTCCATTTCCTATAAGTGAAGAAATATTTCTTCGAAAATGTGAAAAATTATTCTAATTGAAGAACAACTTATTTGAAAAAGAGAAAATTGATATTATCGAAAATAGAGAAATTTTTCACCGGAGAAAGATATGTGTTTTTTTCTGAGTCTGGGTGGCCATTTTTCGCAGAAACCAGATGGCAGATTGAGACGTTGAAGATGTCATGTTTTTTTAATCATATCTGGCAGGTACAGTTTTACGAAAATTTGACCAAACATTTTCGACGGAAGGAGAGGGCAAAACCCCAAAAAACGATAATTTAAAAAATTTTAAAATTGAATTGATAATTTAAAAAATGTTAAAATGAGAGCAGTTTTGAAAATTGTCCTTTTTCTGTGCTCAAGGCATAACCCCGAGTAACACCGGGTTACATCCGCTAGTTATATATAAAAAAAAGTTCTCAAAGTTAAATTTTGCATATATCTATACGAGCTTAAAAAAACTTATATTTTTTGTCGCGTCCGTTTCATTGAATGATTGCTTATTACTTTGTACTAATTTGTACTAAATCTTGCCAATATTTTTATAAAACGTAGCACACTTTCATTGCATTAGAATACCTAAACTACATATTGGTTCTTTTTGTTTCTTTCTTGTTTTTCAAATAATTAAAACCGTGCGAATGTCGCGTCCGTGCCACTGGGAGATGCTCATATGGATTACTCTATTATCTGACAGTTGTTTTGACAGTTTAAAATGACGTATCTACTCATTTTATTTTTGGCAAATCATCATGAATACGTTAACTCCAGAACAGCGCTTCCAAATCGTGGAAATTTATTTTAAAAAACAGTGTTAAATTAAAAATGTTTATAGAGCACTTCGTGAATTTTATGGTGCACATAATCGTCTGACTGAGACCACCATAAAGAACGTAATTACCAAATTTCGGTCAACATTTACACTTTTGGATGCCAAGCCACCGAGAAGAATGAGAAGAGTGCGCACAGGAGAAAATATTGCTGTCGTTAAGGCCATTGTCGAAGAAAACGACAATGAGGAAGGACGACGCGTTACCGTGAATGGAAATCGATACAGAAGCATGATCAATGAATTCTTGTTGCCAAATCTTCAAGATATGGATGTGGACGAAATGTGGTTTCAACAGGATGGTGCCACTTGTCATACTGCGGTCGAAACAATTGACTTATTGAAAGAACATTTCAACGACAACATTATTTCGAGAAATGGACCGGTGAATTGGCCTCCGCGTTCGTGTGATTTGACGCCACTTGATTATTTTTTGTGGGGATACGTGAAGTCATTGGTTTATGTGGATATTCAACGTTTCATTGCTGAAATACGCCCTCAAATGCTTGAAAAGGTGGTCGAAAATTGGACCTCTAGATTAATTATCCGATTTTGATAATTTTTTAAGTGAAACTTCCTTAGCCACGTATATAACATACGGCGAACGAAACGGGTAGTAAAACCGATGAAACGAATGAAAAGGCGGCGAATTAAGGTGAATTTAGGTCAATTTAGGTGAATTTTTTTGAAATTATGTGTTCGTCGAAACACCTTTAAATTCGAAGCAAAAAAATTATCGTAAAACGGTTTGAGTCCAAACTAACAGATCAAAGTTCGGATTCCATCAACAAAGTTTTGCACCGTACTTTTTGAAGGTGGAATTTTCAACCAGATACGTTATGCTTCAATTTCCAACCGTGACACGTTACGCTGGAGTTTTCAACCAAAATGATTCAATGACCAATCGGATGCAATAAGATTATCTGAGGTTACAGACGGCACATTGACAATTTCATGGATTCCACACTAAGGGAAAAAGTTATGTAGTCAGTACAGAGACAGCTATGTAAAATCTATGCACTTCAACTTGTATGAGAACGCAACAAGAGCAGTATTTACTGAGTAAAGGGAGCGTGTACTGACTACATATCAATTTATTCACTTTTTAAAATGAATAAAAAATGTATTCAATACATCATGTTATGTGTTGAATACAAAGCAGACTTCAATAGATACAAGCAACGTGTACTCAATCAACGTGTTATGTAATTTTTTACAAAAACTTTACTCAATACATAAAATATAGACTCAGTACACGTCCCCCTTATACGATTGAAGTGACACATTTATTCAGTACATAACATATGGACTCAGTACACGTATCTCTTGCACTTCGGCACACGATTTTGCTGTTTTATGACATTCGTTTCTTGATTTTCAAATAAGCAACACCTCTAAAGCCTTTAGAAAATCAGAGCGGGAATGAGTTCATCCACTGTACTCTAGAACAAAAGCGATGATTGGATAAGAATTAAATGGCTGGGTTTCTATAAGTAATTGCCAATTATTTTGTGAAATCTAGTCATTTCTTTATAAAATTATTTATTGCATTTGTTGAGAGGGTCCTTTAGGCACAGGCATGAATTGTGTATATATTCAATACATGGAATTATGAACAAAAAATATATAATGAATACATTATGCATGTACTCATTGCATAAAATTATGTTTTTAACATATGTAATGAGTAAATGATGTATGTACTCATTATATAAATGTATGCACTAAAAATATGTAATGAGTAAATTATGTATGTACTCATTACATAAAATTATGCATTTAAAATATGTAATGAGTAAATAATGTATGTACTCATTGCATAAAATTATGTACTCCAAATATGTAATGAGTAAATTATGTATGTACTGAGTCAATAATTTATGTAATACGTACATAAGATCTTTACTCATTACATAAAATTATTTGTAACAGTTTGCGTTGAGTACATAAAATTCTTTATTGACTACATAACCGCTTGAAAGCATTATGTAGTCAATAAAGATTTCAACATGTACTCAATACATGAAAAATGTAAAATTTTTGTGTGCAGAAAACTATGCGATGAGTACATAAATTTATGTATTGAGTCCATAGGTTTTTCCCTCTGTGCATGAATCATTTGAACCAAAATGGATGAATCTATGGCCAATCGGATGCAATGGGATTATCTGAGGTTACAGGCGGGTCGTTGGAACTTTTATGGATTCCATAGATGATTTTGACCAAAATTGATGTTTCTATGGCCGATCGGATGCAATGGCATTTTCTGAGGTCATTCACAGGTGGTCACTTAATCTTTTCATGGCTTGATATGAAATATAAATAGCAAGACTAAATTAAAAACTCTACTTTTTTGGATTAAAGTGTCACTTATTCCGTGCGTAGCGGCCACAAAAAATTTTTTTTTTTTAATTGAATCAGAATGAGAAGAAGGAGTGCACCGACTATTTTTAAAAGATTTTTTTTCCAAATTTTTATGAGGAAAATTTGTTTTTGACATTAATTTTGTATCGAATCAACAGAGAATGTATGTCAAAAGGTCGAATTTTGGCCACTGTCGAACTCTAGTTCCTTTAAATACATCATTTTTAGAGATAGTAAGAGAGCCAAAAATAATTCCTGAGTCAGAATTAGAACTTTCAAACGAGGAATTATGATGTGGTTCAATATTAGATGGAAAAAGAGTACAAGAAAAACTTAGCTCACGTGTTCACATGAACCCAAGAATCAACACTATTGAATATTTATAAAATCTGCACACGAATACGCCTACACTGAGAAAAAAACACATACCTTGCACCGGAAAAAAAATTTCTCTATTTTCGATAATAGCAATTTTCTCTTTTTCAAATAAGATTTTCTTCAATTAGAATAAATTTTAACATTTTCGAAGAACTATTTCCTTACTTCTAGGAAATGGAAATATTTTAATGTCTCTAATAATGATAAGTATTTTTCTCGCACAAAAAAATTCTCTTTTATAGAGCAAAATTTATTGAAAATGAAAAACTTTTCTTATACATATTTTGATAAAAAAATTCATTATGAGAAGTATTTTCTTCAATTAAAACAAATCTTTTCTTAAAAATAAAAAGTATTTTTCTCTAAAATCAATATATTTATTTTTATATATTTTTATATATTTTTTTCTTTTTCATGGAAGCTTTTTATCATTTTTAGAGAATTTTTAGTATCGCAATTAGAGAATAGCATTCTCTGGAGCAGAGTCTATACCATTTTTCTCTAAATATGATGTCGTTTTTAGCATATTCTGAGAAACTTTTTTCTGAGTTTACCTCCCACACAACCATTTAATTAAAATCACTATCGAGAGGATGGTATTTGAGCTTCAGAAGTAAAATTTCATGTGTAAGTATTTAATATCAAAACTAATACGAACACAAAAAATGGACGTGATCCACTTACGAACACGCCCATCTCCCATAGAATCTCAAAATTGAAAACTCTTTAAATGCTCTTCTTATGAGCTACAGGAATAAAATTTGCCATGTAAGTATTTTATATTAAGAGACGTGTACAATAAATGAGCGGCACCCACAAACACGCCCATCTCCCATACAACCTTTGATATTAAAAACACGCATATCTATATAAGAACGTATAGCAATTTTGTTTTTCTATTTGAATATATATTTAAATATTATTGGAGTTTTTGGGTATTCCATTGTGGAGCTAGACCGACTTTGCAGCTTAAAGCTAATGAATGGTATGTGGTATAACGAGGAATCTACTCGGGATATCTACTTTCTTACGAACAGCTAAGCTGCCATAAAATCCTTTAAAGGCGTTTTCCTTACATCATCTACAGCCCTCAAATGTCACTCATCTCTAAAAGATTGGCTGAGGAGTTGGACAATTATCTAGTTTGGGTGTCGAGGCTTATGCCAAATTATATTTGGCTGATGCCAAAATCATGCACGTGATTTTCAATTTTTTTTTTTTAAACCAGAAATGACTGAAAATAGCTCGAAAAATCCATAATGTGTGAAGTTCCATCAAGACATCCCTTTTTTATAGAAAAAAAAGCATTTTTCCCAAAATAATACGAATTTTTAAACTTGCCCGTTAATTTTGAATACTCTTCACACCAATGCTGCCATTCTTGGCATTTTTGGCATTTTCTTCATTGTCTACATTATTATCTACGCGAAGCGGAACATCACTGAAACAATTTATAGGAGAAATTGCTAACAAAAACGTCAATTATTTATTGTTTAAATATCATAACTATTCTGCTGAATTTTTATGACCTGCGAGAAAGTTATTGTTTCTGTTTTTTGTTTTTTTTTTTATAATTTTTATTACCTGTAAAAAGAAATTCGTACGAATTATTGAATGCTCTGAAAGAACAAGGCTTTTATGCTTAGCCACAAAACTTTATGGCTCAATGCACACAAAGAATTTCAATTGCTTTCTCCAAAATTGTACGTTAACGAAAGAAAAAAACAAAAAAAAAAAAAAAAAAAAACAAAACGATTCGAATAAAATTGCTTACAACTCAATTTAAGATTTTCACCTGTTTTCCAATAACTCAATTTTATGGCAACCAGCATCGTCTCGACGTCCACTTAAGTGGCTGCCATAGCGCATTGTTTTTGCCGCAATAGCTAACCTAATCGTTAGTACAGAATTCATTCAGCGCCTTCGAGTTATATGTATGTATGTATGTATGTGCTACCATCTGCACTCACACACAGTGAGCGGTCTACAGTACATTTACGAGTGCTATTTTTTGCCAAACCATGCTCTTGGATTGGCTCTTTGCATTGACACAATTCTTTTTAGGATTTCATTTTTTCCAGTTTTTCCTCCTTTTTCGCATATATGTATGTTTCTAATGTCTTTGCTGAGTTAGAGTTGCTTTGTCTCTTCTGGTTTTTAAGCGCATCTTGTTAACCCTTTTCTCGTAAATCAAATTAAATTAAATTTTGCTATTTTGCACCAGCTGCCCTGGCTGCCTATGCTTAGTCTTCTTCTTCTTCTTCTTCTTATTCTTCTTCTTCTTGTTATGCTGTTTCATCTTCGTGTTCACGCCGTGCCCAAATGTTTGCCCATACCTTGTTGTACATGCCACAAAATCAATATGACAAATAAAAAAAACAACACTTACACAACTCTAACGTTCCAACGATTAAGATTCCACCATAATATCCTTTGAATTCCTTGGCGCCTGTGGATTTTTCTCACAATTTTCACATTTTCGCATTTTTCCTATCTATACAAATTGCTAAAGCAATTTCAATGACACTTAATGATCGATGGTGCACAATCTTGTACTGCCTGCGTTCAATAGTGAATGCTTTTGTGCATTGATTGTTGTCAGCGGAAGATGGTGGCACAAATGACCACAATTGTTCACGTAGTTTTGACCGTAATGTTTGTTTAGTTCTTTCACTTATATAACTTGTTATTGCAATTTTTTTAATAATAACTATTATTTTTGTTATCTTTTGTTGCTAAAATCACCCCAAACAACATTATTTTTCATCTCATCTACGAGTATGATACAATAAGCTATACAGTCCAAAAACACAAAGTCACTTAATACCAACAATTATTTATTTCAGCTTAATTATCGAAAAATCCAGAATATATTTGTTATCAAATTATAATTTTTTTTTAATTTAAGAGTCCTTTTCAAGAGGAAATATAAGATTCCAGCCATTTATCATCCACGTCTTGGTGACATCCAGATACTTTTCGTTGGCTTAGCAAGGTATCTCGGAGTTATTTTGAACAGCAGGTTAATTTGGACACCAATTATTCTTAAAGGTGTAAGAGAAGCCAACATCTTATTATATTCCTGCAAAATATCAATCGGTAGACAATGACTTTGACTCCAGCATGGAATTTGACTCCAGCAATTACATAGAGTTGGCTCGGTATATCTACATTTTTACGGACAGCTAATCTGCTATTGAATCCCTTGAAGAAGTGCTCCTAACATCATCAGCATCTCTCAAGCGTCACTCGAAACATTAGTTTACTTGCGACTTACTCACAGACATAATGTTGCAGATTTGACAGACTCCACCCTGTCTGCCACTATATCACTAACTATCATATCACTATATTTAACATTACTATGAAACTGTGGTTCAGACTTTGAATAGCACACTTTTTTGTACAGTAGACACTTTTAATAACACTTTTTTGATGTTATTACTTACAGGTATGCAAGTCGTCAGAATGATAGTTCTAGCAAGGGATTTTTATAGAAACTTCGGGGATGAGAAAGAACAAGATTCGGTGTCGCATCACCTTTACGCATGCCCAGGCTCTCTTCCGCAGAAGACAAAAATCATTTAGAAAGCAGCTTCTTCAATGATCTTTCTATGATCAGTCCTACCTTTTTCACTAAAATTTTCAGTAGTTATGTTTCTGATTCATGTAGTATCACAATAGACCAATCGTCTGGTAACCTACACTCTAAGAACAAATGGCGAGATTTCACTACAATTATTGCTGGCAACACTTTAACAGCAATTATTGTAGTAAAATCCCGCAGCACGAAATAAAGAATTTTATCTCTCTCTCCTCTCTCTCTCTCTCTCTCTCTCTCAAATATCCTACAATTTTCTCTCGCGCTCTTCTAAATACAGTTCATTGATAAATAATAACCAGCGTTGCCGTTTTCACTTCGATCGAAGTTTTTTACTTCATTTTTATGTCAAACACTTCCACACTTCCTCTTTTGTGAAAACACTTCGATTTTGAGTTATTAAAACTTTTTTTAGTAATTAAGTATATTTGATTTTTTAACTTCATTTCCAATCAAAAAAATCAATAACATGGCATAACTGTTGGTGTAAAGGAATTCATAACTTGAACCTTCTCTCACAGAGTTTTGTATTGGATAAGAGAATTTTAATGATAGTGGCAACACTGTTCGATTAAATACATCTTGCAAAAGCGCGCGTTGTGAAGGTTTTTGAAATGTAAGTTTGTAAGAATTAATTACTCCGAGGAAGACTCTGATATTGCAAGTCGTATTGCAGCACGAATGACTGATTCAAATGTGATATATTTACAATTCTTGTCTTATGCACTGAGTACTGTTAATTCACTTAATTTAGAATTTCAAACACAATCGCCTAGTTTTCATGAGTTGTTAAAATCATTAACATTTTATTTCAGAAGTATTGTAATTAATTTTATTGACATCTCTGCCGTAGAATTTGATATAATTTTTGAAAATGATCTGAATACTTTTAGAATTAAGCCTTTGTCTGATATATATATATAGGGCCTATGGGCCAAATAAAATTTGATTCCTATGATATATCTGTAACAGATAAGAACGAAGTTTTAAAATGTTGTGTACAGTTCTATTACATTCGTACACTAATTATGAAAAGAGTCAATTTCAAATATCCAGTTTTGAGAACATTACAAATTTTGGATACAAGATCTTTAGCTAATAGTTTGGTTCCCCTCATAAAACTTTTTCATAATCTCATGGAAGAAAAAGATATTGACTGTCAAGAAAAGGAATGGCGTCTTTTAATATTAAATGATTTTTTAGCTGAAAAAGGATTTGAAGAGCTTTGGTTCTACGTTTTTAAATTAAAAAGTGCCTTAGAAGACCTGATGTACCAAAAAATAAAAACTTTCGTAAGAGCGTTGCTAAGCTTACTGCACGGTGGCGCAACAACAGAAAGAGTATTTTCACAATTAAAACTAATTAAAAATACAACTACAAATAAGTTAAAATCAAGCACCGTAAATTAGATTATGCTAATAAAGGACCACTTTCTAAATGATAATTTTTTAAATTGGAATCCTTAAACAAATACTTTATCGAATGTTTGTTATAACAGTGAAATTTACTTCAGAACTGAAGAAATAGCTGCATAGAAAATAGAAATAGAAATTAGAAATAGATAATTTTTTTAACATTGTTAATTTATACATATAAGTGATTGAAGTGTATTTCAGTATTTTCTTATTGAATGCGTATTTTCTTATTAAACTTTATTGATTGATTTTTATGAAAATATTTTTATTGATTTTTTCGTTATTAATTTTGAAATGTACATAAATATGCTTAATAAACATTCATGTTAAAACAAAATTTATTTATTTTAACACTTCGAAATCTCTGAAAATACTTCCATCTTGTAGCCTATTTTACTTCGTTTTAAAATTCTCGAACGGCAACACTGATAATAACGCTGAAAGTGCGTGTTATTTATCCTTCTTGTTGTTTTATTGACTACTTATTAATTATCATTTAATTTATTAATAAGTAATCAACATTCAAACACATTCATTAATTTGTTTTTTTCATTACATGGAATAGCATCAACTAACATTTACTGAGTTTCCATGGCGAGTTAACTCTGGGTTTGGGTTTTCGTTGAGTTGACAATGTGACTTTGCTGACTCGATAGTGTTTCCATGCACGACACCGAGTCGAGTTGAACTTGTCAATTCTTTTTTGAAATTTTTGTTATTTTTTGACTAGTTTCTGCGGCACTCCAAAAAACTCTTGCATTCGACATTTTAATATTTTTGTTAAAATAAAAATTTTCATTATTTTTTCTATATTAATGACAGCAATCACTTTGACAGATAGAACCTAGTTAAATCTTACAAGCTTCGTGGAATTTCGTAGAT
This sequence comes from Tetanocera ferruginea, assembly GCA_958299015.1. Classification (NCBI taxonomy): domain Eukaryota; kingdom Metazoa; phylum Arthropoda; class Insecta; order Diptera; family Sciomyzidae; genus Tetanocera; species Tetanocera ferruginea. The sequence continues at coordinate 105,949,044 of OY282644.1, forward strand.
TTAACGAAACTCAACTCAACTCTCGTTTCCATAGCGAGTTAACCCCGAGTAAGCACCGAGTTAACTCGCTATGGAAACTCAGTAATGGATGTTCTTCCATGTGGTGATCAATACTAACTGACGTAAAATAATGTATCTGCTAAAAATATGAATTAATTGAGAGAGCGAACTGAGCGAGAACCAGCTGTTATAGCGTTAAATCTCGCTTAAGGAGCCTTCAATGATTTGCTGAGCGAAAACCTGCTAAACTAGCGATAAAATACACTTCATTTTGGCTGAATTGGAAAATCTCGCTGCGTTGAGTGTTATTTTTTAAAAATCGCGAATAAATGCGTGAAATTTCACAGCAATTATTGTAGTGATATTACAATCAGTTTTTAGAGTGTAGAGTTTTAAAAGAAAATATCTATAAGTTTTTGACTAAGACACGCCTGATAAGTTAAATCGTAAGGTCTTTATGAATCATACCAAACAGTGGTGAAAGTTTTCTTTAAGCGGGCTTTTTGAATTAGTCAAAAATTTGACTACTATTTCGTATGTAGTTTGGTGTTGAATTTACTCGAGACCAAAAATTTCCGGAAAGTCCCGACTGTATCATCATGCAACGTGCCATTTCTTCTAGTGTTTGATTATTTTTTTAATCCCTTCTTGTGTGATACTATCTTGAAACACTGTTTGAAATAGCTATTGGTGTATTACGTACCGTTATCAGATCGCAAGATTTTAATATATCTTTCGGATTTCTTTTCGACCATACTTTTGTATTCTTTTAATTTTTCAGCCACTTCTCTCTTTTTCTTCAAATAGTAGATTTCACACCATTTGGTTTTGTCATCGATAAACGTTACGAAATAACGTGAACCACCAATTAATTTCACGCGCGTTGAGCCACATACATCCATATGTACAAGTTCCAGAATTTCTGATGAATTCGAGTTGGATTTTGAAAATGGCTTTTGTGACTGCTTTCCCTTGACACACACTTCACATACTTGCAAGTTTTCGTTAGTTTTTATATCGACACCAATTAACTTTCTTTCTCGAATTATGTCCTTTAAATGTTTTTCGTTAAGGTGTCCAAAGCGTTCATGCCAATCTTGAAGAGGTTCTGCAATCTTCGTTAACTTCTTCTATGTAGTATAGGTCCTTGGTTCATTGAGCAACCATAACTTTTTTCTGCGTTTCTGGATATACGATGACTTCTTCGTTTCTGATAAAATGCACTTCAAGGCCGGATTGGGTGAGTTTTTTGCAACAGATAAAAGATATGATCGGAGATCTAGAACAAACAAGACTCTTTCTTATTTTGTATTTTGCATAACTCTCTTAAGTTTTTAATTTGACTTCGCCTGTGTATTTTATTTCGGTTGATTTGGGGTTGGCTAAGTTAAAAACTGAAATGTCAACAGATTTCATTTGTGCGAATTCGTTACATTCCGAGCGCATATGGAATGATGCTCCTGAATCTTAACGCCGCCGTTGTCTTTTGGATTCCGTTTGTAGAGCTACTTCAGCATTTCGAGTGGATTCCTTACTTATTGTTTCGGATTGCTTCGACTTGTTAAAATATTTGGATCTGCAGTCTCCAATGAGTCTAATGTGGAAGACCACAGGAGTGACTAGTAAACTTAAAACGCTCTTTGTTCGGCTTTTGAGCAAAATATTTGGATTTATTTCCCGACTGTTGACTTTTGCAATATTTCTCAACAAACAAATCCCCTGGCGTTACTTCATTTGTGTTTCTTCTACGCGCTTCACATTCCTCGAAAAGCTTAGCCTTTAGTGCTTCGGGATCTGGTAGTTTTTCTTGAGTTTCGACTGCAATTCTAAATGAATCGTATTCTTCTGGGATACTGTAGAGAAGCAAAATGGTAAGGCGTCTGTCCGTCTGTGTGTTGTCCTCCGTACACACATAATAAGAAGAAGGAGTTGAGATAATTGAATGAAACTCGGTACACATGGTCACATGAACCCAAGGATCTGCACTATTGCATATTTTTGTAATCCGCTCACGGACACGCCTACCTCTCATACAACCGAAATATTGAAAAATGCATCAATGAGGTCATAATTTGCCTACAGCAATAAAATTTGGTATGTATGTATATTATAACAAAAAAAAGATATCGTCGAAACATGGGTGTCATCCGCTTACGGACACGCCCACCTCCTATACAACCCAAAAATTAAAAACTCAATAAATAAGCTCATATTTAACGTACAAAGATGAAATTTGGTACGTATGTATATAATATATCAAAACAAAGACGTCTTCCAAAAATTGAAAACGCAATTAATAAGATTATGTTTAACGAACAGAGATAAAATTTTATACGTTTGTATTTCATAACAAAACGAAGATGGTTTTGCAAAATGGATGTTAGCCAACCACGTACAAGGCCACCTTCCGTACAACCCAAAAATTGAGAAATCAATAAATAAGCTTATATTTAACATACAGGGATAAAATTTGGTATGTATGTATTTTATACCAAAACTAAGATGCATTCAAAAATTGGGCGTAATCCGTCCACGAATACGCCCACCTCTCATACAACCCACAATAGCGAAAATACTTTAAAGGCATTAAGATGTAATCTACAGGAATAAAACTTGAAATTTTTATAAATATTTGTAAATTGTTCATCAAAATTGAAATGCATGTAAAAAATGGGCTTCATCCGCTCACGGACAAGCCCATTTTCAGTATTAGTATTATTTTATTTTGAAAAAAATAGGTTTATCGTATTTCATAGTCGGGCTAGACCGACTTTAGACCTACTTTACTTGTTTCATTTAAAATTTACCTTTTTTCACAAAAAAATAAGTTTTTGAAGTCTTCATAATGAAACAAGTCTATGTTTATACAAAAAAAAAATAAAAACAAAAGTATTAAAAACTTCGTAAAAGTCAGAGAATTTTCGTATCATTATTAAAGTCCGTATATTTTTCAGATTTTGGATGTTTTTGTGAAGGCGAAATATTAACAGTCGGCCGCTGTTATTTCAAAACATTGTTTGATTGAATGATTTGCGTTTAAGTTAACGATTTTCTTTGTTTAATGAACGTTTCAAAGTATTTTTGTGCTGTTAAAATCATCTGTTGAAATATTTTTGTGCTTATATTGAATTGTCAATTTTTTTCCAAGCAATAGTTTTTATATGTGTTTTGCTATATTTATATTATCGTTGCCAGTAGCTCAGTGGATGTGCACTAGACTGTCTTGCGGGAGACGTGGGTTCGAACCCTAGCTGTGTAAGTATCAAAAATTGTAATTTATTAATTGAAGTAATAATAATTCTGATTCATTAATTGTTTGGTCAAAAATAACTTTCAAAATAAAATGCTTACAATCTTGCTAACAAAAAAAATTGCAAATTTCATTTTTTATTTAAAAAAAATATTTTAAATAAAAAAAAAAAAAAAATTTTTATTGACTTTGACGGATTTGAACCGTGGACATTATAGTACTAGACGCACACGTTAGCACACTCGGCCATACATGAACTTTCAAACCAGTGATCAAATTTCAATAAATAAGTTTTTATACGGGTTTCGTGTTCCATAGACCAACAGTAAACCGACTGTTGATTTGAAAGTTTCATTTGTTGGATGGTATTTAACAGTGAAATCTGTTATTTCAAACCATGATTTGTTTGATAAAACAGCATTTTTTCCCTGAGTGTACAAAATAATATTTGCTTAAAATAAATAATTTATGTGCCATTTTATTAATTCTTCTTTTAATTCAAAAGCCAAATCCTATACTTCCTGTTGAGGCACCCTTTTATTTTGTCTCTCAAATTCTTAGTTTAAAAATAAATTAAAATTATTAACAAAATAACTTTAAAATCACTTTTTGAATCAAGGCTTTTAAGATGTCCTTGTGGTTATAAAAATTAACACAAAACAAATCTATTTTCATATTAGAAACAGTTATTTATAATTCAACTGTCTTAGAAAGAGATGAAAGACATAATTTGTATGTCATGACGATGATTCCATGACAATCTTTCAGAGAAAGAATTTTTCAACCTGCTGCTTCATGAATATTTTCATAAAAAGTTCTAAATAAAATTCTTCAAAATTATGTATTTTAAGAATTATGAACTAAAATAAAGCATTTTGAAATTACCACAAAACATAACTTAATATTTTTTTATTCACCTTTTTTTAATAAAAACCAATATATAATATTTTTTCCCAATATTTTTATATTTTTTTAATGAATGAAGAATGAAGTTTTAGTTTGAACCGATTTAGTTTTTTACTTTTGGGTACCTTTGCCTGCTTTTGGGGTGAATTTAACACCGAAAATGTCTTTCTTTGCTATGGGACTGATGCAATTTTGAGATGCAATTTTGTTTTACAGCTGTTAAAGCTTCTGTCTTAAGGCTTCAGCTACTGCCATATATAAATTACCAAATATCAGTCAAATATTTAATGAAAATAAATTTTGTACAAACCAATAACGTAAAATCGATCGATGCACTCGGATGACTAAAATGTCTAAAATGAGATTCTAAGCTTTAGTTGCAAAATTTATGGCAATAATTTTGTCTACTCTCAGTTGTGGCTTTCATACGCAATAACAAAAAGTAACTTGCAAACATAGACAAATGCATAAAAGACCCAGTTGAAAAGAAGGTAAGGTAATAACTATAAATTGCATTGTTGTAACTTTATTATAAAAGTGAAAATATTTACACAAAATATAACAAAATTAAATAAGTTTAAATTTAAAGAATGTTCAAAAAAAGTCTAAAAAAAATTTATTGGCACTTTTTTGAAAAAATTTTTTTTTTTTATCTTAAACTAGCGGATGTAACCCGGTGTTACTCGGGGTTGTGCTTGAAGCACAGAAAAAGGACGATTTTCAAAACTGCTCTCATGTAAACATTTTTTAAATTATCAATTAAATTTTAAAATTTTTTATATTATCGTTTTTTGGGGTCGCCCCCCCACCCCATCAGTCGATAGTGTTTAGTCAAATTTCCGTAAATCTGTACCTGTCAGACATGATTAAAAAAAAATGATATGTTCAACATCTCGATCTGACGTCTGGTTTCTGAGGAAAATGGTCACCCACACTCAGAAAAAAAAACACATATCTTTCTCTGGTGAAAAATTTCTCTATTTTCGATATTAGCAATTTTCTCTTTTTCAAATAAAATTTTCGTCAATTAGAATAAATTTTCACATTTTAGAAGAAAAATTTCTTCACTTCTAGGAAATGAAAATATTTCAAATTCTCTTATACACTGAGGGAAATATGTGTTAAAATTAAATGAAATTGTGTTCATTTTAAACGAATTTGTTTTTGAAATAGAGCTTGAAACAAATTCATTTAAATTAAACACAACTGTTCTTAAAGTTAAATTTAAAACAAGGGCTTTTGTTTTTAAAACAATGTTTTTAAATGAGAAAACAAATTTAAAACAAAAATTTTTAAATTTAAAACAAATGTTTTAAAGCATAATTTTTTCGATGCCATTTTTTAATTTTTTCCGAGTTTTTGATGACAGATTCTTAATCAGCGACCCTTGGGACCCTCCGAATACCGAATCTCAACTCCTTTCAATGAAGTTTGCATTGTATTGAAAAACTAAAATTAAGTATTGAAAAACTGAATTAGTTTTTATTTAATTTAATTTTCGATATTGTTCAAACCAATGAAAATTCAAAATTCAAAAAATGTCAAAGAAAGTTTCAAAGAAATAATGAATGAAAAAAAATTGAAAGGAATGTATAGTTGAAATTTAAACACAATTGTTTTAAATTTTGTTTTGTAGAAACGCAAAGGCGTTAAATTTATATTTTAAAAATTTTTGTTTAATTTTAAAGTATGTTTTTTTTCTCAGTGTAATGATAAATATTTTTCTCGCACAAAAAAATTCTCATTTATAGAGAAAAATTTATTGAAAATAAAAATTTGTTCCTATATTTTGATAAAAAAATTCACTATGAGAAGTATTTTCTTCAATAAAAACAAATGTTTTCTCAAAAAAAAAGTCTTTTTCTCTGAAAACGATATATTTTTATATATTTCTCTTTTTCATAAAAGCTTTTTATTATTTTTAGAGAACTTTAAGGATCGCATTTAGAGAAAGGCATTCTCTGGAGCAAAGTCTATAGACTTTTAGACTATAAACCATTTTTCTCTAAATATGTTGTCTTTTTTTATCATATTCTGAGAAACTTTTTTCTGCGTGCAGTTTGAAAAGTCATTTTGCTAAAAATGCTTTTAAAGTTTTTCTTGGCATGCATTTAGTATGCAATTTTATGTCAAAAAATTACAATTTAAAAAAATCCTATAAGCATCGATTCGATTTTTGGATTGCCTTCGGTTTTTGTCGATACTGTTCGGTTAATTTTATTTTCATCTTTATATAGCTTCTACTCGTATTCGTTAAACTTTTTTTTTTCGTTCGCCTTTGGTTCTTGTCTTTGTTTTCCTTCGGCTCATTCTTTGATTTTTGTCAAAAGAACTTTTAAAAGCATAGTTTTTATTTTAGTAACATATACAAATGCCTACCAAGTTTCAACAAAATTGGTTCATCCACTTTGACGTGAATGAACCAAAAATAGTTGATTGAATAAAGCGTCCTCTCACGGAAGTTTTCTTTAATTTAGATAGCCTCAAGTCTGTTGCAAGGTTAAGTAATTTCACGTACCAAATTTAAGTAGAATCGGTCAAGTCATTTAGGAGTTATTGAGTCTTAACAATGCACTACTTAAAGCGCCCTCTTGCGAAGACTTTGTTATTTTTTATATTATATGCTTTATCTTGGGTGCAGTTGAACCTTCATACCAAATTTCATTCAAATCGGCCCAGGAGTTTAAGAGTTATTGAGTCTTAAAAACGTACTACTTAAAGCGTCCTCTTGCGGAAGTCTTTGGAATTTTGTATAGCCTTTGTTTTATTTTGAGAGCAGTTGAACCTTCATACCAAATTTAATTGAAATCGGTCCAGGTGTTTAGGAGTTATTATATAGTGCCACGCCCACATACTTCCGCCCGCTTTTTACACCCCGTATGTTCTTTCTCTTTATCAAACGTACTCGGTGTTCAAATTTCAGTTCAATCGGATAAACGGTGCGCGAGCCTATACGGAACAGACAGACAGAGAGAGGGACAAACATTTGATTTTATCTATATCTATATCTATACTATTATATAAAAGGAGACTCACGGATTTGCGGCGACGTGTTCTCAATAACCGCTGAACCGATTTTTATAATTTTTTCACTATTCAATTACTATGATTAGCGAAATTAAAATAGGGTACTACGTTTTTTACAAAACTTTTTCTTTAATTATTTAAGAATTCATGTGTTTTAATTCATGCTAATGCTGTACAAGCAGCACAACAAGCAGCAGAAAACCAATGCTTAAGCTTTGGCTGTGAGAGTAACTCAGCACACAGCACGGCTGCCATCAGTGTTGCCAGTCTAGCCTTTTTGAGGCTAGATCTAGCCTTTTTTTTTGTTGTCTAGCCTCGAAAATTACCATCTAGCCTCTAGCCTTTTTTTTAGCCTTTTTTTTGTTTTTTTCTAGCCTTTTCTAGCCTTTTTTAATATATTGCTTAAAGATGCATTACTACATCCAATTTTTCTGACGTTGCAATTTTGAAAGTGTAAATCTTCTATTGCTCTTTTTATTCTTTTAAAGTGGTTAAACCCAAATATTTACTGTTATAGAGAAAGAAAACTCCAGTTACTCTACAGAAGAAATAACTATAATTGAAATATAATGGCAAAAAATTGTAAATCACAAGTAGAATAGGAATCTAGCTGGGCAGAAGCTAGAGATTCATTGAATGAAGATCCGTTCCAAGAGCTATCAGATTTGATTTTTAGTTTTATTATTTTAGCATTAAGCAACGCTGAGGTAGAAAGAATTCTTAGTACAACGAAATTTAAAAAAAAAACTAGAAAAGAAACCGTATTCAACTGTTCTTAAAAGAAAACGAGTAAAGAAAGTCTAGTCCGACTATGAAATACCCTAGACCTCCTATTATATTTAAATAAACTATATATTAAAATACTAAAACAAATAGAAGTAACTTCCTATTTTTGTTTAAAATCCCTGTATTTATAGAACTATATAGGTTTTACTAATGAAGGTTGTATGGGAGGAAGGCGCGTTCGTAGGTGGATTACGCCTTTTTTTGTGAGCACACCTTAGTTTTATATACTATGATCTCATACCAAGTTTTATCTCTGTAGGCCAAATATAAACGTTTCTATTGTGTTTTCCATATTTGGGTTTCATGGGAGATGAGCATGTTTATGGGCGGATGTCGCTCAGTTTGTGAACACATCTTAGATTTGATACAACAATCTCAATACCAACTTTTATATTTTTGGCTCATATAAACCTCTTTATAGCGTTTTTACTATAGTGGGTTGTATGGGAGGTGGGCGTGTTTAAGGGCGAATGACGACTATTTTACATCTAAGTACACATCTAAGTTTTAATATAAAATACATATCTGATAAGTTTAATCCCTGTAGTTCAAATAAAAGGGTCTTTATAATAGTGTTTTCAATGTTGGAGTTGTATGGGAGGTGGGCATGTTCATGGGTAGAGCACGCCAATTTTTTGTGTACGTCTACGTTTTGATACAAAATAAATACATTTAAATTTTATTTCGGTAGCTTAATTACAACCATCTATACAGCGATTTTTATTTGTTAGTTGTATGGGAAGTAAGCGTGTCCGTGGGCGGATTCTAAAAATATTCAATAGTGCAGATGCTTGGGTTCATGTGAACATGTGTACCAATCTCATCTCCTTCTTAACCTATATTAACAGATAACACATAGACAGACGGACGGACGGACATGGTTAGCTCGACTCAAGAGGTGACACTGATCAGGAATATATACTTTTCTATACCGGACTCGCTTATTTCTATGCGTTACAAACGTTTGCACAAAGTCAATATACCCTGACCTTACATGTTTAGGGTATAATAGCGTTAACAAATCTAGCCTTTTTTTAGCTTTTTTTTTAAAGCCATCTAGCCTTTTCTAGCCATTTTTTAAAGGCCATCTAGCTTCTTTTCTCAAAACTTTCTGGCAACACTGGCTGCCATGTTGTGTCGGGAGTCGCTCTCAGTTTGGTCTCTTGAGCAGTGTTGCCAACAATCTGACATCGTATTTGTTATGGTTTTCAGACTTGAATTGTTTAATTGTTTGTTTGTTTCAAAAAATCTTATTCCTCTTATGCCTGATATATAACCAAATTATTATTTTGTTATTTATTGCAAATGCTATTCATTGACAATAACGCAATCTCTACGGATTGAAAGCTTTATACAATAGTTCAGATTTAAAATTTGTTTTTATGGCAACACTAGCTACTTTATTTGCAGTCAACTTCTTGCTCAGAGAGAAATATAAATATATATTAAAATCTTACCATGAAATGGGGGATGAAATTTTTTATTGTTGTAGTTATTTCAGTATACAAATATTCCATTGCATATGCTCAAATGCTTCTCAGAGGATCTCAGTACGATCTGAAATGTCGCATTGATATGTCATTGTTTGTGTTCATCTGCGCAGAAATTATGTTCATGCATACAACCTTATAAAATAGATTTCCTTTAAACTTTTCAATAGGTTTATATTGGACGCATCAGAAAATAATTTTTGTTTTTATTTTCCAACGTCTTTTTTAAAATCAAATAGGTTGGTACTATGAAATGAAGTTGTAACAAAATGATGACCATAAATGTAGAGGAATACCAATATAACTTCTTTAATTTAGTTGGATTTTCGATTTTGTTCCAAACAGAAGCCTCAATGTTTTTATTTCGCGTGTTAATAAATTAAAAGAGTTATTGTGATTGGAGCATATTTTTTATTTTTAACCGATTTCAAAAAGGAGGAGGGTCTCAAGTTGGTTGGTTTCTCTGTTTTTTTATAATAGCATTATAAATAATGCATTTGCATTGGTCTCCAGTAGTTTTAGTTGAACCTTAATATTATAATTCAACTTTTGAATGGTTTTCCATTATATTAGACAGCCTGGCATAAGCTACGCAGCGCATGTAAAACGCATCGAAAACGTATGTTTGACGCATATTTTAGTGTTTAAAGGATGCGTAAGTTAAGCATATTTTAAACAAGCTGTTAACATCTTCTTTGTATATTAAAATGATTGTATGTACAAGTAGACTTCAAAACCGCTAAACCAATTGTTATGAAATTTTCAGGGAAACTCTAGCAAAGTCTGCAGAGCGCTCCTGTGAAGTTTGGCATCGATATCGAATAGCTTTAGAATTACATGTTGCACAGCTCCAAAATTCTGTATTTGACCTCAATTTTCACGTGCTGTTTTACTGGTAAAATTTTAAAGCCGTTGCAGAAGGGGCGTGACACTTTTAAGGCATTCAAACTTTTCAGTATAATTTAAGAAACATAAGTCACAAATTTGTGAAACTCGGAAGGAATATAACATTTAGTCGTGTCCATCCACTGGAAAAATTCAGCAAGCATTGGAAATTGGGTCGTGACACCATCAACATAGTTTAAATGTTTAATATCGAATAGCTGTGGTACTTAATGTTTCATAATAATTAAACTCAGTATAAATTTAATTTTTGGAAATGTCTTTCGACAAGAAATATAGCACGAGCATTGGAAAACGGGGTGTGAATCCGCCCATACAAGCCAAATTTTTAATAGCAAATAGCATTGGAAATAAAAATCGCTGATCAGTGAAATTCCGAATGGAGTTGCCATTTGGTAATGTCCTTCTAATAGAAAACTGGTCTGAGCTTTGGTCAAGTGGGTGCACCTTCCCCTACAAGCTACATTTTTGATCGAATAGGTTCTGAAGTCACAGATGAAGTACATGTGTTTGTCTAAGGCTGCGTGCATTTTCAACGCCGATTCAGACAGACAGGCAAGCTGAAATCTGTGTGAACAAATGAGATACAAATATCTATTTCTCTCGCTTTTTCACACACTCTGCGGACACAGGCAGGCAGTCTGAATCGGCGTTTACTATGCACGTGGCCTAAGGCGTAGCAACGCGCGCCGGGTATTGCTAGTATTTTATGTTTTGAATAAAGTTATTCAAATTTGTATTAATAATTTTTGCAGTTTTGAAGCAATTCTGTGACTTCGAAATTTTTGATACGTGATACTTTTTACTTATTCAAAGAGATGAAAAAATTTTCAGTTTATTAAACTTAACCTCAAATATGAAATATGAATACTAGTCTGAGAACACTATCAGAAGTTACCACTCCGTAACTCTCTAACTGGGCATGCAAATAATTGCAAATAAAGCGATGGCGCGTTCAAAGTGCTTTATCAACAGCATCTACTATAAACATATATCTTAGTTTCCATTCATTCCATTCATTCATCTATCTATCTATCTAACTATCTCTGCAGCCATCATACATCTTGCTTTGGATGAATATTTTCAGTTGAACAAACCTTGCAACTGATGGACCGACCGACTATCCATCATTTTAACGAATGCGATTTCAATTCGCGTACATAAATTCAATGGCTTGGCCTGGCCTGGCCTGATGTTGTTCCCAGTCTGCATGCATGCCTGCGTAGGAACTGTGACTCGATGGATGGATAGATGGATGGATGGATGGATGGATGGATGCGAAATTTCCAATTTCAAGTGACATTTCCAAACGATGAGCTGCTTGTCGTCAACAGCGTAGCAACATTCATACAAACAATCGATCGATCGATAGATTTCTAGCTGGATGCAATTTTCGGTACCAAAAACGTAACGGTGAGCAGTAGTAAATGCTGTGCCGTTCGATGGGTTTGGCAGCTTATAATAATAACAATTGTTGTTGTTTTGTAAATGGGAGTGTGTGGTGTGTGTGTGTGTGTGTGTGTGTGTGTGTGTGTGTGTGTGTGTGTGGAGCGTTGCGGGTGTGGAAGATGAACAAACGGTGTTTAAGAAGCTTTAACTCAATTCTGAGTTGCATTTCAAGCATGAATAAGCTGCCGTCTTAACTTTTGCCAAGCATAGATCAGTCATGGCAGCAGGCGCAACACAAATGTTTGTTAAGCTAAACTTTTAAAAAATGACTTTTACATCGCTTGCGGCTGCCGTGTCCCTATTAATTGTTCCAACTACCAAATTAGCAGCCATATCTACAACGCTATAAATCACTTAGATACACACACAATGGTGCAAAAGTTCAACATTTCTGTGCCCAGCCATTCACTCATTTTAACCCTAGCTTAAGCGATAAAAAATTATTAAACTTTAATTTGCTTCCGAAATTTTTGCCAAGGGCTATAAAAAATAAAATAAATATATGTTAACAACAAAAAATAAAGAAAGAAAAAGTAGAAATAAACTCATAAAAATAGACACCGACAAGCAACTCACAACAAATTGTTATTTGCGGTTTTAACCAGGTGGCAACTGCCATTCAAATTTTCAAAAGAACAACAAAAAAAAAGTGGCAGCTTATGAAAAATTCCATAAATGCATTTGCGGTTTGCTATTGTGGCGGCGGTGTGTGTTTTTTGGTTTTTTCTTCACTTATTTTTTTTTTCAAATTCAATAAACAGCATTTGAATGGCGCTTCCGGGCTTGCATGAGTCTGATTTTCCATGCCAGTGAAATACAAGCTTAAAACATAAAACAAAAATATACAAAAATTCCTTGCTACGGTTCTTGTTCTGTTTCTGCTTACATGAACTCGATCAAAGTTTTCGTTTGTTGTAAATTTTATGCTGCAGGGTTGCAAAAGTTGCCATTGTTTCGAAATATTAGATTTAAGATTTGTGCAATTGTTGAATGTAACGAAAAAAACCATCAGAAATAAAAAAAAAACACACAAAATAACCTTAACAGGATATGATATTTTGGGGTTTTAACTCAAGTAAAGGTCTTTGAGACCTTTAAGAAAACCGCTTTTGAATAGTTTGGCATCTTCTTTGCATTTTGATTTTGAATAAAAACACTTAATATTGCACTTTTGAGCTTGGCATTTAAGCTAAATTTGCTTTTGTCTTAAGTTAGATTTATAGATTTTTTATTTTTTCAAAGATATATTCTGTAAGCTTTTTAACGGCTCCGGTAATATTTTAGGGGATTGAACCTTTTTAACTGTAATCTTATTCGAGTTATAAAAATCAACTTTTAGCAAAACAAAACAAGATTTTAAATTTCGAATTAAATTTTTATATTTCAATTTGAATGCTTCTGCTTCAAACTAAGCCAGTTAATAACACTTTGATTTTATAACATAACAATTCATATTCAAGAGTCCAATCTATTAAAAAACAAAAAAAAAGAAGATTATGATAGGTACTTCAAATAAAAATTTTCTGTGAACTATAAAAAAAAGCAAGAATGAAAACCAAGTTGATATACTTAATTAAGGGGGGACATGACATTGTCCGTTTTTGAAATCGAATATAATTCGATCATTTTGTATTTTAGTAAATATTCTTAAGATTCTAAGGAAAAAAAATTTCATTGGAAAAATTCCTACGGGTTCAAAACTTACAGCCGGATTAGTGAGAGCGCATTTTTATTTTTCTCTGCATTTTTCTTTGTTCACAAACTTTGAACGCGTTTATATCGAAACCATGTTTTTCGTACTGGTTGCGCCAATAGCGGGTTCGTTTTTTGCCGAAATTTTTTTTTTTTTATTTTTTTAAACTTAATTCTGAGTTTCCGATCTGGAAAAAAAATGACTTTTTTAAATCTTAACAAAATTGGTTATCGTACGACACGAGCTTTTTTTAATTTTTTTCGATTATTTATGATTTTTTAAAGTCAATATTTTTTTCGAAAAAACACACTTTCAAATTTGGAACATCAGCAAAAAATGAAAAAAATTTTTAAAAAAGCTCCTGTCATACGATAACCAATTTTGTTAAGATTTAAAAAATTCATTTTTTTCCAGATCGGACAATTTTTGCGACTCCCAGCGCTGCAACCACGATGTCTCGTTTTTTTCTCTGCCGCCAGTTTGTAGCTCTATAAAACCATGTTGCAGTGAAAAATATATTTGTTTTTTTTTAATTTTTTTCTTTAAATTTATTCAATTCTCTACAATTATAAAAAAAATTTTGGAAAATGATTGTTTTTGACTGAAATTGAAAAATCCAAAAACATTTTTTGCAATTTTTCCCCCGAAATGTGCACACATACAGTACACTTGAAGCGTCGATCGCCTTCCGACGATCACAGTGTGATGAACTTGGTTTCGCATTTTTTGATCCCGGGACTGCCAGGTGGCCTTGTGGATATCGTGGTGTTAAAATCTGTTGCTACTAACTACTATGTTTCGCGCCGCGGCGTCTTAGACAAAAGTTCGACTTGATCTTGATCTTGATCTTGATCTTGATCTTGATCTTGATCTTGATCTTGATCTTGATCTTGATCTTGATCTTGATCTTGATCTTGATCTTGATCTTGATCTTGATCTTGATCTTGATCTTGATCTTGATCTTGATCTTGATCTTGATCTTGATCTTGATCTTGATCTTGATCTTGATCTTGATCTTGATCTTGATCTTGATCTTGATCTTGATCTTGATCTTGATCTTGATCTTGATCTTGATCCTGATCTTGATTTTGATCTTGATTTTGATCTTGATCTTGATCTTGATCTTGATCTTGATCTTGATCTTGATCTTGATCTTGATCTTGATCTTGATCTTGATCTTGATCTTGATCTTGATCTTGATCTTGATCTTGATCTTGATCTTGATCTTGATCTTGATCTTGATCTTGATCTTGATCTTGATCTTGCTCTTGCTCTTGATCTTGATCTTGATCTTGATCTTGATTTTGATTTTGATCTTGATCTTGATCTTGATCTTGATCTTGATCTTGATCTTGATCTTGATCTTGATCTTGATCTTGATCTTGATCTTGATCTTGATCTTGATCTTGATATTGATCTTGATCTTGATCTTGATCTTGATCTCAATCATGATTTTGATCTTGATCTTGATCTTGATCTTGATCTTGATGTTGATCTTGATCTTGATATTGATCTTGATCTTAATCATGATTTTGATCTTGATCTTGATCTTGATCTTGATCTTGATCTTGATCTTGATCTTGATCTTGATCTTGATCTTGATCTTGATCTTGATCTTGATCTTGATCTTGATATTGATCTTGATCTTGATCTTAATCATGATTTTGATCTTGATCTTGATCTTGATCTTGATCTTGATCTTGATCTTGATCTTGATCTTGATCTTGATCTTGATCTTGATCTTGATCTTGATCTTGATCTTGATCTTGATCTTGATCTTGATCTTGATCTTGATCTTGATCTTGATCTTGATCTTGATCTTGATCTTGATCTTGATCTTGATCTTGATCTTGATCTTGATCTTGATCTTGATCTTGATCTTGATCTTGATCTTGATCTTGATCTTGATCTTGATCTTGATCTTGATCTTGATCTTGATCTTGATCTTGATCTTGATCTTGATCTTGATCTTGATCTTGATCTTGATCTTGATCTTGATCTTGATCTTGATCTTGATCTTGATCTTGATCTTGATCTTGATCTTGATCTTGATCTTGATCTTGATCTTGATCTTGATCTTGATCTTGATCTTGATCTTGATCTTGATCTTGATCTTGATCTTGATCTTGATCTTGATCTTGATCTTGATCTTGATCTTGATCTTGATCTTGATCTTGATCTTGATCTTGATCTTGATCTTGATCTTGATCTTGATCTTGATCTTGATCTTGATCTTGATCTTGATCTTGATCTTGATCTTGATCTTGATCTTGATCTTGATCTTGATCTTGATCTTGATCTTGATCTTGATCTTGATCTTGATCTTGATCTTGATCTTGATCTTGATCTTGATCTTGATCTTGATCTTGATCTTGATCTTGATCTTGATCTTGATCTTGATCTTGATCTTGATCTTGATCTTGATCTTGATCTTGATCTTGATCTTGATCTTGATCTTGATCTTGATCTTGATCTTGATCTTGATCTTCATCATGATTTTGATCTTGATCTTGATCTTAATCTTGATCTTGATCTTGATCTTGATCTTGATCTTGATCTTGATCTTGATCTTGATCTTGATCTTGATCTTGATCTTGATCTTGATCTTGATCTTGATCTTGATCTTGATCTTGATCTTGATCTTGATCTTGATCTTGATCTTGATCTTGATCTTGATCTTGATCTTGATCTTGATCTTGATCTTGATCTTGATCTTGATCTTGATCTTGATCTTAATCTAGATCTTGATCTTGATCTTAATCATGATTTTGATCTTGATCTTGATCTTGATGTTGATCTTGATGTTGATCTTGATCTTGATCTTGATCTTGATCTTGATCTTGATCTTGATCTTGATCTTGATCTTGATCTTGATCTTGATATTGATCTTGATCTTGATCTTGATCTTGATCTTGATCTTGATCTTGATCTTGATCTTGATCTTGATCTTGATCTTGATCTTGATCTTGATCTTGATCTTGATCTTGATCTTGATCTTGATCTTGATCTTGATCTTGATCTTGATCTTGATCTTGATCTTGATCTTGATCTTGATCTTGATCTTGATCTTGATCTTGATCTTGATCTTGATCTTGATCTTGATCTTGATCTTGATCTTGATCTTGATCTTGATCTTGATCTTGATCTTGATCTTGATCTTGATCTTGATCTTGATCTTGATCTTGATCTTGATCTTGATCTTGATCTTGATCTTGATCTTGATCTTGATCTTGATCTTGATCTTGATCTTGATCTTGATCTTGATCTTGATCTTGATCTTGATCTTCATCATGATTTTGATCTTGATCTTGATCTTAATCTTGATCTTGATCTTGATCTTGATCTTGATCTTGATCTTGATCTTGATCTTGATCTTGATCTTGATCTTGATCTAGATCTTGATCTAGATCTAGATCCTGATCTTGATTTTGATTTTGATTTTGATCTTGATCTAGATCTTGATCTTGATCTTGATCTTGATCTTGATCTTGATCTTGATCTTGATCTTGATCTTGATCTTGATCTTGATCTTGATCATGATCTTGATCTTGATCTTGATCTTGATCTTGATCTTGATCTTGATCTTGATCTTGATCTTGATCTTGATCTTGATCTTGATCTTGATCTTGATTTTGATCTTGATCTTGATCTTGATCTTGATCTTGATCTTGATCTTGATCTTGATCTAGATCTTGATCTTGATCTTTATCTTGATCTTGATCTTGATCTTGATCTTGATCTTGATCTTGATCTTAATCTAAATCTTAATCATGATCTTGATCTTGATCTTGATCTTGACCTTGACCTTGATCTTGATTTTGATTTTGATTTTGATTTTGATTTTGATTTTGATTTTGATTTTGATTTTGATTTTGATTTTGATTTTGATTTTGATTTTGATTTTGATTTTGATTTTGATTTTGATTTTGATTTTGATTTTGATTTTGATTTTGATTTTGATTTTGATTTTGATTTTGATTTTGATTTTGATTTTGATTTTGATTTTGATTTTGATTTTGATTTTGATTTTGATTTTGATTTTGATTTTGATTTTGATTTTGATTTTGATTTTGATTTTGATTTTGATTTTGATTTTGATTTTGATTTTGATTTTGATTTTGATTTTGATTTTGATTTTGATTTTGATTTTGATTTTGATTTTGATTTTGATTTTGATTTTGATTTTGATTTTGATTTTGATTTTGATTTTGATTTTGATTTTGATTTTGATTTTGATTTTGATTTTGATTTTGATTTTGATTTTGATTTTGATTTTTATTTTTATTTTGATTTTGATTTTGATTTTGAGTTTGATTTTGATTTTGATTTTGATTTTGATTTTGATTTTGATTTTGATTTTGATTTTGATTTTGATTTTGATTTTGATTTTGATTTTGATTTTGATTTTGATTTTGATTTTGATTTTGATTTTGATTTTGATTTTGATTTTGATTTTTATTTTGATTTTGATTTTGATTTTGATTTTGAGTTTGATTTTTTGTTTTTATTTCTTAGTGCCCAAATCTTTTAATACAATAACATTTATTTCTCGTTAATGGATGGATTATCTTTTTACAACTTTGAAAGCATTTTAAAGTTAATAACTTTCATCTGTAAAAACTATCCTCCAACTTTTATTAATCAAGTATTAATATACTTTTGTCAAGTTGATCCGTCAAGTTGGTTTAAAACAATCTCCACGAAAGCATTTTTATTTGTGAAAAAATAAACTTTAACAACAAAAACAACAACTGCTCCCAAAACGCCAAATTCCGCTGCATTGGTTACACTGTTCGACTAATAAGGCTCGTAGTTTCGTTCGTTCGTTTGTCGGTTTCATGTTGACATTTCCGTTGCCGCGCACATGATACAGAAAAGACCCAAGTGCAGATGTTGTAGTTGGCAAAAATTCATGGAAGAAGCGTGTAAAAGTTGCACTGAAGCACTATATTTTTCTACGGCCTTTTTTTATTTTAGCAAAGGAAATGCATAAGTATGACTAGTGTGGAGCAGCATATGATGGGCCTGTAAGCTGTATGTGGAGAGATTTCTGTCTGTTTCAAAGACAAGCACTTTTCTCGGTATCTGCACGAGAACACGTTGATGATGAATTTTGAGCCAAGTTAAGCAAATGTTAGCTTTGCCAGCACAGCTACAAACTAACTAGCTGGGGAAAAAAATAATTTGTTAGAGTGCAAAAATAGATGAGCACGACTTTTATTTTGTGGCTTGTGCTGGACATGTTCTGAAACTATCACACACACACACACACACACATTGCTGAGAAAGCACTGTATACTGCGAAGTTGGTCAAGAACAAATAGCTAGTTGAGATAAGCTTATAATTTTAATTAAATTAACAATGTTTGTTATTTAAATAAAAGGTCTCTTACAATCATAACTTGTTAGAGTTAATTAAAATTCAAAATTTTATGCTTTTAAAATATTGGCTTACATTTGTAGTTTGGTCAAGTTTGAAAATAACTTTATTGTGATTGAGAAGAGATGCTTTTTTTGTTTTTGCTTTTTTTTTGTGTAGCTAACATTTTAATTCAGCTGACCAGCATAGCACCGCACCCAAATTCTTGTACGTTTCACAGGAACAACCATGCAGCGGCTCAAGTGCAGTTCCTCCCCTTGACCCATAATATGGACAAGTGTTGCTAATGTGCAGTTGTTGCACGGGATTCCCGTTTTTGATGCTGTTGTTGATGTTGTTGTTTTTTCTGTCATTGAGGCTTATGCATGGCCGTGTCTCTCTAAAGCTTTTGTTGTTGTCCTCGTTGTTGCTTAAATTTGCTGTTGCAGCCATGTTTTCGAATGCTCTGCATCGCATGTTGATTTCCTGCATAGATCCATAGCTGCTGCTGCACCCCGTGTACCCTAATGACCCGCTGCCAATCGGCTGGCCATCCTTGCCAGCCTCATGTTAATGGTACTCTTTGCGTACATGTGTTGAAACGTGTCTCATGTCCGTCTTTCCATCTATCTGGCAGTCCTAGTGTTGTTGTCTGATGTTCCGCCTGCCTGTATTATCGTCTCAGATGCCGATTGAGACATTCAATGCTTATTTGGCCGATTGATGATTATGGCTTGGATGTGTGAGTGTGTGTGTGTGTGTGTGTGTGGCTTAGTGTTTGCTTACCCATTCTACTAGCTACGTGCACACCGGGCCCAAAGTGGTTTTCTTTCGTTAATTGAGTGGTTATCATTTAGTGCTGTTACCTCTTTGTTGCTGTGGTTTATTTTTTTATCTCCCATGCCTGCCACTTGACTGACTGACTCAATGACTGAGTAACTGACTCAATGTCTCAGTTATCGTTTTGCTAAATATTGTCCGTCTGGAATTGGGATTTTATATTCTGGTCTCAGCTGCCAGCTGGTTACTATTTTATCAGCTAGCTTGAGCAGCAACATATCCGGTTCCTTTGATTATTCTATTTTTGTGATTTTCTTAATTTATTGATTGATTTGAACTTTGACGGCATTGAAGAATCACTCTCAGTTGACAAGCCATTAATTATATGTATACCTGGGAATGTTGTTTTTAATATTTTATAGTTAGATAATTTATATTTTTATATGCAGAACAAATCTCAGATGTCAAGTACACTTTAAAACTGATATTTTTAACATATTTTGTAACGATGCCGTGTGAATTTCTTTTTAAAACATATCAAAGTGAGTAAACAAGTGTGGCTTGTGTGGTTATTCCAGAATCTTTTATTATTGTGATGCCCCACCCTAGGTGGTACTGTGCGGCAATTTTTCTACATTTTCATTACCGATTTACAATATCAAACCATCCACAGCGCCACCTAGGGGGATTAACAATAAGGTAAAGTGCACCCCCAGCCCCCTTTTTTTATTTCTTTAACTTTCCATGCCCAAACCGAAAATAACCCAAGCAACATCGGTTTATAAATCGACCCTACCTTCACACATAAAAACCGAGGATATTAAAGGCGGGACATGACATTGACCGTTTTTTTAATTTTTATACTCTAAACCTGAAAGGTCAGGGTATATTAACTTTGTGCAAACGTTTGTAACGCATAGAACGAAGCGAGTCCGGTATAGAAAAGTATATATATTCTTGATCAGCGTCACCACGTGAGTCGAGCTATCCATGGCCGTCCGTCCGTCCGTCCGTCCGTCTGTACGTCTGTGTGTTGTCCGTATACACAGGATAACAAGAGAGAGTTGAGATAATTAAATGAAACTTGATAAACGTGGTCACATGGACCCAAGGATCTGCACTATTGAATATTTTTAGAATCCGCTCACGGACACGCCTACCTTCCATACAACGCAAAAATTGAAAACTGTATAAATAAGCTCATAGTTAACCTACAACAATAAAATTTGGTGTGTATGTGTTTTGTGTCAACACAAAGAAGACATCGAAAAATAAGTGTCGCCTGCTCACGGACACGCCCACCTCCCATACAACGCAAAAATTGAAAAAACAATAAATAAGCCTCTGTTTAACTTACAGAGATAAAATTTGGCACGTATGTTTTCTATAACAAAACAAAGATGGTTTTGAAAAATGGACATCATCCGCCCACGGACACGCCTACCTTCCATACAACGCGAAAATTGAAAACTGCATAACTCAGCTCATAATAAGCCTACAACAATAAAATTTGATATGTATGTATTTTATACAAACACAAAGATGTCTTCAAAAATGGACGTCATCCGCTTACGGACACGCCCACCTCCCATACAACCTAAAAATTGAAAACACAATAAATAATCCTGTGTTTAACCTACAGAGCAAAAATTTGGCACAAATGTTTTTTATGAGAAGACAAAGATGGTTTTCAAAAATGGACATCATCCGCCTACGGACACGCCTACCTCCCATACAACCCAAAAAGTTTAAAACTCAATAAATAAGGTTATGTTTGTCATGGAGAAATTAAATTTGGTATGTATGTATTTTATACCAAAACTAAGGTGTGTTCAAAAATTGGGAGTAATCCGTCCATGAACACACCCACCTCCCATATCAAAAGCACAATAAAGGCATTAACTGTGAGCTACAGGAATAAAACTTGGTATGTGTAAATTTTTCATCAACATTTAAATGCATATAAAATATAGGCTCCATCCGCCAACGGACACGCCCATTTACAATAATTTTTTTTTTTGTTTTTGAAAAGTGGGTTTAGCGTATTTCATAGTCGGTCTAGACCGACTTTAGACTTTCTCTACTTGTTTATTTATAATTTTGTATTTTAGTAAATATTCTTAAGATTCTAAGAAAAAAAATATTTCAAGATTCTTAATTCTTGAAAATTTCGTGATTCAAAAATTCTAACGGATTCAAAAGTTACAGCCGGATTAGTGAGAGCGCATTTTTAATTTTCGCCTTTTTTTTCTTTGTTCACAAACTTTGAACGCGTTTATCTCGAAACCATGTTTTTCGTACTGGTTGCGGCACTAGCGGGTTTATTTTTTGACGAAATTTTTTTTTTTTTATTTCTTGAAACTTGATTCGCTATCGTATGCCACGAGCTTTTTTGAAAATTTCTACTTCTGCCACCTTCTTTAAATACATCTTAGACAAAATACACTTTCAAATTTGGAACATCACCAATAATTGAAAAAAAAATTTAAAAAGCCCTTGTCATACGATATCTAATTTTGTTAAGATTTACAAAAGTTCTTTTTTTTCCAGATCGGTCAATTTTTGTGACACCCATCGCTGAAACCACGAGGCCCTGTTTTTTCTCTGCCGCCAGTTTGGAGCTCTATAAAACCATGTTGGAGTGAAAAATATATTATTTTTTTAATTTTATTTTTTTTCTTATAACTTGTTCAATTCTCTACAATAATTTTGGAAAAATATTTGTTTTTGACTGAGTTATGAATTTTTTGAAAAAGTCTGTTTTCTCTGCCGCGGATGTAATGTACCACCTTAAGAAAATTTCTCTATGGTTTTCCCGAGAAGATGTTCTTCTTAAAGTTATTGGCTATGTCTTCTAAAATTCATTTAAGAAGAAATCTCATACAGCTACTAAATTTTCGTCTTGATTTTGCTTAAGAAGAAATCTTATACATCTACTAGGTTTTCTTCTTAATTTGGTTTAAAAATAAATCTCACACATCTATTAGGTTTTCTTTTTGATTTTGTTTAAGAAGAAATCTTATACATCTACTAGGTTTTCGTCTAGATTTTTTTTTTCAGAAGGAATCTCATGATGCAACAAAGTTTTCTACATGATTTGCTTTTCTTCTCAATAGGCATAAATAAATAAGAAATAATGAATAAACGATACACAAAGTCTAGGAATTGCAAGAAAATCTGGAAAATATGGATTTTAGAAGAAACTTAAAAGATATATTATTAAATGAATTTAAGAAGATTGCTGGTGAAGAACAAAAAAATTTTTCTTTAATAATACCTCTTCTCTTTCATCTTTTATGCCTCTTGTTTTTTAAAAGTATTGAAAATATGGATTTTAGAAGAAATTAAGAAGATATCTTATTAAATAAATTTAAAAAGATTTTTGTTGATAAACGAGAAGATTTCTTCTTAAAAAATACCTCTCTTCTTAAGTCTCTCATGCCCCTTGTTCTAAATACGTTTTAAGAAGAAATCTTATAGATTGGCACTATTTTTCTCTGTGTAACATGTGCCCAGCAAAAATAGTTCTTTCAAAAGAAGGTAAAGTCGTGAGTTCCATACCTTCTACCTTCATACCCAGAAGGCATTCTTGTAACATATGCATGTGATTGGGAAGAATGTTTTCCTTAGTTTTCTCTAGAAGTGTTTCTAGAATTTTTCAATGGAAGATTTGTTTGAGACCTTCAATGAAAGGATTCTAGTAGGTATTTTTCAGGAAATCTTTAAGAAGGCATGCCGTGATTTAAAAGAAATTAGAAAAAATACTTGAAAGAAACTATTTAACCATTGCCTTGCACAAGCCATGCCTTGGAAGCATTCTTGGAAGCTATTCAAATAGCCTTTCAGCAGAATGCCTACTGAAAGCACTTTTCGATAAGGCTGAGGAGAAGCACAATTGGATTTTACTGAAATGTCTACTGGAAGCCGTGTGTCTAAGAATATATGTCAAGTTTTTATGAAAAATTTTGCTGGTCACATGAGATTCATGCAATTTTGTCACTTATCTCATGAACTGTTCTTTGAATTTTACGTATTCTATTCACAAAACTATGTATGACTTATTTTTCCTTTTTTTTTTTATGGCATTTACGACATTTTTTACTGGTTTATGTATCTTGTTTATAAGACTTTATGAACTTTAAACACTACACTCAGAAAAATATCAACTGTAATAACTACAGTTGGCCGCTGTTATTTCAAAACACTGTTAGGTTGAATGATTTGCGTTAAAGTTAACAGTTTTCTTTGTTGAATGAACATATGAAAGTATTTTTGTGCGGTTAAAATCATCTGTTGAAATATTTTTGTGGTTTCTGTTGAAATGTCTGTCTTCTCTAAGCAATAGTTTAAAATGAGTTGCTTTATTGGAGCGAGAGAGCGAAGCTCCCATGGAACAAGTTGTTTGAAGATGTTTAGAGACAAAAAACTCTCGAATGGATTGACCGATCTTAACACTTATTTTTCTGAACTATTCTACGCTTCTTAACTAAGGTTATTCCTAGAAAGAATTTTCAAATTTCATTTTGTTCAAAAGTTAATTGAAAATTATATTTCCATGAGTTTTATTGTTGATATTCGCTGAAATAGTTTTCTTCTAACATGCTTGTGTATGTATCAGTCTATGAAACAGAATGATATTCTGTTGTCATCAGCAAGCCGTTTAAGATATTTGATAATAAATTTCTTTAGGTGGGACATAATATTCTGCAGAGAAAACAGACCTTTTTCGAAAAAATTCATAAATCAGTCAAAAACAAACATTTTATTATTGTAGAGAAAAAAAATTCAGAAAAAATATATTTTTCACTCCAAACTGGCGACAGAGAAAAAAACGGGTCCTCGTGGTTGCAGCGCTGAGAGTCGCAAAAATTGTCCGATCTGGAAAAAAAATTACTTTTTTAAATCTTAACAAAATTGGCTTTTTTAAATTTTTTTTTTTAATTTTTGGTGATGTTCCAAATTTTTTTTTCGAAAAAAATATTGACCTTAAAAATTCATAAAAAATCGAAAAAAATTTAAAAAAAGCTCGTGTCATACGATAGCGAATCAAGTTTAAAAAAATACAAAAAAAAAAAATTTCGTCAAAAAATTAACCCGCTAATGCCGCAACCAGTACGAAAAACATGATTTCGAGATAAACGCGTTCAAAGTTTGTGAACAAAGAAAAAAAGGCGAAAATTAAAAATGCGCTCTCACTAATCCGGCTGTAACTTTTGAACCCGTAGGATTTTTTTCTTAGAATCTTAAGAGTATTGACTAAAATACAAAATTATAAAAAAGGTCGATTTAAAAAACGGCCAATGTCATGTCCCCCCTTAACCCATTTTATTGTTTATCTTATCAATATTAATATCTCAGTGGAAGTGTGCTAGACTATCAAGCGGTGGATGTGGGTTCGTATTTTTGCTGCGTAAGTATCAACAATTTTAATTTCATAATTGAATTCAAATTCTGTTTTATTAAATGTTTGGTCAAAAATAACCTTAAAAATATGTTTGCTTACAATCTTGGACAAAATTTTACATTTAATTTTTTATTTAAGAATAAAAAATAATTTGAATACAAAAAATTCTTTCTTGGTCTTAACGGTATTTGAACTTAGGACAGTCGAGTATCTACTAGACGTCAGCACATTTGGCTAAACATGAACTTCCAAAATAGTGATCATATTTCAATTATTCCTTTTTTATATGGTTTTCGTGTTCTATAGATCAACCGACTGTGGATTTTAAAGTTTAATTTGTTGGATGGCATTTAACAATGAAATCTGTTATTTTAACCCAAGATTTGTTTGATATAACAGCATTTTTTTTCCTCAGTGTAGGCTTATGAAATATTCATGTTCTTCTGTTTTTTCTATTGTGTTTTTTGTACATTGATATCTTTGACAGTTCATGTGACTCATGTCGTTGGTAGTTGGAGCAAAATTCATGTATGCCATTCATGAAGATCACGTAAAAATTCATAAATATTGTGTACTTTGTTGGTTCATTGTAGTTTTATATAATTTTGTTAAATTTTGCAACACTTTTAAGCTTTCTATTTCTGTGCACTTCTTGGAATTGAGAATTTTCAATTTAGGCTTGTAATCAAAGGCTCGAAAATATAAAGATAAGGAACATTTTGGAGGATATATTTAAAAATAAAATACTGTTTCAAAAGGCTATAAAAAAGTTGACTGGCAGCACAAGGTTAACTTTTTTCCGTCTAATACATTTGGTATTCTTTTATGATATGGCTGCATTGAAGTCGCTCGTTTGCTCCTTGACAGTTTATTATAGAGAGGATATGGAATATATTCAAATATTATAGCTCTTTAATGTTTTAAATAAACTGTCAGAGGAAATGAGCTACGGAAATGATTCAATGGCTGTTAGTATTGTATGCAAAAATAGAACGCATCTCAAAGCAAGATATTTTGATATCGTGTGGCTTATCATGTTTTGGCAAAAAGCCCTCCAATTATTTTCTTTCGGAAATAAGCTCTAAGCTGTTCGTTTTGCTTGATATTAAGGCAAAACATGATTTACAAAATTTCTGTGCAATTTCCGAAAGACAGATAAGACAGTTCTGCTTACTCAATACATAGTAGGTTGCGGTAATATTGTTGTTGTATGTGACAGTACCACCGTGACCAAACATACAAACAACCGGTGAAAGTTTGAAGTAAAAAAATAAAAAAGTACCACGAAAAAAATCATTATTCCGAAATATCTCAGTTCACATTCTGTTTTTTTTTCCTACTCCTGTTGTTTGTATATCTTTTTGTTCTGAACTTTTATTTTGGTTTTTGAGAATTTTCCATAAATGGAAATTTTATTTATTTTTTCGCGCTGTTTTATTTGTTTGAAGTTGTTTGTATTTGTTTAAAAAAAAACAACAAAATTTCTCCTTGTTGCTGTCAGCATAAAACAATGTTCCTTTCAGATTGTTCTTGTTGCTGAACCACTCTGGATGTTGAACGAATGATGACGATGATGATGATGATGATGTTGTTGCTGCTACCGTTGCTGATGATTGCTGCTGTTGTTTGTTGTTGTTGTTTACAACTCAATGCCAACGAATATTGGCCAGAACTACATGAATTTCATATGCAAACCAAAATGCAAACAAAAGCGAAAAGTACGAAGTTTTGTACATGTTCGAGTTCGAATTTTGATTTGAAATGCTAGTATTTGTTGCTGTTTTTTGAAAAGGAATTAATTTTAAGCTAACATAAACAAAGTTAGTCGATTCCTATTTGCACTGGCACAGTTTTGGCTAAACAATAAGCTTGAAATAAATTTTAAGTGAGCAAAATTAAATTAAGAATATAACATACAATATCAAAATTTTATATACTTTTCTGAAATAATTTTACTTAATAAAATCAACATAAAGGTGTTGTTTTATAGTCTTTTGCAAAGTCTTATAAATAAAAAAAGGTTCGTTTATGAGAATCAACATATTTCAACCAAACTATAAGCCTTAAATAAAGTTTTTTTAAAAAAAAAAAATTGCGATCCATTAATGTCAAAATATTATGCCAAAACCCTTCGCCAAGTTTAACATAAAATGCTCCCCATCTTTGGGTGAATGACAAACAGCAAAAACATGAAACATTGCATTACTTTGCTTAAAAATGTCTTCATATCTGCGCTTATTAGAGCGAGTTACTAAATAAAATATTCATGCATATGTTGTGCAGCTACTGCAGACAGTAAAACAAAGAGAAACATATACACACACATATACATATGCATATGTTAGCCCACTGTCAGCTTTTGTGTCATACAACTTGCAGTTAATAAATGCAAGCCCAGCCAGCCCTTTACTGACGCTGCAGCAGCTACTGCAGCGACTTCGTCACCGACGACTTCTGCATAAACAGCAAAGACAGTCAATCAAAATATTTCAAAATATATTCAAACAATTTGCAATACGTCCCAAGCCCAAACAAAGCTGCATAAAAATGATGAGTTCCAAACAGCAGCAGCCAGCAACAACTACATACATCCTTCTGCCAAACTGGGCTAAACCAGCGCACGCTGCATGGCTTTTGTCGCTAACTCTTGCTTAGCCTTAAGCCTCTTAAGCTGCATTTCCAGAACCGAGCACCCTGCGCATGTCAGTGGAACCGATGAGTGCAGCATAAACGTTATGCTAATTTTTTTTTCAACGATTATTCTGATGTGAGATGACATTTGCTTCAAAAAGTTTCCATTTTTTACAATTTTCTTTGTTTTTTTTTTTGTATTTTTGATTTTGTGCTACCGAAGGGAAAGAGACCCACGTTTGTGAATTTGATTAAAATTTACAACTAAACTAAGCCACTGCAAGGTAGCAGGGAAAATTTTATGCTAACTACTTGCTTGGATAGGGATTCAACAGCAACAACAACTATCTGTTTATGTGAAGCACATACATACGTACGGCAAGCCGCCCAATTAACTGCTGCCACTCGAATATGTTGTTGGCAACAATAAATGTCCTTTTGTGCTGTGTTTTTTTTTTCCAGTTGGGTTTTTTATGTCAAGTCCATGCATTAAATTTCTTCATTATAACGTCCGGAATTGCGACAATTGTGACCACTTTAATTGGGTTCGGAATTGAGTTTTATGCATGCACTGGAACGATACTTACTTCGATTCTAGCTTGTAGTTAAAGTGAGCTGACTTTTTGAAAATTCCCAGCATGAATGATGATATAAGAATGTGGGGATTTTTTGATAATATTTACGCCCGTTGATAATATGTAGAATAGTTTCAATTGTTCTTAAGAAGTAATCTTATTCAATACCGAAACCAACCCATTTTTGTTCTCTGGATATCATTATGTTTAATGATGTTTCGAAATATATTCAAATTAAAGCTTTGAGACTGTATAAGAGGGACCACACCCCTTTTTCAATATTGACTTTACATATAGAATCTAGTCTATATGTAAAAGAAATTTTAGGGGGATAAATCGGGCTAATGGGGCTTACTAGTTGAATATGACCTTAAAAATAATAATGTTCTAAGAAGACATTGTAGTGCTCGTAAAGCCCTTTTCAACGACATATAATTTTTTAAGATCTGACATGTAATGCTTAAGTTATGCAAAAAAGTCCATTTTGGCTGTTTTTCCGGTGGTCCATAAAAAAAAATTTTTTTGTATTCGGAATCTTCTCGAGGTCAACTTTAAAATAGGGGGTAGTTTTTTCAAACTTTTTTTTTTTGTATGGAGGCCGACCCACTCTAATGTCCATATCCATATCCATGTCCATATCCATATCCATGTCCATATCCATATCCATGTCCATATCCATATCCATATTCATATTCATATTCATATCCCTATCCATATCCAACCATATCCATATCCATATCCATATCCATATCCATATCCATATCCATATCCATATCCATATCGATATCCATATCCATATCCATATCCATATCCATGTCCATATCCATATCCATATCCATATTGATATCCATATCCATATCCATATTGCAATCGATTTTCCTCTACAATCAATAATTCAAAATGGAATGAATGTGGCTTTTTGAAAGTGCCTAATTTTCAAGGGTTTATTCATATCCTTGAATACCTGCGCACCCGAAAGTCCAAAAATTACTTACTTTCTCTCCCTTCTTCTTCCTTAAATAGTTAGAGTGGGAGAAGCTACAGATACAACATGTTTTGGGATGTTACGGGCAACCAACCCCTCTTTGGTACAAATATTTAACAAAATTATAGGAGTGAACTTCCTATCTTGACGTGTTGGTGTGGCACTTCAACACAACCGCCTAATCTTACGAGACCATATCCATATCCATATCCATGCCCATATCCATATTCATATTCATATCCATATTCATATTCATATCCCTATCCATATCCATATCCCTATCCATATCCATGTCCATATCCGTATCCATATCCATATCCATATCCATATCCATATCCATATCCATATCCATATCCATATCCATATCCATATCCATATCCATATCCATATCCATATCCATATCCATATCCATATCCATATCCATATCCATATCCATATCCATATCCATATCCATATCCATATCCATATCCATATCCATATCCATATCCATATCCATATCCATATCCATGTCCATATCCATATCCATATTCATATTCATATTCATATCCCTATCCATATCCATGTCCATATCCATATCCATATCCATATCCATATCCATATCGATATCCATATCCATATCCATATCCATATCCTTATCCATGTCCATATCCATATCCATATCCATATACATATCCATATCCATATCCATATCCATATCCATATCTATATCCATATCCATATCCATATCCATATCCATGCCCTTATCCATATTCATATTCATATCCATATTCATATTCATATTCATATCCCTATCCATATCCATATCCATATCCCTATCCATATCCATGTCCATATCCGTATCCATATCCATATCCATATCCATATCCATATCCATATCCATATCCATATACATATCGATATCCATATCCATATCCATATCCATATCCATATCCATGACCATATCCATATTGCAATCGATTTTCCTCTACAATCAATAATTCAAAATGGAATGAATGTGGCTTTTTGAAAGTGCCTAATTTTCAAGGGTTTATTCATATCCTTGAATACCTGCGCACCCGAAAGTCCAAAAATTACTTACTTTCTCTCCCTTCTTCTTCCTTAAATAGTTAGAGTGGGAGAAGCTACAGATACAACATGTTTTGGGATGTTACGGGCAACCAACCCCTCTTTGGTACAAATATTTAACAAAATAATTGGAGTGAACTTCCTATCTTGACGTGTTGGTGTGGCACTACCAACACAATCGCCTAATCTTACGAGACTCTTTGTCCCAAAATGGTTGTTTACCAAAGGCACAAATAGCATTGTTACGATGGTCTTTGTTTTGTTGGAGGAGACAATACATTTCTTACTTCACTTTTCACATCCGAACAATAAAAACTGGACAGAGTACCGACCTCCGCAAGTTGCTTGAGTCCCTTTCTTATAGTTTCGCATGGCGGTGATTTGTGGTTGGCAAACGAATGAATCATTTGAGTAGCCAGTTGCGAAGGAATTTCAATGCAGTTTTAGAAAATGTAGTTGTTGTTGAAGTAGAATTTTTGTTAAAAATAATCTCGCATTATGCACACACAAGTCAAAGATATCGTTGAAAAAACTGAAATAAAAAAAATTATATCAAAAAGTTTAATTTTTACATAGAAATGATCATTGGTCAACTTATTTCTCATCCACAAATCCAATCCGCCCATACATTTGTTATAGTGTTTGAATAAAACATTTCTTGTCGGTAAAATTTAGGCATTTGCTTACGGTTGGAGAGAAGAGTGTTTCAGGCTTCTATGTATCTCTCTTTAAGCTTGTACAATAAGAGCGTATCACAAAATAAAAGTTCACCGGTCTCACCTTGGAATATAATTTATTTTTGTTTGATTTTACTCTTTTAAATCATGTTGTATTGGTCATGATCTCCAGGGTAAGTACAAGGAAAGGAGATTTGTGGTCAACGAAATTTGGAGCAAAAGAATTTTTCTTCTTGAGTTTGTCATTTGACGAAAACATCTATACATTATGCTTTAAGATCCGATTTTTAATACCTAATGTTGAAGAATTTCATAAGGCGACCCCTACGATCGACAAAAAAATAACATTTGTTTTTATTATAGTTCTAGGGGAGTCACCGAAAAACT
Organism: Tetanocera ferruginea; assembly: GCA_958299015.1. Classification (NCBI taxonomy): domain Eukaryota; kingdom Metazoa; phylum Arthropoda; class Insecta; order Diptera; family Sciomyzidae; genus Tetanocera; species Tetanocera ferruginea. Next base: position 105,980,411 of record OY282644.1, read on the forward strand.
TTCTTAGCACGGGTTTAATGATTTTTGTGAGCTTTAATTTTCTGAAATAAGGGTTACACCTTAGGGTGGTAGGAACTGAGATATGATGCTTAAAATCATAACGGGACATTTGAGCAGAAAAATTTGTCTTTTTGAGACAAAAATATTCATTTATCAAACTTTTAGATCCAACTGCAAAATCCAAAGATATGAAGAAATATGTGAAACCATTTCGGTCGAAAATTTTTTTTCGAAAATGCCTTACGAAAATACATAAGATTCGAAAGTGACCGGGGCATTTTTTTTTTTTCTCCTTGTGATGTGATATGCTCTATTGTACAGCATTGTTGGATTTATGATTTCTTTCTACGCTCTCTTACCTATAGAAATATTAAATTTCTGAAGACTATCAGTCAGCGAGTCATTATTTAAACCCACATAAAATAAATGTATCCTTCACATACTGCTTTATGATGTTATATCCTTTGAGTTTGACCATATGTTTGTTCATCAATGACCTAGTACTTGGTCTCTCTCATCGCATCCGAGAATGCTTTGTTTATATGAACGAATTCGTGCGAGTTATAAAATAATCTGAACCTTTGTAATCTTTGTAATTGTATCATGAGAACAAAACAAGTTCTCATGAAGTAATTAAAAGCTTGATCTCGAACTTTGCGTTTTTGTAATACCAAGGTGAGAAAATAGTCGCATACATTTTTGCAGGTTACATTTTTGACCATGGGGACATGTAAGTTCCGTGATATTTCACCGTTCTGGTAAAAAAGTTGTTTTTCGCTACACTGTTTTTCTTAATTTGAGGTTGTTGAATATGAATCCATATCTTCATTGAATACAAATCCATAAATTGTCGGATTTGCAAATTTAAGATGAAACTTAAGCCAGACCGCTAAAGAAACCGTGAAATTTTAATGGAAGTCTGCATTTTTTTTATATGTGACAGTTCATGGGTTATGCATAATTTTTTCTACTCTTCCTTAACTTTCTATCAGTCATCCTTCATATCGTAAAATTACTTTAAATTAAAATTGTCAGGTCATGAAAATGTACTGAACTGAAAAAGTGTAAAAGTCAAACCCGGAGAAACCTATGAAAAATAGCAAAATGGCGATTTTTTTTGACATAATTGAGATTTGAATTTGGTATTGAGGTTGATAAAATTTGTTTGATTCGTATAAATGAAAACATAAAATCAAATTTTTTTTATTAACATTGTTTGACACACCTTTTTTTTAATGACCCCTATATAGTATAGTTTTGTTATCAGAACCCTCTTCCAAAAATAGTCTGACTACGACCCTGAGCAATATACAAATTTCGTACGCCATAGCTGAGATCCATTTTAGACCAGAGTACCTGTAAGTTAGAATATTATAAGCACTGTTATAAAAACAAAACCCAAAATACAATCATAAATATTCAATATCTCTGCAAAATTTTTTAATCGCCTGAGATTCTCCAGCGAATCGCTTGGAATATGAAACGATTGCTGGCGAGCTCTTTTGAGAGTGTTCCGGGGATCGTCGAATGTAAGCAGCTGAGGCCATAAAAGCGATTCGCCGGGAAGATTCGCCGGCGCATCGCCAAAAGGAGTCTTAAGCGATTCGCCTGGAAGATTCGCCGACGACTCGCCGAAAAGAATGTTAAGCGATTCGCCTGGAAGATTCGCCAACGAATCGCCGAGAAGAGTCTTAGGCGATTCACCAGGAAGAATCGCGAACGATTCGCTGGGAGGAAACTTAAGCGATTCGCCGGGAAGATTCGCCAACGAATCGGCAGAAGGGGTTTTTGTTTGTTGCAGAGCTTCGTTGTTAAAAGTTGTTGCAAGTTTGAACAAACGGGCTCTTCAGACGTTGTTTTATCCCAGTTTCATGAAGTTAAGTTAAAGTTAAATTTTTTGATTAATTTAAACTATTTTTCAGAGCCTGCTCATAGGTTAGAGGATAGATTTTGAAAGCTTTTTAAAAAGCAATCTACCAACGATCGCCGGAATGAGTGCAGGAAGATTTTGAAATTTTTTTGAATCGCACACTCATCCCTTGGGCGATCAAAAAGCGATCCATCTTCTAACGATCGTCGGAATGAGCGAAGGAAGATTTTGAACATTTTTTGTCAATCGCGTATTCATCGCTTGGGCGATCCAAAAGCGATCCATCTTCCAACGATCGCCGGAATGAGCGTAGGAAGATTTTGAAATTTTTTGAGAATTGCTCATTCGTCGCTTCGGCGATCGAAAGCGATCAATCTTCCAATGATCGCCGGAATTAGCGAAGGAAGATTTTTAAATTTTTTGAGAATTACGCATTCATCGCTTCGGCGATCGAAAGCGATCAATCTTCCAATGATCGCCGGAATGAGCGAAGGAAGATTTTTAATTTTTTTGAGAATCGCGCATTCATCGCTTCGGCGATCGAAAAGAGATCAATCTTCCAAAGAACCCTTGCGCGAATCGCTAGCGCGTCGCCAAATGATCTAATCTTCCAATCGTCTTCCAAATGTTTGCACGGAAAGTTCTTTCCATAAGTTCCTTCTTTAGCTGGTTCATATTATCAAAATGTCTTTTGGTAAAACCTTAGATATCAATTCAATTTCCATGCTAAATATTTCAAAATATTTGCTCACATTTTCGCAAGCAGTTTGCTCTACTGTCATCAGCATAAACGAACATATTGAAAACAGACAAAGCTAGAGCATAAAAATTTTCATACATGAACGTACATATTTTTGTTTTATGTCTGCAACATTTGCACTTAGCTTTTTATGATTATTTAACAATGTCCCCACAGAGAAATAATATGACATGATGTCCCACAATATCGCACATCAAATGCAGCAGCATCAGCAGCATCAACATCAACCGCAGTCAGTTGTCGTCGTCGTCGTCGTCAGTTTGAACCATTGAACCACGTTCAACAAATTGTCACCGCCACATGAGCACTCTCATCCAGAACTGCAGAGCTGAAGACAAACAGACGACAAACGAACAAGCGGGTGGCAACACTGCAAACTGACGCAGTTGGATAACGCTGAAGTATAGTTAGTGTTGGCTGCATCAGTTCTGTGGTTGTTGCAACTAACACGTGTGCGCTAAACACCCACTGCTGTGCACTACATACCGTTAAGTTTGGCGCGTACTCACACACCAGAGTAAGTTAAAGTGTTGCCAACAGAATTCAGTTGTTTTATTTTTTTGTATTTTTGAACATAGTTTTTTGCCGTTATTGTCTCCTAAGGTTTTTAGTGACGATGTTGCGCTTTGTCATCATTTTTTAAACCAGGTCATACAAATATATTTTTTTTCGACTCAATTTGTTGCCATTTGCTTGCACGTGAAACTATATCGACCGGGTGGCATTAACTAAAGAGGCGCAGCAGGGTGTAAATTGGAAAATGTAAGCGGATCATTATTTTATTCACTCTAAGTATTACTTCAAATATCATACATCTTTATGGCAACTACAGTCGATTGTAATCAGAACACAATTAATTTCAAATAATTGCATTAAAGGTTAGGTCAAAATTATTAGCCATAAATGTGCTGATGTAGAGTTTTTAAGATTTTCATATTTTAATTGGTTTTTAAGTTAAGTCGCAGAATCTGAGATATACAGAATAGAATCCCGCCCACGGTTGTTATTTAACTTCTTATCTTTGACTTGAAAAATTGCATTTTAGGTAAATATAATATAATGGAATAGAAGACAATAGCAAATTTTGTCCGTAGATAAGTAATTCACTTAAAGAATATTAAGCATATTTTTTAATCTAAAAAAATGGTTTTGGTGTCTAAAAGATTATTCAATGTAGTGTTGAATATATTTTAAAAAACGCATTCAACTGGAAATTTATGGCAAAAATACAAAAGTTTCGGATTTTTTTTTACAAATAGAGGGAATAAAGCTAAAATTTATAGACTTTTGAGTTATTTCTTTGCAATTACTGCATACATTTTTTTTTTATTAGTCAGTTATCAAAACTTCCGCCAAAGGCGTTTTTATAGTCTTCGACTCCGTTATGTTTCCGTTTTTTTTTTGTGTGAAATAAGCTCTGTTAAAACACTTATTGGCAAACATATTTTTTTTTTTCTTTTTTCTTCAGATTGTTTTAGATGAAATCAGATCCTTACCACACTAAAAGCTTGGTTTTCGAGAAGCTGCAGAAAAGTAAAGTTTCAACACTTAATTGTAACATATTTTGAGTGCATTTCTCGAATATTGAACTTTGTCCATTGAATATATTTTCAGAATATTACATTTCTGGGTCATTCATGCGAAAATCCACAAGGCAAATAAAATCAGCTGCCAGTTAAGTTAAATCAAATATTAAAATTTTAATAATGGACTCTGCCTTATTCACTCTTCATCCGAAAACAAATAAAAGTAAAAGTATTTCAACAGAATTTGTTTGAGTTGCTCTACATATGCTTAAAATCACATAAAACACAAAATAAAAAAATTACAAAAAAAAAAAAATCAGCAGAATTTCACATACAAGTCCACCAAACTGTTATTTTTCATCATTTATTAAATAAAGTTTCAGATGTTTTTATGATATAAAAATTTCATAAAATATGTATCGAAAAAATTACGTCGAATTTTGAATTATTACTATCATATCGTGGTTTAATATTAAAGACGGAATATTGAAAACATGATATTTTCTCTTTGAACTGATTGATTTGTTTTTAGTACACGTTCAACTTAAATTTTGTTACTTAAAACTTTTTTTATATATCACAAAAACTTTAATACCTTAACTATTTCCCTACATATGAGTTCATTAGAAATGCACCAACAATTTCAAATTTTCTTTTTTTTTTTTCTATGATTTAAAAAAAAATTTAAGGATGTTCGTTGTTAAAAACATTTTTCACTTGCATAAATTTGTACTTATTTTTGAAGTTGTAGCTCATAGCAAACATGTAGCTTGCTATAATGTTGGCCACCATCAAATTATCGCTGTACTTTAACCGCTAACAATATGGCGTGACTTCCTGCGCCACATCCTTAACGGGCACTCTACAGCAACAAGGGCAAAAACAATAACAAAAAAAACTATTTTTCACAGCTTTTGCTGGCAACTGATTTGCAAATATGTAGAACTTTAATTCAGGCAACTGCAACAACAACAACAACAATAACAACAAGCATGTGCCTGGCAGATGAATGCCAATTGTCGCTAGCTTATTTTTGTTTTATTTAAATTTTAAATTTTATTTGTTTTGCTTTTGCTTTTTGTCATGATATGTGTTTGTTGTTATAAGGATAAATTTTTCAAAATAATCATCATCACGACAATCGTGTCATGTTAACACCAAACCAACAAACACCATCATAACAGCAACAAAATAAGCCAACACCATAGCACTAGGCAACAGTTACTAGCAACATTCAAGCAGCAGTTAACAATTCCAACAGTTGAGTGGTGTGGAAAAAAAATTCACGTTATTAAAATTTGGCATTGTTTGGTGAAAACATATTGGAGGCCAAAACAAGGACACACTCACAAAGCCAAGCACACATGCAGCAACGCAAATTGCACCAACATGGAGTAGATTAGAACAAGGAAGCAATACATGCAGCAGAGTGGAGCTTCACAAGCGAATTAAAATTTATTTGTTTTTTTTGTTTTAAAGTGAAATGTAATAATTAAAGATATAATAAAGGATTTTTCAATAATAATTCAAGATATTAATAAAGAATTTGATTTCGATTAAAATAAATTATCAGTCTTTCAATCGGAAATTGTTTAGATATTTTTGAAGATTTTCTTAAAATTTTAAGGTGAGAAACTCGAAACGTTGGATCTGTACGATGAGTACAGTAATGTCCTCCGGCTTTTTATGCTTTTTGTTAATTTTTATATACTTATATTTGTACTTATACTTGTACTTTTGCTTGTGCTTGCACTTTTACTTGTACTTGTGCTTGTAATTGTACTAATAGTTGTACTTGTTCTTGCCTTGTGCTTGTACTTTTACTTGCACTTGTATTTGTACTGGTACTTTCTCACAAAAATCACTGGATTTTTCACAAAATCTTTCACTATGCCTTCACTATGCTTTCACCTTTCGAAACTAGAATTCCAGACAGACCAACAATGTTCTAGAATTGACGCACTTAAGATAAATATAAAGTTTTAGTTACCCAGACATCCTTGAATTCGAAAAGTTTTTTTGGACTGTATATAGTATTAGCGAAGTGAAGGTTGAGCCTGTCAAAAGTCAAAGATTATACAAAGATCTACAACGTGATTGATTATATTTGTTTCAACCCCATTAAGCTCAAAAATACTTTAAAATATTTCATTCTTACGGGAAAAACTAATAACGCAGCACTTATTTTCATTTGGGGGAAAGCTAATTCTGATCACACCAATTTTCCGGTGGGAAATTTTTACTGCGGTAGTGCTACCGAGAGTTTTTAAAAACATTGTTATGCTGTTAATTTGGCTTTGCTGAGTGAATTTTGAAAAGCAAAGCAAAAAGCAGCAGCATTAAAAAGAATTTGTTTGCGTAGTGCTACGTAGTGCTACGTAAGCAAAATAAATTATTTTATTGGTTTGCTTCTCTAATTTGTCACAGCACTACGACAGCAGCAGTTATTAAGCAGCTACGTTTCGTTTTGCTTTCGGATGTTGTGTATTCGTTTAGCTTTCGTGATTTTTTCTTCGTCGTTTCTATGCTGCTTTTTTTCCCCCTTAAATTAATGTTTTTTAAAAAAACTTTATTTTTTTAAAAAAAATTTAAGGGGGATAAATCGGGCTAATGGGGCTAACTAGTTGAATATGACCTCAGAAGCAAAAATGTTTTAAAAAGACATTGTAGTGCTTGTAAAGCCCTTTTCAACGACATATAATTTTTTAAGATCTGACATGTAATGCTTAAGTTATGCAAAAAAGACCATTTTGGCTGTTTTTCCGGTGGTCCAAAAAAAAAATTTTTGGTTTTCGGAATCCTCTCGAGGTCAACTTTAAAATAGAGGATGGTTTTTTCAAACTTTTTTTTGTTGTATGGAGGCCGACCTACTCCAATGTACACTTGTTCGCAGTCGTGTATGTATGTTGTTACTTTGAAAACCTGTCGGTAGCACTACGCAGCAAAATGTTGCTGTTCTGCTAATCTTTCGCTGTTTTGCTTAAAATATTTTTAACCCTCAGCAAAGCAAACGAATTGCTTCTTTCGTAGTGCTGCGACAAATAAGAAAATCAAAATGAAATGCAAAGCAATAAAATAATTTATTTTGCTTTCATAGCACTACTCAGTAAAACAAAATATTTTTAATGCTGCTGCTTTTGCTGTTGCTGTTCGATTTTCAATAAGCACAGCAAAGTAAAAGCAAAAGCAACTGAAGTTTTTTAAACGCTAGTCTAAAGTCTGCGTGTAAGAAAAAATCTCTCGAAAATATAGAAAAACACAAAAAAGTACGGGAACGCTTCTTGGACTAAAACCTGTAAAATTGATAAATTGGAATAAAACTTTAGAGTACGGGAACAGACCTAATGTGAGGTAGTGGTTGATCGGCCATTACGGAATCCATGTTGCTGTTAATTTTAATGAGGATTTAGTATTTCTGTAAGCTTAGAACATATTATTTATATACCCACATGCGTTCTGCGTAAGGGGTATATTAATTTTTTCACGACGTGTGTAACACCCATAAGGAGGCGTGGTACGTATAGAAAAGTATATATATTCTTGCTCAGCATCACCACCTGAGTTGATTTAGCCATATCCGTCTGTCTGTTCCTCTGTCTGTCCGTCTGTCTGTGGACACGATAACAGCCGTAATTTTGAAGCTATCGTGCTGAAATTCGATATTTAAGATTTTTTTTAGAACTAAGATCAAGTTCGAGAATGAGCTAAATCGGATGAAAACCACGCCTACCTTCTATACAACCCCAAAGATGAAAACTCCATAAAGAAGCGAATATTTAAGCTACAAAACATTAATTCGGTATTTGTATAGTCTATGAAAAAATTAAGGTGTATTAGAAAAATGGACGTTATCCACCCACTAACACGCCCACATCCCATACAACCTTAATATTGAAACCTATGTAAGAAGGCTTGTGTTCAAGCTATAAAAATGAAATGAAGTATCTCTTATTTTTACATAAAAATTAAGTCGTGAGAAAAAAATGGGCGTAATCCACCCTCGAACACACCCACCTCCCATACAACCCCAAAATTGAAAACTATATAAATAGGCTTCTGTCGAAACAACAAGAGTTAAATTAGATATTTATTCTGTTTATAATAAAATTAAGATGAGTTAGAAAAATGGGCGTCATCCACCGATGAACGCGCCCACCTCCCATACAACCCATAATATTGGAAACTCTATTTATAGGCTTTTATTTAAGCTTAAGATCTGAAATTGGGTATTTCTGTATATTATATCAAAATTGAGGCGTGTTAGAAAAATTGGCATCATCCACCCTCGAACACGCCCACCTCTCATACAACCCCAAAATTGAAAACTATATAAATAGGCTTCTGTCGAAGCTACAAAAGTAAAATTAGATATTTATTCTTTTGATAATAAAATTAAGATGTGTTAGAAAAATTGGCATCAAGAACTCAAGAACACGCCCATCTCCCATACAATCCATAATTAAAAGCTTTATAAAAAGGCCTGGCTTTACTTTTCAGGAAAACAATGTGATATGAATGTGAAGGTCCTCCATAAAGTTTTTTACCGACCTTTCGTTGACCTTAGTGTATGCCCGACGTCATTTACTTCGAAATATTTCGATGTTTTTCGCAGTTTGTTTGGTCTTCTTAAGATTTCTTTAAATTAAAGCCCAATATCATTCGATTGGACGAAGTTCAGGGTAATTCGGAAGATTGCCTTATTTAAGTACCACAGTGACATTATTGGCTTGGTACGTAATCCATCGTTTACTAGGCGTAGTGACATGTTGCTGGGTCAGGCCAAAATAGTACTGAACCTTGGTGCTGACGTATAAAAGGCAGCAAACGCCGCTCCAGACACTCTCTGATGTAAATTTCGGTGTTGATTGTGCGATCTGTCACAAATTCTTTACTTCGAAGGCCACATTTACAAATGAAATACATGGTGTGGCAATGTATTTCTTTTGAAATTTGGTATGTTTTTTGGTGGTAGATTTAGAGGATGCTCCACCCCTTCTAACCGTAGTATAACATCCGTGTCCAGGTAACTGCTTGAAATCCGCTTTGCAGTATGTTTCACCATCCATGATCACGCAATCAAATTTGGGCAGATAATTGCGATACAGTTTTCGAGCCCTCCTCTTGGCTTCAGGCAATCAGGTACTTTTTGTATTTTATAGCTCCTTAGGTTGTACAATTTTTTAATCCGTTGAACACTTGACTTCGATGTTCCGCTTTTGCTGCCATATCACGAACCAAAGTGTCTGGATTCTGAGGAAACAGCCGCTTAGCGTTCTAGGGCACCGCTTGATTTGCTGGACCACTTTTTCTCCCTGAGCCTGGCGTTTTTGATAAAGGCGTAAGCTGTTTGTATCGTTTTATGGTCCTTCGTCCTATGTACGTGGTGTTTGGATTTTCTAGTTATTTGCAAATAATTGCTTTCCGCTTTTCTTCTTGTTGAGACGGCATCTTTTCAGTAGCTCTTTTATGTTACTAATGAGTATTTTTTTTTAATCTGCAATATTTTTACTCTATTTAAGTACCAAATATATTGCTATAGAGGCAACACTTTTTTATGGAGGCAACACTTAGGATTCCTTCCAAAAATGCTTGGCTTTTAGCGAATTTTTCTTACAATAATAATAATATTCAGCGATAAGATATCAATAAAAATGCCAGTTTTTCGTCTTTTCATTGCCGGGTTCAAATCTTCTATCAGAAACACAAATTCTTTTGCAATAGCTATAAATTTTTACAGCAGGCCATCCACCTTTCTACATGTGCTATCAAAAAGAACACTTTAAGATTTGATTTTAAAAATTATCACCAGTTTTGCTTTAGGCTTGGAATTAAATTGACACAAGGCCAATGAAATAAAATATAGTTTTTGTGAGTTTAGATTGATCTAAGTATTTCCAGCATTGTATTTAATTCTGCTATCAGTACCAAAGTCTACATACTGTAATTTTTTTCTTTTTAAAAAAGAGAGACAGTTTTTTAGTTTAGATTAATGCTGTTTAATTTATATTGTTGCCCGCTCTCTGATTAATTTAATTTTTAATTATTTTAACCCTGAATTATCCTTGCTATCCACACTGCAGTCCTTTAGATTACAGATCATTATTTTCCGTCACATTTCCGGCGGCCACAATTAAACCCGCGCTTCTTTGGTCATCACCACAATGAAGTTGTAGCGTCAGCCTAAGGGCTGGTTGTTAACTCGACTTGCGCCTTGTTAGGCCCACATAATTGTGCCGCCGCTTGCTCTTTTACCGCTTCCTGCTCTTCTGGCTCATTTATTCCCCTCACAGCAATGTGCAGCAACACTTGTTTTGTTTTTCGGCAATTGCACAAATAAATCACTGTCATTTACTTTTTGGAGGGCATAAATTTTGCCCTCATTTTGAGTGGCCCAAAATACAGAGCAGCATTAAAGTAGAGTAGAGTAGAGTAGAGCAGAGATATACTGCAAAATGATGAACGAGCGCGCACAACGTTTAACGAACTCATCAACTGTGTTGTTGAACATGCTGAATGCGGTTGGTTGTTTGGTCGCAGGACAGACGCGTATTGGTTGTATTCAGCAGAGCACAAAAGCGTATTATTAATTTCCACTTTGCATGAATGCGAAATATTCCCTACAGTTGTCGTTGTTGTAGTAAATGATTAAATTTGGATTTGGTAAAAATCTTTATACTCTGGAGATAATAAAATAAAAATCTACTTCGAGTGTATGGTTGAGAGATAGCAGGAGAAAAATCGTTTAAAATGCTGAGATAAATCAACGTGCAACTAATGTGCGGTTAACACGCAATTTTATGATTCTGCAAATTCCCAGATTTCTTTATAATCATCAGGCTCGGCCTCCGGTTCAAGCGAACGTCAACATCAACAATGTATAGGGCACAACAGCAGCAGCAGCAGTAGAGGGAGTGTGTAGCGGACACATGTAGTAAGCATTTTATCCAAAAAAAATTTGTTCAACTGAAGCTCTTAATTCGTTAACAAATGCATTCGGGCGTTATGCGGTAAAATTGTATGCTTTAGTTTATTTTGGTGGAAATAAACAACGCTTGTTGTTTATGTCTTAATTGCTTCAATGTATTTGCAAAAAAGTTGTAAAACATTGTGTTTTTAGGTCATACTTAAAATTAAGCTAAGCTAAAGAAAATATTTTTGAAAAATCTTTTAAGGTCTTTAAGAATGGGTTTGATAAATGTCTTGAAATTTCTAACGCCCCTCTATTTGTTGCAATCCGTTCTAAGTTAGGCCAAATTTCACGTGTAAGTTTGCACTGTATGAAAATTTTATCCTTTTTATGTAGTGATGAATGTCACTCAGTTAAGGTTGAATGCTTTCCAGTTTTATGAGTATATTTTTCTTGCTCCTCTTACAGCGTCTTAAAGATAAAAACAGAAATCCTTATAGCGTTAAGCGTCGTACGAAACTTACAGGCTTCCTCGGAACTGGATCCCAACGTGCTCTCTCGTGTTGGCATCATAAATAAATAAATAAATAAAGAAACATGATATCGCTGTATATCGTTCTAAAGGAGCTTTACCAAGATGTCTTAATTAAGTTGACAAGAATTCAAGCGGAATGTCATAAGTGGATGTGTCGCGATATTTATTGGCTGCTTTAAGTCTTAAGGTCGACACACAATGCGGTTGTATGTAATCAAGCATGTTGAGATTTTGTTTTTTTTTTTTCTTTAATACTTCCCATACTTAAAACCGAAAGTGTGGAGTGTTTTTCCCTTATGTGTGCTGTAGAAAATTTGTCAACATAAGCCGATTTATTGGTGAACTTAATTGTTGGCATTATAGTAATGGTTGGTTTAAGGTAACTGAGGTTTTGTTGGAGATGCTCAGCGATAAAAAAGTGATGTACGGCTTAGATCAAAGCTCAAAACACATTATCACACCTTTGTAGTTGCTAAAGTGTATACTTGTTGAATCTCCTATTAAACACGATTATTCATAAGAAAAAACTTGTTTTAATCAGTGGACAACAATTTTACAATAAATTGCTTAAAAATTATGAAACCTTATGATGGCTTTTACTGCATTAAAGTACTGAAGAAATATATGATACATTGAAGTTAGCTCGATTTTTTGGTTAAAAAGGGCATCAAAACGATAATAAAAAAAATGTTGGTATAAAATATATAAAAAATATGCGCTAGATGGACAATATAATCTTAATTTTGGGTGAGTTGATATTGATTTTGATTTTTCCTAATCTTGATCTTGATACTAATATTGGTCTTAGTCTTAATCTTGATCCTTATCCTGATCTTAATCTTGATTTTGGTTTGGATCTTGATCTTGATCTCTATCTTAACCGAATCATGATCTTGATCTCCATCTTCACGTTTATTTTCATTTTCATCGTCATCTTCAACTTGATCTTCATCCTGTTTCTTATCCTAATCCTGATCCTGATCTTGATATTGCTATATTGCTTTTGATCTCGATTTTTATCTTGATGTTGATCCTGATCTTGACCTTGATCTTGATCTTTATTTTGATTTTGATCTTAATTTTAACCTTCATTTTGATCTTGATCTTGATCTTGATCTTGATCTTGATCTTGATCTTGATCTTGATCTTGATCTTGATCTTGATCTTGATCTTGATCTTGATCTTGATCTTGATCTTGATCTTGATCTTGATCTTGATCTTGATCTTGATCTTGATCTTGATCTTGATCTTGATCTTGATCTTGATCTTGATCTTGATCTTGATCTTGATCTTGATCTTGATCTTGATCTTGATCTTGATCTTGATCTTGATCTTGATCTTGATCTTGATCTTGATCTTGATCTTGATCTTGATCTTGATCTTGATCTTGATCTTGATCTTGATCTTGATCTTGATCTTGATCTTGATCTTGATCTTGATTTTGATCTTGATCTTGAACTTGATCTTGATCTTGATCTTGATCTTGATCTTGATCTTGATCTTGATCTTGATCTTGATCTTGATCTTGATCTTGATCTTGATCTTGATCTTGATCTTGATCTTGATCTTGATCTTGATCTTGATCTTGATCTTGATCTTGATCTTGATCTTGATCTTGATCTTGATCTTGATCTTGTTTTTGATCTGGATTTTGATCGTGATCTTGATTTTGATCTTGATCTTGATCTTGATCTTGATCTTGATCTTGAACTTGATCGTGATCTTGATCTTGATGTTGATCTTGATCATGATCTTGATCTTGATCTTGATCTTGTTCTTGATCTTGATCTTGATCTCGATCTTGATCTTGATCTTGATCTTGATCTTGATCTTGATCTTGATCTTGATCTTGATCTTGATCTTGTTCTTGATCTTGATCTTGATCTCGATCTTGATCTTGATCTTGATCTTGATCTTGATCTTGATCTTGATCTTGATCTTGATCTTGATATTGATCTTGATCTTGATCTTGATCTTGATCTTGAGATCTTGATCTTGATCTTGATCTTGATCTTGATCTTGATCTTGATCTTGATATTGATCTTGATCTTGATCTTGATCTTGATCTTGATCTTGATCTTGATCTTGATCTTGATCTTGATCTTGAGATCTTGATCTTGATCTTGATCTTGATCTTGATCTTGATCTTGATCTTGATCTTGATCTTGATCTTGATCTTGATCTTGATCTTGATCTTGATATTGATCTTGATCTTGATCTTGATCTTGGTCTTGATCTTGATCTTGATCTTGATCTTGATCTTGATCTTGATCTTGATCTTGATCTTGATCTTGAGATCTTGATCTTGATCTTGATCTTGATCTTGATCTTGATCTTGATCTTGATCTTGATCTTGATATTGATCTTGATCTTGATCTTGATCTTGATCTTGATCTTGATCTTGATCTTGATCTTGATCTTGGTCTTGATCTTGATCTTGATCTTGATCTTGATCTTGATCTTTATTTTGATTTTTATCTTAATTTTAACCTTGATTTTGATCTTGATCTTGGTCTTGGTCTTGATCTTGATCTTGATCTTGATCTTGATCTTGGTCTTGATCTTGAACTTGATCGTGATCTTGATCTTGATGTTGATCTTGATCATGATCTTGATCTTGATCTTGATCTTGATCTTGATCTTGTTCTTGATCTTGATCTTGATCTCGATTTTGATCTTGATCTTGATCTTGATCTTGATCTTGATCTTGATCTTGATCTTGATCTTGATCTTGATCTTGATCTTGATCTTGATCTTGATCTTGATCTTGATCTTGATCTTGATCTTGATCTTGATCTTGATCTTGATATTGATCTTGATCTTGATCTTGATCTTGAGATCTTGATCTTGATCTTGATCTTGATCTTGATCTTGATATTGATCTTGATCTTGATCTTGATCTTGATCTTGATCTTGATCTTGATCTTGATCTTGATCTTGATCTTGATCTTGATCTTGATCTTGATCTTGATCTTGATCTTGATCTTGATCTTGATCTTGATCTTGATCTTGATCTTGATCTTGATCTTGATCTTGATCTTGATCTTGGTCTTGATCTTGGTCTTGATCTTGATCTTGATCTTGATCTTGATCTTGATCTTTATTTTGATTTTTATCTTAATTTTAACCTTGATTTTGATCTTGATCTTGGTCTTGGTCTTGATCTTGATCTTGATCTTGATCTCGATCTTGATCTCGATCTTGATCTTGATCTTGATCTCGATCTTGATCTCGATCTTGATCTTGATCTTGATCTTGATCTTGATCTTGATCTTGATCTTGATCTTGATCTTGATCTTGATATTGATCTTGATCTTGATCTTGATCTTGATCTTGAGATCTTGATCTTGATCTTGATCTTGATCTTGATCTTGATCTTGATCTTGATCTTGATCTTGATCTTGATATTGATCTTGGTCTTGATCTTGATCTTGATCTTGATCTTGATCTTGATCTTGATCTTGATCTTGATCTTGATCTTGGTGTTGATCTTAATCTTGATCTTGATCTTGATCTTGATCTTGATCTTGATCTTTATTTTGATTTTTATCTTAATTTTAACCTTGATTTTGATCTTGATCTTGGTCTTGGTCTTGATCTTGATCTTAATCTTGATCTTGGTCTTGATCTTGATCTTGATCTTGATCTTGATCTTGATCTTGATCTTGATCTGGATCTTGATCTTGATCTTGATCTTGATCTTGATCTTGATCTTGATCTTGATCTTGATCTTGATTTTGATCTTGATCTTGGTCTTGATCTTGATCTTGATCTTGATCTTGATCTTGATCTTGATCTTGATCTTGATCTTGATCTTGATCTTGATCTTGATCTTGATCTTGATCTTGATCTTGATCTTGATCTTGATCTTGATCTTGATCTTGATCTTGATCTTGATCTTGATCTTGATCTTGATCTTGATCTTGATCTTGATCTTGATCTTGATCTTGATCTTGATCTTGAGATCTTGACCTTTACCTTTACCTTTACCTTTACCTTTACCTTTACCTTTACCTTTACCTTTACCTTTACCTTTACCTTTACCTTTACCTTTACCTTTACCTTTACCTTTACCTTTACCTTTACCTTTACCTTTACCTTTACCTTTACCTTTACCTTTACCTTTACCTTTACCTTTACCTTTACCTTTACCTTTACCTTTACCTTTACCTTTACCTTTACCTTTACCTTTACCTTTACCTTTACCTTTACCTTTACCTTTACCTTTACCTTTACCTTTACCTTTACCTTTACCTTTACCTTTACCTTTACCTTTACCTTTACCTTTACCTTTACCTTTACCTTTACCTTTACCTTTACCTTTACCTTTACCTTTACCTTTACCTTTACCTTTACCTTTACCTTTACCTTTACCTTTACCTTTACCTTTACCTTTACCTTTACCTTTACCTTTACCTTTACCTTTACCTTTACCTTTACCTTTACCTTTACCTTTACCTTTACCTTTACCTTTACCTTTACCTTTACCTTTACCTTTACCTTTACCTTTACCTTTACCTTTACCTTTACCTTTACCTTTACCTTTACCTTTACCTTTACCTTTACCTTTACCTTTACCTTTACCTTTACCTTTACCTTTACCTTTACCTTTACCTTTACCTTTACCTTTACCTTTACCTTTACCTTTACCTTTACCTTTACCTTTACCTTTACCTTTACCTTTACCTTTACCTTTACCTTTACCTTTACCTTTACCTTTACCTTTACCTTTACCTTTACCTTTACCTTTACCTTTACCTTTACCTTTACCTTTACCTTTACCTTTACCTTTACCTTTACCTTTACCTTTACCTTTACCTTTACCTTTACCTTTACCTTTACCTTTACCTTTACCTTTACCTTTACCTTTACCTTTACCTTTACCTTTACCTTTACCTTTACCTTTACCTTTACCTTTACCTTTACCTTTACCTTTACCTTTACCTTTACCTTTACCTTTACCTTTACCTTTACCTTTACCTTTACCTTTTATCTTTTACAGATCAAATAATTTACCGCTGCAACAAGCTACTCAATTAGCTAAAAATAAAGCTCCCCAAAAGCTTTGCCGGGTTCATAAAATATCTCTCCGACATACGCTTGCCTTTAAAATGTTGGCGCAAACACATAAGCCTGAAAATCGCGAGAATAGACCTACACCGCAATAATGAGGTTTATCTCCAGTTATAAAACTGAAAGAGCTGTAAAATTTGATATAACCACATAATCTCAGAACCACGCAGGATGTTTCCAACGTGGTGTAATTAGCAAAGGATCTCCAGTTCTTGGTGTAAGTTTATTACAAATAAATATTACTAGAAACGTTTCTTTCAGCTGTTCTTTCGTATAAATAAATCCGTTCTCATTCGATATTAGTAAATATGAAAAGCATGCTGTACCGACGCTTTCTTCTAACTAACCCTCACAGCAAAAGTCATTCTCAAAAATTGAGTCATTTTCATAATTTTAAACGTACAAAATTTCACATTTTTTAAAACTCGCGCATTCTTTATGAGTTGCATTAAACGATACGGACAGGCAATTCCAGGCTAACAACTTAGTACCTAGCAAGATGAAGAAGTTAAAAACGAAGCGCTACGCAATCGCTATTGGCACGCAAAGGATTTTTTTGTGTTTCGTATGAAGAGCGGTTAAAACGAATGAACACGTTATCGCCGTACTTGAACTTTCTGCCTGGCTGGTAGATGACTGGCTGACTGAATGAAACATGTACCCTGTTGGGGCAGCGCACAACAACTCAATGCATGGGTTGCCAATGAAGCGGCAGCTTAGTTAAGTTATTAAGGCACTTTTATACGAAATCTCAATGAGGTGTGAAATGCAATCGAGAGGATTTATAATAATAAAAATAAACTGAAATGATTGGAAATATGAATTGGAATCGAATTTCGCGCATAAGATGAAAGGACATGCAGCGGCGATGGCGGCAATGTTGGCAACGGCGGCGTGCACTGTTGAGAAACAGTCAAGAAAGTGTTCTAAAGTGGCATTCCGACAACAGTATGTGTTGTTCTTGTGTGAGTTATATTGAATGAGACTAGCTGACTTTTATTAGATCTTGCTCGGTCTCATCAAGGTTTTACATCTCCATCGATGCGAAGTGAAATTTTAGGTTTTACAGTCAAGATGTGTTGTTCATGCGAACATGTTATGGCTTAAGTGTGGTCATAAGTCTTTGTGGCACAAACAATAAATGTCATAGTTGCAAATGTTGTTGTTGTTGTTGTTTTTTTGTTGTTGGTGTAATTTAAAATATATCAGCTGCAGTGTAATTGGATTTTTAATTCGCTTCATTTTATTGAAAACGCATTTTAATCTCGAAAGAACAAACATTATTAAAAATAAACCGCACTGTTATGGCTTATAAATGTATCTCTTAAGGACATTAGCTATATTTATGGCAATTATTTATGTCAGATACTTTGCAATGAATTGAAAGAGCTGAATTGTAAAATTACTGTTATTTTGTGAATTGTAGGATAATGCAATTAAAATAAGGTGTGCCTGGGGTGGTTTCAACTCTGATTATAAATTAATTATTCTGCCGCTCTCTCGACTTCTCACTTAATAACACCTTTTTTGTTTTTTGACTAGAAATGCACTTTTTCCTTTGTTTACTGAAAGCATACTTTTCTCTGTTGCTTTTCAATCATAAATCTTTATATTGTCTTTACAAACTTTTCTTCAAATCTTCCAAGGATTAACTTAATTTCATCATTTAAGTCATTAATGTTGAGAGCTTAAATCTTTACTCAACCCATAATCTATTTTCCTTTTTATCCATTCCACCATCATTTGTGCTATCCATCACTTATTTGAGATTCAAGAGCTCAATACAGATGATTTACGCGAATGAATCAATTAAATTTCCTTCGGCTTAACCATTTTTTGCACCCAAACCTATCCGCTTATCCCCTAGTACTCTGATAAACATTCGGCTACCGAATGTTGTCTCGCAAACTCATGTCGCAAGCCATTCATTTATGGATTTGTCTTAATCGAATAGCAAAAATGTTACCAACAGACAAAAACTGACCTCAACCATGCCATGAGCAACAACAAAAAACGCCTATTTTTACTATCTGTCTGTCTATCGGAGTGCTTGCATGTCTGTTTGTCCAACTGTATCAACATCAAACACTTGGTTGTTGTAGTTGTTGGCGTTTTTTTTTCTTTTGAGTTTTGCACTCAAGGATTTGACGCTCTTGGTTGGAGTAACTGCTCATTGCAATGTAACATCAACTTTAACGTGTCTCTGCTGCTAGCTACTAACGCGCCCCACTCTCCTCAAACCATTCCTCCTACCCATAAGGAAACAATGATTAATTGACTTTCAAAATCGCTAAAATTTTTAATTTATTATTCGCGCCAAAGTGATTAATCAAAAATTGCATACACAGCTCTATAGGCTGTGTTTAGACAGTGAAGCAACTTCAAGCTGAATAAAGTCAGGAATGCTGGATGGGGGAAGAAAAAAGCTCAACTGATCCTTTACGCTTTTTTATAAACGTTGAAACTGAAGTCGCAAATTGCGGATTCCGCTGTGTTCAGTTAATGTTTCAACATTATTTCATTTTAACTTCCATTCAAGTTACGCAGTTCTTAAATGTTTGAGGAGCGGGAAGAAAAAAGGTTCTTTCCAATCGTTCAGCTCGTTTTTTTTATCGAGTCTTGCGTTGACAAATGCTAAGTTATTAATGATCGGCTCAGACTGAGCGCTTAACAGCAATCAACTAGCTGATGTTGGTATCCTGGCGTGCAGGGCCGGCCCAAGAATTTGTGGCGCCCTAGGCCAAGGTTTTAAATTGCGCAAGCCACATGCTTAACTGGCATGCCGTGGTCGCCACTTAAACGGTTCGAAATTTATGTACACTTTTTCAAATTTGTACATTGTAATGCGCATTCTTTCCAAAACAAATTGAAATTTTCAACTTTATTTTGAGGAAACAGGTAAGTTTATAAGGAATTTTCAACTATTTGTAATGAAAATTTCGACTTAATTTTAAGTCTAAATGAATAAACTTAATGTAGAAAATTTAGACCTTGAAGTTAAAAAAGGCAAAAATATATGAATTTTTGAACTATTTCAGTAGAATAATTAAAATTTTTGGTCAAATTGTTCAACGAAAAGCTTGAAAATTTCAACTGCAAAGTTCAAAAAACAAAAATTTTAACCGAAAAAATTGCAAAATTCAACAAAAAGGTTGACTCTCTCAACCCAAGTAGTTAGCAATACAATTAAAAGACCTACTTTTGAATCCAAAAAGATGAAAAATTCAACTAAAAGTCGATTTATTCAACTCAACAAGTTGAAAAATTTAACAAAATGGCTTTCTCAACGCTAATAGTTAAACAATTCAACTAGAAGTGCAATTCTTCAACCGAAAAAGTCGAAAAATTTAAATAAAAGTTGACTTTTTGAACCCTAAAAGTTAAGAAATTCTACTGAAAGGTTGTTTATTTTATTTCTATAAGTTGAAAAATTCAAATAAAAGTTGATCCTGAATAATTCTTAACACTATCCTTAATAACCAAAAAAAAAAACAATTGATAATTTTTAAAATATTCTTTTTATTGATACACTAGCGGATGTAATCCGGTGTTACTCGGGGTTGTGCCTCGAGCACAGAAAAAGGACGATTTTTAAAACTGCTCTCTTTTGAAAATTTTTTAAATAATCAATTAATTTTTTTTAAATTATCGTTTTTGGGGTTTCTTAAAACTACACCTGCCAGAGATAATTAGAAAAAAAATGACATCTTGAATGTCTCGACCTGACGGCTGGATTTTGAGGAAAATGGTCTCCCATTTTGAAAAAAGTCATTTCGTGAAAAATGCGACTAAAGTTTTTCTAAGCATGCATTTAATATGCATTTTTATTTCAAAAAAAATTCCAATTTTCCGGTTTTGGTCGATACTGTTCGGTTGATTTTTGTTTATCTCTGTTTATTATTCATCTTTTTATTCGTTTGTTCATCTTCTGCTCGTTTTTGTTAAACTTCTTTTTTTTCGTTAGTCTTTGGTTATTGACTTCGTTTACCTTCGGCTCATTTCTTGATTTTTGTCGAAAGAACTTTTAAAAGCATAGGATCTATTTCAGTAACAGATGCAAATGCTTACCAAGTTTCAACAAAATCGGTTCATTTGTTTTGACTTGAATGAGCCAGACATACTAGATTGAATAAAGTGCCCTCTCACGGAAGTTTTCAGAAATTGAAATAACCTCAATTCTGTTGCAGGGTCAAATTATTTCATGCACCAAATTTTAGTAAAATCGGTCAAGTCATTTAGGAGTTATTCAGCTCAATCATGAAACATTTTCTCCCGGGAGTTGTTAATGGGAGTTTCAGTTTTTAAGTTGAAGTTAAAATACTTTTTGAAAATTTTTAATGCAATTTTGTTCATCAGCCGCGAATATTCGAGAGTGTAAAATAAAAAAAATGAGATATCTTTATCTGCTATATTAAAACCAGAAAATCCCATTTACAACTCCCGGGAGAAAATGTTTCATGATTGGGCTGATTGAGTCTTAACAATGCACTACTTTAAGCGCTCTATTGCGGAAGTCTTTGCAATTTTTATAGCCTATGTTTTATCTTATTAAAGAGTGCCACACCCACAAATTTCCGCCCACTTTTGTGCACCCCCTATGATCTTCGTCTTTATGAAACGTACTCGGTGTCCAAATTTCAGCTCAATCGGATAAACGATGCGCGAGCCAATACGGAAGACAGACAGACAGACAGAAGGACAACCATTTGATTTTATATATAAGATTTTTCTAATTTATTAGACTAATAAATAATCAATCAATATATATAAGATTATTATATTAACAAAATTAAAATTGATAATTTTTTTAAATTGTAGGTATTCAAATAATTTGAACAAATTTCAAGAACAAGTTTAAGTGTAGAAATTTTCATCATTCATGGAAAAAAATATGTTAAAAACATGTGGACTTTTTCAATAAATTTTTTAACATATAAAGATTAAAATCTGGACTTAAAAAGTTGAAGAAGTAAATTTTAAAGATGATAAATTCGTACCTTAGGTTTAAACACTTTTTCAACTCAGCAATGACGAAAAGCTTTACCAAAATAAGTAATTGAAAAAGTTTACTAAAAAAGTTAAAAAATTCGTCCCTAAAGTTCTAACAAGTTGTCAACTAATATAAGTTGAAAATTTGACATATATAGTTTACAACAATTGAGAATGAAAAATTAGTCCCCTTCGTTTAAATAATTTTAAAACTTAAAAAATAAATGAAAAACTTCACTCAAATAACTAGAAGAGAACTGTAACTAGAACGTTGAAAAAAATCGTCTTTTAGGTTTAAATTTTAAATATATATTGATTTCAACCAATGACAGGTTAAAAGTTTAAATTTTAAAGTGGAAAATATAATTTTATATAGGAACAATTTTTGTTTCAACCAAAAAAATTTCACTGAGGTTGAAAATTTGGACTTGAATTGACTCACGGCGTATTTGGTGACGAGTGTTCTCAATAACCGCTGAACCGATTTTTATAATTTTTTTCTCTATTCAATTGCTATGATAAGCGAAATTACTATAGGGTACTACAATTTTTACTAAATTTTTTCTTTAATTATTGAATGTATGCTAATGCTTAACAAACAGCAAAAAACCAATTCTTAAGCTCTTGCTGTGAGAGTAACTCTCAACACATCACGGTTGCCATGTGGGGAGTTGCTCCCAATTTGGTCTCTTTAGCAGTGCTGCCACATTTTTGTTTTTTCAGAAGGAGTAAATGTGTTTGTCTAAGGCGTCGGATATTGCTAGTAAAATATAACGTATCATACTCTTAAGGAGGGACATGACATTGGCCGTTTTTTTAAATTGTCGCTTTCACAAATCCGGCTGTAGCTTTTCCGTAGGAATTATTCCATGACATTTTTTTTCTTACACTGAGAAAAAACACATACCTTGCTCCGGAAAAAAATTTCTCTATATTTGATAATAGCAATTTTCTCTTTTTCAAATAAAATTTTCTTCAATTAGAATAAATTTTCACATTTTCGAAGAAATATTTCTTTACTTCTAGGAAATGGAAATATTTCAATGTCTCTAATAATGATAAGTATTTTTCTCGCACAAAAAATTTCTCATTTATAGAGAAATTTTATTGAAAATGATAAACTTTTCTTATATTTTTATAAAAAATTCACTATGAGAAGTATTTTCTTCAATAAAAACAAATATTTTCTCAAAAAAAAAGTATTTTTCTCTAAAAATGATATATTTTCTATTTCATGGTACCTTTTTATCATTTTTAGAGAATTTTAAGTATCGCAATTAGAGAATAGCATTCTCTGGAGCAAAGTCTAGACCATTTTTTTCTAAATATGATGCCTTTTTTATCATATTCCGAGACACTTTTTTCTGAGTGTAGAATCTTAAGAATATATACTAAAATACAAAATTATAAAAAAATCAATTTAAAAACAAGTAAAGAAAGTCTAAAGTCGGTCTAGGCCCACTTTTAAAAAAAAACTTTTTATTGTAAATGGGCGTGTCCGTGGGTGGATTAAGCCTATATTTAATATGCATTTAAATGTTGATGAAAACTTTACGCATACCAAGTTTTATTCCTGTAGCTCACAGTTAATGCCTTTATTGTGCTTTCGCTATGAGAGGTGGGCGTATTCATGGACGGATTACTTCCAATTTTTGAACACACCTTAGTTTTGGTATAAAATACATACATACCAAATGTAATTTCTCTATGACAAACATAACCTTATTTATTGAGTTTTAAACTTTTTGGGTTGTATGGGAGGTGGGCGTGTCCGTCGGCGGATGACGTCCATTTTTCAAAACCATCTTTGTCTTGTCATAAAAAACATACGTGCCAAATTTTAACTCTGTAGCTTAAACAGAGGCTTATTTATTGCGTTTTCAATTTTTGGGTTGTATGGGAGGTGGGCGTGTCCGTAAGCGGAGGACGTCCATTTTTCGAAAAAATCTTTGTATTTGTATAAAACAGATAGATATCAAATTTTATTGTTGTAGGCTAATTATGAGCTGAGTTATGCAGTTTTCAATTTTCGCGTTGTATGGGAGGTAGGCGTGTCCGTGGGCGGATGTTGTCCACTTTTAAAAACCATCTTTTTTTTGTTACAAAAAACATATGTGCCAAATTTTAGCTCTGTAGGTTTAACAGAGGCTTATTTATTGCGTTTTCAATTTTTGGGTTGTATGGGAGGTGGGCGTGTCTGTAAGCGGATGACGTCCATTTTTCAAAAACAGCTTTGTGGTGATATAAAACACATATATACCAAATTTTGTTGTTGTAGGCTTGTTATGAGCTGAGTTATGCAGTTTTCAATTTTTGGGTTGTATGGGAGGTAGGCGTGTCCGTAGGCGGATTCCAAAAATATTCAATAGTGCAGATCCTTGGGTGCATGTGACCATGTGTCCCAAGTTTCATCCAATTCTCTCAACTCCTTCTTCTTATCCTGTGTATACGGACAACACACAGACGGACAGACGGACGGACGGACGGACGGACGGACGGACATGGATAGCTCGACTCACGTGGTGACGCTGATCAAGAATATATATACTTTTCTATACCGGACTCGCTTCGTTCTATGCGTTACAAACGTTTGCACAAAGTTAATATACCCTGACCTTTCAGGTTTAGGGTATAAAAAGGCCAATGTTATGTCCCCCTTTAAATACATGTAAATCTCATAGGTTCTTATCACTTATGATAGATTGATATATATTTTTTTATATATGTATGGCGCCCCTACCTGCATGCGCCCCGAGCCCGGGCCTTACTGGCTCGGCTCTAGGGCAGCCCTGCTTGCGGGTATAAATTAAACTGGCAAAATGAGAGAATTGGCAAAATGTGCCGAGTTGTTGAAAAATTACATAAAATTCACCTTTGTTTTACGTGAAGTTATAAACGCGCTTTAATTTAGCGATATCTTCGCTGTATTTTAATTATTTAAAACAATTTAAATTTGTTTTCTTGATTTTCTAAAATTACATAATTAAATATCCAACAACTGCTATATTCTAAGCATACAAAGCAATTGTTTCTTTGGGCTTGACTTACCACCACCACCAACAAAGCTCAACATTAAGTCTACGCTTTTGCTGTCAAGAGTCCGATCAACTGTCACTTTGTCATCAGGTGATGGTTAAATTGCTTAGAATTTTTTGCCAGAATTAATCGCTTGTCCGCCAACAGTTGATTTTTGTGGGAACAAGCCGAAACTCACTCACCCTCTACTATCGGACTATTTTCGTATCTAACAATTGCTCTAACTGTCTCACACACATAGAGTACCGGAGAACGTGACTACAGCTGGCGCTAGTCTACAAGCTTTAACATAGGCTAGAGTAGAAAATAAAGCCAATTCAAAGTAGAGGGAAAAAAAAAATAATGAATATCAAAAGCTTAGAATCTGGTCAAGTTGGCACTTGGTCGAACGTTGTTGTTCTTCTTTGTTGCATCGATCATGTTGGTCGCATTCCGTAAAGTCTGCTGTGACGCAGCATTAGAAAAAAAAACACAAAAAACAAACACACACACAACATAACAAAGCACCACACAAATTGTAGATCTTTCAAGCAGAACAGATGCTTAGCCCAGACTTGAGTGATCTCAAGTCAAGACATTCAAGACAATCAAAAAAATTATAAAGTTTCCTGACTTTGGCACTAGCAAACGGCGGAATTTACTGTAAACTAGTTGGGTAAGATAACCGCGTAGTGTTAGCATACTTTACCGCATCCACTGAGATTTTATTCCCGCCAATCTTATTAAATGTATCCATATATATTTTTTTTTTCTATTTACCCTGTAGTTGATGTGCCCAAACAATTGCCAGCTTATCGCTGTACTTGTGTTGTTGCATACAAGCAGGAAAAAAAGAAAAAAAATATAAACCCTACTTCCTTATTAGCATGCCTCATCGTTAGTTCTTGCTTGCTTCCCCCTTCACTGCAGCACTTTTAGTCGTTGTAGTCTTTTGACTTTGAACTGAAATCTTGTTGAACATTTAAATGCTCTTGTATGAGATCTTTTTATCAATTCTTACATCATATTTACAATATTTTAAAGCCATTGTAATAACTTTATAGCAATATATCACGGTAACGTCATCGTCATCGTTGTAGTCGTCGTCGTTGTGCGTAGGATTATAGCCTGCAATCGAATGTACGTGCGGAAATATACGACATCAAGCTTTATGGTTTTGAAGTTGATGAAAATTTGAATGGCTTCGTTGGAATTTTTATTTTTGAGTTGTGCTTACAAATTGTACGAATTATTGAATTGAGTGAAAAGGCATCTTGCGGTTTGTTTTCCTCTAAAATAATGTCATTTGAACAACAGTTCTACGACCCACTCGTCAAATTTATTGAGCTATTGTTGAAAAGCTATTTTGATGTCGTCTTAGTTTTGTATTCGCAGAAATCGGTATCTTTGTCTGATGTTTTTAGTTCAGAGCAGTAAATGATCAAGCTTAAAAAAAATCTGAGAATGCCACAAATCCTGCTAACATGATTGGAAAAAAGCAGAATGTTGTTAGAATTAAAAACGATATAATTTTTCCTGACTTTACAGGGTCGCAAAAAGCTACATTCTTCGCAAATATTTAAAACACACTTTCTGCAAATAAACAAATCTTGGTTATACAATGGCGGGCCTTTATAAACTCTAAATAAGTAAACTCTATGTGAACGTTATTTAATCTGCAAATAGAAGAATGCTTTTCCATTCTGACAATAAAATCAAATAAATAAAATCTGGTTTTTAAAATATAAATATTAACAAAACAGTATGATATTTATTACTATACGCATTTATTGAAATTGAGAAAGCATAAAACAATATAATAATGCATACAATTATCATCACACTTCACACATACACATCAGTTAATTCCCATGATGCCAAACCTGTCGTAAAATACCGATCTGTGCTCATCATAATATACACATCACACAAAACCTTACACGTCATACCATAACCATCTACTTTTACATTGTACCATAAAATTCCCAGCATACCATACCCATCATACCATCTCGAACTTATCACACCCTTACATTTACAACATACCACGCTCATGATAAGATACCCATCACGTCATAACCATTATACCATACCCATCGTAATATACCCATCATTCAAAACTCATTGTGTCATATCCAACATATCATACCCATTATTTCATTGCCATGATAAAATTCCCATCGTTACATACTCATTATACCATTCAACCTAAGATACTACACCTATTATACAAAAAGCATTATATTATATCTGTAAAATATACCAATCATGCCACATCCATCAAACAAAACCCGTCATACCATATCAATTATACTATTCCTATTATTCTTAACCATAAAAGCTTACTGATCCTGTCTTATTCTATCCTTAAACTAATACCTACTAAGCCATATCAATCATACCAAACATACCACAATAATTATAAAATATAAATCATACCTAACCTAGTCCAACAAATTCTTCATTCTTTTTTCTTCATATTATTACTATTACTACTATAACATAATTCCGTAAAATGTGAGTGCGGAACGCTTGATTTTTTTTTTAAATTTCATAGCATATTTTAAGGCATTTTTATTTTGTGATTTATTGAAACTTCAAAAATTTTAATGTATTTTTTTATTTTGAAATTTTCAGTTTTTAAAAAAAATTTTAAACTTATTTCGTCGTGCCTACATAGTTTCCGTTATTACTTTATGGTATTTTATAAATATTTGCAACTAAAAATTGTTATTTGCACAATTTAAAATCGAAATGTGACCATCGCTGATCTCTAATTCGGCTTAAAGAAATTCAATATTTCATATGTTTTCCTTTATTAAAAGCGGGCCCGTCATTTTTGACGGGAAAGAACTAGTCATACCCATAATAACAGCGTACATTAGGAGGCGCGTCAAGTTTATTCCTGATAAAAAAAATTGTTTAACATTTTTTAATAAAAGTTTTCCCTAAAACTCCATGTACCAGCCAAATTATATAGTTTTGAATTATAGTACGAACATTTTAGTAAAAGAAGGCGTGAAACGCTAATATTTTCACAAAGTTCTTTGTTAAAGGTTCACGTTCAAAAAAAAAACCTCTATCATATTTTCATAGACTATCATATGACATATTCTATTGAGAGACATCCAAAGATAGAACACTTTTAAGTTTAACTTTAATTTAGATGACAAAATTAATGAGATTGAAATCTGCATTGTTTGTCCCATAAAACTTTAATATAAATATCGCTTTAATATTATATAGTTTTGAATTATAGTACGAACATTTTAGTAAAAGAAGGCGTGAAACGCTAATATTTTCACAAAGTTCTTTGTTAAAGGTTCACGTTCAAAAAAAAAACCTCTATCATATTTTCATAGACTATCATATGACATATTCTATTGAGAGACATCCAAAGATAGAACACTTTTAAGTTTAACTTTAATTTAGATGACAAAATTAATGGGATTGAAATCTGCATTGTTTGTCCCATAAAACTTTAATATAAATATCGCAGATATTTTTAAAGTTATGGAATCTACAGTAATTTTTTAAGATATATAAATGTCAGACACAAATAGATATTTAGAAACTTGTGGAAATTCACTCTTAGTGAATTTAGACGTTGTCGTATAAAAGACCGCATTATGTGTATTTTGTCGAAATTTTGATATATGTCACGCTAGTTCCGAATGCTTCCTCAATTAATCGTGAATCAATTTAACGCTATTTTTACTGACGCTATTTTTACTGATATATAGATAAAAAAAAAAAAACAAATTGGCCATTTTAGCCCTTGAAAGGACTTTGACCGAGCTTCTTATGATCAATTGTGTTGTTTGTGTTATTAAATGTTTGCATACAATTGACCTAGAACTGGATCTACATGTTTTATGCCGACTCCAAACGGCTAAAGTTCATGTTCTCAAGAAGCTTTACATGGCATTATTTACTCTCTGAGGTTTGCCATTGTCTGCAGAGAGGTGGTGACCGATCAGAAAAATTTTTTATTGAAAAAACTTTTCGCCGCGGCTGGGGATTGAACCTGGGCTCCGAGCATGCTAAGCCACACACTTAACCTGCATGCCACGATCACCACTATTTATATAGATACAAATAATTAAATCAGAACACATAACCGATGCAAACCAAAATTTTATCGGATTGTACCACTAAATGTGGCTCATTCCACAGAAATGAGGAACGGAAACATGAATTCTAAAATGCATGTATTTGAAGTAATTTTTGGTTTTCGAATTGAAGTGGAATCTTAAGTTAGTCCTGCTGCAAAAATATTTTTAAATTAAATGCTTTTTTATATTATTTTGACAATTTAACTAAACAAACTTCGAGTTGAAAAAAATTTTTAAATATTTTGATTTAATTTAAACCTTGAAATCAGTCATCTTTTGATACAACTTTAAAAAAAAATAAGGTTAGTAATATTAAAAAAGATATTAATGTTGTATTAGAATAGTTTGTAATAATGATTGGTTACTGCGTTTTCAAAGTACAAAATATTTAAACTGAGTGTTTTTTCTGTGTCACACCCGTCCCAAGAAAGGCTTTAATTTTCCTAAGAAGCAACATGGGCTTTTGATAAGAATGAAACTTTCCTAAAGTAAGGATATTGATGTTTTACATAAATTTGTTAACTTTTTTCATTCAATAAATAATTTGTATTCTTCATTTCCGTTACAAGAAGTTGGTCACACCCGGAACGGTATTCAAAATTTTTATATAATAATGAAATTTTTGCAAGTATATGAATAAATTCTCTGATTAAAACAAGTTTTGTAAATTCATGTATGGCGAAATCATTTGTATAGGTATTAATTTGATCAAAAATTTATGCGAAAAATTGTTTGCAAAAAAATATTTTTTTTTTAAATATATTAAAAACTTGAAATTATTTGTATAGGTATTAATTTGATAAAAAATTCATGCAAAAGAATTTTTTTGCAAAAAAAAATTTTTTTTTTTTATTAAAACATTAATTAAAAACATATTTTTTTGTTTTAAGTGTCAAAAATATGTGAAAGTTATTATACCCATTAAGTTCTTATATATAATTCCCACATCATTCGCATTCGTCACACCCGGGACAATATTAAGTCACACCCGTCCCTTTTAAAAGTTTAAAAAAGAATGGTTATCGCCATTTTTTCAAAATATTTTTCACTGGTATTCAACATTAAATATATTAAATTTGAATATATGTAAGTCAAAAATGGTCTCATTGTGGCAGATGGACTGAATTTCAATGTTAAACTCAGAATTTTTAATTTTTAAACTTGTGCTCGTCACACCCGTCCCAGGTGTTTAAGCGAATGTAACTATTAAACTGGTATAAATAATTGCATTATGTTTTAGCATTTTGAAAATATGGGGCATCTTCTAAAATACCCTATAGTAAATT
This sequence comes from Tetanocera ferruginea, assembly GCA_958299015.1. Classification (NCBI taxonomy): domain Eukaryota; kingdom Metazoa; phylum Arthropoda; class Insecta; order Diptera; family Sciomyzidae; genus Tetanocera; species Tetanocera ferruginea. The sequence continues at coordinate 106,010,487 of OY282644.1, forward strand.
GCTAAAATTTTAACCGGTTAATACCATTTTCAGCACGATAAAGTAGTCAAAACGTCACACTCGTCTGTATGGAATGAGCCATGTAATATAACCCATAAGCTATAACTTCCGCAAAACGATTTTTACGCCTTTATTGAAACTCTTTATTGAAAACTTGTAATCAAAACAATTGACTAAAATAAATAACCTAAACGGCGTCGGATATTATCAGCTTGTTTAGCATAAGAATGTCATACAGAAAATTTCCCTGCCAAAATTTCGATCTCTATGATCTCTAACTTTTAGTGACCATATGGAAAAACTATTTTAGTTATCTTGAAGGAAGTAAGAGATAGCAATAATATGTATGTATGCGTCAAAAGATTTTAATATCACCAGCATACAAAGAAAAATTAGAGTCCCTAATAATACTTAGTACATCGTTTATTGGCAAGACGAATAATAAGGGACCCAAGTTAATGCCTTGAAGGATACCTGAAATAGCAGTAAATGACTCGGGTTTGAAAAATCTGAAGGTGACGATAATATATTGATGTTCCTCAATGTAAGATTTAATCCGAGCAATAAGACGTGGTTGGAAGCCTAGAGTTTGAAGTTTGAGAAAGAAATTTTTTTAGCTTTAATCAGTAGAAACTGTATAAATTACATAGATGGAAAAACCTATTGACTCACTACATAAATTTTTGTACTCATGGCATAGTTTTCTGCACACAGAAATTTTATATTTTTTTCTTGTATTGAGTACATGTTGAAATCTGTATTGAGTAAATAATGCTTTTAAGCGATGCTATAGTCAATAAAGAATTCTATGTAATCAACACATAAATATGTGCCGTGAATTTTTGATGTATGTGGTGGGTACATTTAAACTGTACTCATCACAAACTGTTTTAAACAATTTTATTTAATGAGTACAGTATGTTACAACAATTTCCATGTACTAGTACCTAGTATATACATAATTTACTCATAACATATTTTTATGTATTTAGCGCATACATCATTAATAACATAACATGATGTATTGAATACATTTTTCATTCATTTTAAAAAGTGAATAAATTGATATGTAGACAGTACACGCTCCCTTTACTCAGTAAATACTGCTCGCTTTGCGTTCCTATACAAGTTGCAGTACATAGATTTTACATAGCTATCTCTGTACTGACTACATTACTTTTTCCCTTAGTGTATGAAACCATTTTCTGAAGAACATAGAGTTTTGGATACAAATTCTGTGGTATTTAATCTTCCTTTGAGAAAGACATGTTGGTTGGGGAAAAAACGGATTTGCAGTGAAATAACATAAAGTCATATACAATGCCTTAGTAAATTTTGGGTGTACATGACAGTTTGTAAAATGGAAATTTGAAACAGATTAAATCTAAACGATAGCGGGTAATTCATCCGGCCCAGGAGAGTAATTATTCTTTCAATTTGGTAACTTATCGACAACACCGTCGAGTGTTATATTAAACTAATATAATAAAATATAAAACTGGACGTTTGGGCAGAGTAACTTCATAATAGGGTTCATTTTTGTGGTTCATTATGATTGTCTAACTAAAGAAATTTTCATTTAAGTTTTTCAAAATCAGTTTTATGGTCAATAATCATCAGTATGACGTTTTCAGTTGAAATTCATAAATGAACTGACACACTTTCTTATGTTACCCATAAAATGTGTGGATAATGAAAACCTATTTATAGGATTTTTATCGCAAGATCGAATACTTAAAACAAAATTCCTCTTATACCAAATTTGGACCATATCATATATTGTGATAGATCACATGATAATTAGATTGATGATTAGATTAGTAAAATACGACAAATTTAAATTTTTGATAAAGTAAGTTCTTGTGAACGTAACATATAAAAAAAGAAAACATATCAAATATTAAATAACAAGTAGATTCACGTAGAAAAAAAATTGTTTTATCTCGTCACAGCATTTGTCAACAAGGATGAAAATTTGCAGTTCTGTGTTTCTATATGAGAGGAATTGATTGATAAGCGTGATTTTCTTTTTAAATCAACCATTAATGGGTCTCCAGTACAAAAGTTGATAAAAAATGCATTTCGGGGGACGCCAAAATTGGTTCAAATAAAAAAAAAGTACACCCATGGAAAACATTTTTCATGTACTTTTTAATTTTGGTACCGGAATTTGGGGGTCAGATTTACGATACACTCTAGTATATATACAGTTTGTATTGATGATATGATAGGGATAAAAAGGAATTTGGCATACCCTGTACCATACAAAACTTAAAGTGCTTCTCTGCAAGCTTGCCGCAATATTTTCCACACAAATTTGCAACAACCTTTGCTTAATCATTACCAAGAATTATAAGAAAACCCATCAAGTTAGAAAAAAACTTTTTATACACAAAGTGATGAAGTGCACCAGATTGTGTTGCAGCGAATTTTTAGGCTTTCGTTTCCACAGAGTAAATTTTTTTTATGTTATTATTATTATTATTATTTTCACTAATGCACAAATGCTGCAACGACAACAAACAAAAAAGCTAGATCCATTTAGTTATAAGAATGAAGACTAGCTGGCACAGAACTGAGGAGGACTGCAAATTGAATTGGCTGCTCAACGCACGCAAACGACATGAAAACTGCGTTCTACCTTATTAAAAATGAAGCCCACACATTTGCCAATTTGCAAACTTAGGAAGGGAAACCTTAGCAAAAGCTAAAGAATGGAAAACTTGAAGCTGGCAGAATTAAAGTAGGCTACAGTCAACAAGCTAGCTAGTTACAGACCAAGCCTTATTTTTAAGTTTGTCTTCCAATTGCCGTTTGTTTGCTTTGTATGTTGCGTTTGTTTTGTTGCAGCTTGATTTAGTCGATGGAACATAGAATTGTTTGGCTGAGCTAAATTAACAATTTAACATATATCAAACTAACAAAGCTAAATGAAAAAAACCACTCCAAATAGTGAGATACACAAAAACTAGTGAGATACTTTAAACTCTAATGCAAATTATAGCTTCCAATTATTAAAGCAGTTATTAAATTTCCTTAACCATGTTTAAGAAGCCAATCTTAATCTACATAGCTCTAGTCATAAAACCACATACTGTGCAAAATTCATAGCATTTCAACAGTTGATTATCGCTGATCATTGCGCGTTGAAAATGTTGAAGCTGCTGCATTTAAGTACTGGTGGTGCATATCAATGACACCAGAATCCAAAGGCTGGAAACAGTTCCAGCGAAAAGGCGAAAAACTCATTATGTGTCTAAATGTCGTTCCCAGCCAATTTGCCATTAGCATTACAGCACATTAGCAGTCGTCATCTTCTGCACAACTCATTCGAATTGACCATTATTAATTCCTATAAAAATACATTGCATGCCACCATGGTCAAGACCGTAGGTAGCACTGCCTACCTATCTACTTGCTTTACGCTGTGATAGTGTTTTTTTTTTTTTTGCCTGGTATTCTGTTTGATGCTGTCGTTGTTTTTGGCTAATTTTATGGCCAACGCAAATTGTTTTTAACCATCATGAGCTTGGAGTGAAAACTAATACCTGGCGCGATTAAGGGAAAAACTATTATAAACAGAAGTTGTTGGTGTCAGACGTATTTGAATACGAGCGATTCAATCAGTTAATTCAATCAGCAAACTATTGGGTAAAGAATATACAAGCTTTGAAAAAATTTGAGTGTAGCAAGTTGGCAAGAACTACATGCAGAAATCAAATCAAACTTTAAAGTAGTAAAAGATGAACTATCAGATTAAATTCTGCATAAATTCTTTAAAACGAAAATAAAGTATTTGGTTTAAGTACAGTTGTAGTGAAATTAGGTGCAATGCATGATATTGTCTGTAATGTATTAAAATTTATTTAAAAAAATATGTTAATTCATAAATGATTTTCTAATAAGAGGTGTTATTTTGAATAGCCCGCTATTTCGGTAGCTGTCACTTTTGAAGCTATTATTTTTGACATTTGACAAGTAAAAACTACTCCATTACAAAAATGAAACAATAAACGCTTCAACAACACACTGAAATTATAAAAATTCACTACAAAAATGGTTAACAATTTTGCAGTCACAGTTCACAAAACTAAAGCATTTTTTGGTCATCGCGAAGTAACTTGTCGGACCGCAATACAGAAATTGGTGGAAAAATTCGAGCTGTTGGGACAAGCTAGTGATGTGAAGTATAAAACTCGTGCACCCGTACAGGTCATTGGACCTTACTTTTTTGAAAATGAGGTTGGATCAACAGTTAAGGTGAATGGATAGCGCTATCGAGAGATAATAAATGATTTTTTTAATGGCCGGAATTGGATGGTATTGATCCTGATAACGTTTTTTTTCAACAAGATGGCGCTACGTGCCACACCAGCAACGAAACCATTGATCTTTTATGGGAAAAGTTTCCGGACAATGTTATCTCTCGAAGAGGTGATAACAATTGGCCACCGAGATTTTGTGATTTAACACCTTACGACTTCTTCCATTGGGGCCATGTGAAATATAAGGTCTACGCCAACAGCCCAGCGTCCACTCAAGACCTCAAAGATGGAATACGTGAGTCTATCGAGAACATAGGGCAGCCACTTTGCGATTTTTTTATGGAAAATTTCATGAAAAAGATATGGTCCTGTAAGCGCGGTAGTGGTGGCCTTTGGCTAATGTTTTTTTTTCATTATTAACGGCATACCTTCCTCTATATTATGAAATAAGCATCCGATCATTTATCCCAAAAAATGGCATTTTTTTTAATATCAAAATAACACCTCTTATTGGAAAACCCTGTATTTTATGTCCGGAGCTTTTATGAATTATTTTAATTAATTTTTATTTTAGTTTTAATAAATTATTTTATTAAACAACAAATTTATTTTCCTCTATTTTACTTATCGTTTCCTCACCGTAAATGATGGGAACGGAGTATTGTCTTCGCAAAGAATGCCAAGTGCGTTAAGGACAAAAAGTCATTTTTTAAAATCCATCGATTTTTTTGTCATTCCCCTTCACCTCTCTCCCTTCCCCATTTTCTTTACCAAGCTCTCCAATCAAATACACACCATTGATTCCTGAACTCTTAAGGTCATCATCATTACCAACAAATTCGGACAATTGGGTGTTTTCTTTCCTACCCTCATCAACCTCCCCACTCGAACCAAAAGCAACGGTTACAGCTGAAAAACAACAACATCTGCGTCAGCATCATCAGCATCTTCAGCTTGAGACATGTTTGTTGGATCCTGTCATAATTTCATTGCTACGCTTGATGCGTTTTCGCGAATATGTAGTATTTTATTTTTTTATTTCTGTTTTGGGCTTGTCTGCGTTGAATTAAAGAGTCAAAATAAAAGCTGACAGAAAAGCATAAAAAAAGTGTAAAAACAGCGAGAAGTTCATGAATTTTTTTTTATTTTTTATTCTTATTTTTAATTTCTGTACCATCAACAACGTCATTACCGCCAAATTGAGTGTGAGAGAGGCTTGCATAAACAGCGCGCTGCATTCAGTATAGCGGTCAATGTTGAGGTCGCAATGCGAGTTGGTTAGAGCCGGTTGGACGGACATTGGCGGCTGGTTATTTGGTTGGACAAACCATAGCGAATTGCAATGAAACGCAGCGCAGCGGCTATTTTATAAAATGTCTTAATTTTCTTGCAAACGCATCTTGCAGCTTGCATTCGGTGTCGGAGCGGCTAGTGTTAGCGGCTGTTGGTGTGACGGAATGATTGACTGACTGATGTACTGACATGGCTGACTTAATATATGCTGTCAGGCTAGGTTGTTGTTGTTGTTGTGGTTGTTTTAAGGTAGGGATGTTGATGCTTCAAGGCGGTAAATTGGCTTTTTAGTGCCGAGATTTTCGCATTATTATGAGCAGGCAACTGTTCGATGTTGCTGTTGTTGTTGTTGTTGCTGTGCTGGCATCTGTCCATAAGGTGCGAGCTATTTTACTTTAATAGCTTGTATGTTGCAGTTGTTATTGTTGTTGCTGTTGTTCTACTCTGCAAGCTAGATTGTGGCTTTTGATTTTGAAATTCCTGCCCTCTGGTGTGTTCGCTAGCAAGTTGACCATATCAAGGTATCCTCCAATCGGTTCTAGTTGTAACAAGATAATGACTTTATTGGCATGCCATTGAAGCAAATGAAATTGCAGCACAACATAACGCAAAGTTCTTTTGCTTATCTTGACAGAATTTTCATTCCTTTCACTTATTTCCAAAGTTATGCCTCATCCACCTGTGAAATTCCTTCACATACCGTATTCCAAAAAAATCTACTATTTCTTTGGCCATCCCAAACCTTCACTCAATTTTCATTCCTTTCACTTACTTCCGTAGTTCTCTGTTGGACACTGTATGTCCAAAAAGAAATTCGTTCGTTTTTACTGCCACCAACATGGCCATTGCTGACTGTCTATTACCTTGACATCTGCATATTTTGGTATGTTTGTATATCATGATGTTCTGACCACACTCTTATCAGACTCTATCCCTCAGATACGCATACCTACTCGCACGCCTTTGTATCATGTTCGCTTAAATAGAGCTACCGAACCGAACTAGACACAAATCACTGCAGCTTCATACGATACCATTACAATGCAGTACAATAACAACAACAACGGCCACAACATCAACTGCTTCAGCCAACAATTCCTTATAAAGCATCTTGATTATAATTTGTGTGATTCCTGGGCAGTCTTTTGCATCTCGTGCGCCTCACGTCCTGTCACCCTGTCACAGTACCACCACCATCACCATCTCCACCAACCTTCCAATTTCGCTTCTCCTTGACATTGCATAGCAATTCATTCTATTTCAATGGAGTTCCCTGCGAAACTTTCGAAGGTAACCAAAACGACGAGGTGTATAATTTTGCAGCTTGTTTCATTTGACAGCTAACACGGCTAACTATTTTGCAGTCCTTACATGCACTGCCACTGCTAGATGCTGGTGTGATATCTATGTCGGTGTGTGTGTGTGTGTGTGAGTGTGTGTTTTCTGGCTTTAGACATATTTTGTTTCCATTTGTAGCCACTTGCGGTACCGAAGGCGTTTCAACCTACCTCGATTATTGACTGTGGCTATACATAAAAATTATAATAAAAAAATTCCACAAAATCTAGAATTTTTCACTTGATTGTAAATTGCTTTCAAGATATTAAAAATCCAACTTCAATGCTATGCCACACACAAATCGCCATTCATGAATTTGTTCGCAATGACGTGGCATAAAATTGATTTTAAGTGCAGCTTAAGAAAGTTTAAGAATCCTTCATAGATTTTAATTATGGACATATTTAATTATTAATCCATTGATAGTAGTGGAGATCTTAGAGATAATGAATCGTTAACATCAAATCCACCAGTCAGGCAGGATTTTTATACTTACAGTAAACATAGATACACTAAGTCAGTCTTTGTCTTTGATATATGTTTTTGGGTTCACCAAGGGAAAATCATTTGTAGGATCACAGAATATATTTATTTGGAATTTAAATTTTAAGTTATAAGTAAATATTATAAATTCTTATATATATTGATTCCAAACATAGTTGTTTTTGAAAAGGTTGAACTTTTTAAGTTGTAACGTGTTTGATATAAAGTTAAGCAAACTTTAGAAAATAATCGCTCAGGTGATGTTGATGTCTCAATGATGCTTAAATATCTCATCCTATTTTTTTTTTAATTTTTTGCAAGTACACTCAGGGAAAAAATGCTTTTATATCAAATAAATCATGGGTTGAAATAACAGATTTCACTGTTAAATACCATCCAACAAATGAAACTCTCAAATCAACATCCAGTTGACTGTTGATCTATTCCAATAGGCAATTAAGCCAGCGCTCTTCAAACGAAGGCCTGCATTGACTGCTTCTTTTGAAGACCAAACACATCCTTTCCTCGCTGCTCTTATAACCCCTTCTTGAAAGCCTTCTTTTTCTGCTCAAAAGGCAGCACAACAAACTTTTTTCCCTTCAAAGACTAACTTTTCATATACTTCAGGGCAACTTTTTCGTTTAAAGTCGAAATATATATGAGCTTAAAAATGTGACATAATAATGGCCCTTCTTACTCCTGTATCAAATTTTATAGATTGAAATTAATCTGACATAAAAAACATAGGAGAGAAGATAAAATAATAGAATTTATAAAAAAAAAAAAAAAGGTTTAAAAGAAAAAATATTTTTTCAATACTTTTTGTTGACCCCTTCTTTTAGCCATTCTTACGAAGTGCTTCTCTCAGACCTCTTTTGAGCTATCGGAGCGAAAGGCCTGCGAAATTTTCGCATTTCATAAAAAAAAGAAAGTATATACTTGGATATAAGTGTGGAAGCACTTCGAAATCCATAAGAAGGCCTGCTAGTAGCGCTTCGAAGTGCTGCCATTGCCGACTGGGATAGAACACGAAACTCATTTAAAAGCGTACTTATTGCAATTTTATCACTGTTTTAAAAGTTCATGTTTGGCCAAGTGTGCTGACGTGTGCGTCTACAACTCGACTGTCCTAGGTTCAAATACCGTCAAGGACAACAAAATTTTTTTTTTATTTTAAATATTATTTTTTTTTTTAAAAAAAAATGTAGTTTTCAATTTTGTGGTTTTTTGACCAAACAATGCAACAGTATAAGAATTAGAATTTAGTTTATTTAACTACAATTTTTGATACTTACGCAGCTCTAGGGTTCGAACCCACGTCCCCCGCATGACAGACTTGCACACATCCACTGAGCTATTGGCAACGATAATATAAATACAGCAAAAAAAACATTTCAAAAATATTGATTAAAGAAGACTGAAATTTCAACAAAAACACAAAAATATTTCAACAGATGATTCTAACAGCACAAAAATACTTTGAAGCATTCATTCAACAAAGACTTGAACGCAAATCATTCGATCTAATTGTGTTTTGAAATAGCAGCGTCCGACTGTTAATATTACTGTTAATATTTTTCTGAGTGAAAAATCAATATTTTTACTTCAAACTGGCAAGGCACCTTTTTTTAAATCAACCAATAGATTTTTCAGAAAACTTTTAAATTTAAGAAAATACTTAAAAAATTAAATTTGATTATATGTTAGTGACTTCGATGTTACAAAGTTTGAGATATCATTAGCAAGTTATTTAACAACCTTAAAATTGGAATTTACCAAGTCAAAAAATTAAATTAGCGTTCCTTCTCACAGTTCTGCGATAAGATATCAAACAATTTTCGACTTCTTAGCAATTTTGAAAAGCTGAAATAAAGATCATTCAAACGATAACTATAATTCGCCATTATTTCCCTTCAAATGCTACATCTGAAAAAGAAATTCTCTTAACTAGCTGTAGACTCCGTCCTTTACCAGTTGAGCGGAGTAACTAACAATATAGGTAGACAACTAGACCTTGTCTTTTCTTCAGATTCAGATAATTGTATAGTCTCTGCGAGTAACCACCTACTTTCATCACACGATCACTACTATCCACCTCTAGCACCTCTAACACTTTGAGCACGCGTATAGCTACAACTTTCGGAAAACTGATTTTGTAAAACTTGAGAGCTTTTTCAGTAGAATCGATTTCCAGCATCTTTTTGATGCCCACGAAAATGTTGATAATGCTGTTGCTCTCTTCTATGACAAAATGTTCGACTGCTTCACTCAATATGTCCCATTTAATAGGCAGAAGAACTTTTCGAATCTCCCATACGATCTGGTCAGCTTTTCCATTTGGTGTTAAAAAATTTTCTGGAACTCAACGTCAGAAAATGTCAAGCTATAACATATTCTCGTAAGCGACTCCAACTTTCTCCGAGAACGTATTATATTCTCGGCAAGCCAGTTCCCTCTGCATGCTTTTTACGGGATTTAGGCGTTATTTGCGACAAGGAACTTCACTTTAGGTCTCATATTGATAATATCATTAGTAGAGCCAACTCTGCACTTGGTTTCGTAAAACACTGGTCCAGAGAGTTCTCCAATCCTTACGTTACTAAATCTCTCTATTTTTCCCTTGCTAGACCCATCCTCGAATATGCCAGCCAGGTTTGGTCTCTCATCTACAACACACATTCAATGCAAATCGAAGCCGTTCAACGCAGATTCATTCGTTTTGCTCTTCGTCGTCTTTCCGGCTTTGACAGTTTCAACTGACCTCCTTATCTCAACCGTCTGAAGTTGATTATCATGCAAACACTTGCAAAGCGAAGGGAAGTTGCCGATGTTCTCTTCATTCATCAACTTATATGCGGAACCATTAACTAACTGCCCAGAACTACTCCAATAAATATCCTTTAATACCAATCCACGCAACCTAAGGTCTATACCTCTCTTCCACTTTAACTTTCACCGCACCGACTAACCGACTATGGATGCAGTGAACGTATAACCAGAATACTAAGGGTAACCAATAATTTGAACAGTGAATTCTATTTTCATTTGAGCAGAGCAGACCACTACTCCGAAATATCCTTCTTAACTCTAAAGCCACTTCCTCCCCTCTCTAATGTATTCTTCCAATTAAGATATGGTACCATTGTCAATTAAGATACTCCTTGTCTAATATATAAAATCAAATGTTTGTCTGTCTGTCTGTTTGTCTGTCTGTCTGTCTGTCTGTCTGTTCCGTATAGGCTCACGAGTACCTTTCATAGTGAGAAAGAACATAGGGGGTGTAAAAAATTGGGCGGAAGTATGTGGGCGTGGCACTCTATAATAACTTCTAAACGTCTAGACCGATTTCAATGAAATTTGGTATGAAGGTTCAACTACTCCCAAGATAAAACATAAGCTATAAAAAATTTCAAAGACTTACGCAAGAGGGCGCTTTGAGTAGAACATTTTTAAGACTCAATAACTCCTAAACGCCTGAACCTATTTCAATGAAATTTGGTATGAAGGTTCAACTGCAACCAATATAAAGCATAGGTTAAAAAAGTGGGCGGAAGTATGTGGGCGTGGCACTATTTAATAACTTTTAAGCGCCTGAACCGATTTCCATGACATTTGGACCGATTTCAATGAAATTCGATATGAAGGTTCAACTGCTTCCAAAATAAAACATAAGCCATAAAAAATTCCAAAGACTTACGCAAGAGGGCGCTTTAAGTAGTACATTTTTAAGACTCAATAACTCCTAAACGCCTGGACCTATTTCAATGAAATTTGGTATGAAGGTTCAACTGCACCAAAAATAAAGAAAAGGTAAAAAATTGGGCGGAATTATGTGGGCGTGGCACTCCATAATAACTCCTAAACACCTGGACCGATTTCAATTAAATTTGGAATGAAGGTTTGACTGCGCCCAAGATAACATAGGCTGTTAAAATTCGAAATACTTCCGTAAGGGGGCGCTTTAAGTAGTGCGTTTTTAAGATTCAATAACTCCTAAACGCTTGAACTGATTTCAATGAAATTTGGTATGAACGTTCAACTGCACCCAAGATAAAACATAAAATATAAAAATTTCTAAAGACTTCCGAAAGAGGGCGCTTTAAGTAGTGCATTGTTAAGACTTAATAACTCCTAAATGATTTGATTGATTTTACTAAAATTTGGTACATGTAAATAACTTGACTCTGCAACAGAATTGAGGCTATTTAAATTTCAGAAAACTTCCGTTAGAGGGCGCTTTATTCAATCAACTATGTTCGGCTCATTCACGTCAAAACGGATGAACCAATTTTGATGAAACTTGGCAAGCTTTGTATCTATTAATGAAATAGATCCCATGCTCTTAAAAGTTCTTTCGACAAAAAACAAGACATGAGCCGAAGGCAAACGAAGTCAAGAACCAAAGACGAACTAAAAAAAAGAACTTTAACGAATACCAGCAGAAGCTATATAAAGATGAAAAAAAATTAACCGAACAGTATCGACCAAAACCGAAGTTGAACGAAAACAATCCATAAATCGAATGGAATTTATTTGAGATAAAATTGCATATTTAATGCATGCTTAGAAAAACTTTAAATGCATTTTTCTCGAAATGACTTTTTAAACTGCACTCAGAAAATAGTTTCTCGGAATATGATAAAAAAGGCATCATATTTAGAGAAAATTGGTATTGACCTTGGTCCAGAGAATGCTTTTCTCTAAATGCGATCCTAAAATTCTCTAAAAATTATAAAAACCTTCTATGAAAAAGAGAAATACATAAAAATAGTTCCATTTTAGAGAAAAAGACTCTTTAGTTTTGAGAAAACATTTATTTTTATTGAAGAAAAAAACTTCTCATAGTGAATTTTTTATCAATATATGAAAAAATTTTCATTTTCAAAAAATTTTTCTGTATAAATGAGAATTTTTTTGTGCGAGAAAAATATTTGTCATTATAAGAGACAATGAAATAGTTCCATTTCCTACAAATGAAGAAATATTTCTTCGCATATGTGAAAATTTATTCTAATCGAAGAAAATTTTATTTGAAAAAGAGAAAATTGCTATTATCGAAAATAGAGAAATTTTTCACCTGAGAAAGATATGTGTTTCTTTTTGAGTGTGGGTGACCATTTCCCTCAGAAACCCGACTTCAGATCGAGACATTGAAGATGTCATTTTTTTTTAATCATATCTGGCAGGTACAGTTTTACGGAAATTTGACCGCAAAAAACGATAATTTAAAAAATTTTAAAATTGAATTGATAACACAGTGCGACACGAAAAAATAACTTCAAATATCTCAATGGTTTCTAATAGTGCATGGTCTATATATTATGCCCTCATACTCAGTTTTATCGGATTAGGTCAAATAAGAGAGAAATTCAAGGTCAAATTTCACCTTTAAGTCACAAGTTTGTTCCTATAACTCTTAAACTAAATTCAAATCCTGTGTAGTAACTGCATCTAAATATTTGTAATGGATGGTTCTTAACATTTTGAGACCATTTTTTACTCAAAAGGTTTCGTAAGGGGGTTAATTTTTTCTTCAAAAACAAGGCTTTTTTAAAATAACAAAAATGTTCAATAGTTCAGTTACTTTGTATTTGTCTTCAAAAGCAATCAGATTTTGTTGAATTTTTGCATACACCCAAAGTAAAATAAAGTTATCCACCTCTGAAAAGATCACAACAGTTACATGTGCGCATCCAAAGATATTCGGATTCAAAGATTACCAAAGATGGTAACTTCGTTAATGTAATCCCTAGAGTAAAATTATTCAGATGAAAATTATAGACCCAACAATTTTCTTCAAAACTGTTCTTAACATCTTTACCGAAAGAGTTACCGTTTAAAAGATATACGCGTAAATATGTAACTACAACATGTATGAAAAATTTTGATCTTGGGAAGAAATAGAAATAAAAATAATTTTTATTTTAACCGTTTTAATTTTTCATATATGTTGAATTAACATATTTACGCTCATATCTTTAAAACCGTTACTCTTTCGGTAAAGCTGTTAAGAATAGTTTTGAAAAAAATTGTTGGGTCTTTAATTTTCATCTAAATGATTTTACTCTAGGGATTACATTAACGAAGTTACCATCATTGGTAATCTTTGAATCCGAATATCTTTGGATGCGCAGATGTAATTGTTGTGATCTTTTCAGAGGTGGGTTATTTTATTGTTCTTAAGGTGTATGCAAAAATTCAGCAAAATCTGATTATTTTAAAAGACAAATACAAAGTAACTGAACTATTGAAAATTTCTTTTTATTTTAAAAAAAGCCCTGTTTTCGAAGAAAAAATTAACCCCCTTACGTAACCTTTTGAGCAAAATATGATCTCAAAATGTTAAGAACCATCCATTGCAAATACTAAGATACAGTTACTACACAGGATTTGAATTTAGTTTAAGAGTTATAAGAAAAAATTTGTGACTTAAAGGTGAAATTTGACCTTGAAATTCTCTCTTATTTGACCTAATCCGATAAAACTGAGTATCAGGGCATAATCTATAGACCATGCACTATTATATACCATTGCGATATTTGAGGTTATTCCAATTGGGCCTTAAATTGTCGCACAGTGTAATTTTAAAAACGTAAAAATGAGAGCAGTTTTGAAAATTGTCCTCTTTCTATGCTCGAGGCACAACCCCGAGTAACACCGGGTTACATCCGCTAGTAAATAAAAAAAATAAATAAATAAATATATAATAATTATTAAATAGATACATGAAAGATACATATAAGTAATATGAATAAAATAGATTCGTGGCGATAAATTCACACTGTTAACAGATATGTGGATACTTTTGTCAAATAATTTTTTTATATTTTTTACATTTTTTTTTTTTTTAAATATGAAAGCAACATTTTTTGAAAACATTTTACCAAGTTATGGCACAAAAATGTGAATCAGAACAAATTCATCTTAAATGCTCAAAAGTTAAAAAAGAAGACAAGCAAGTATTTTATTCTCAAGGTTTTCAAGGTTGCTAGCCCTCCAAGCATATAATTTTTGTTTATATATAAAAAATTATCAATTTAAGTTTATGTATCTATGTATTAAAATTTCGCCTATTTTACAAATTAATAAAAGTTGATCTATGCATCTCTACCAAAAACTAAAAAGAAAATCAAAAGGATTGTGTTTTGCAAAAAGTGTAGAAACTGCTTATCATTATGACTTCAAGCTCTTGAGTTCTCCAAGTAAGCCAAAGTCAAAGTAATACTAAATACTAAATTTAAGTGCTTTCATGCAACATTTAAGCATTTAAGAGCTCCATTATTATTCTTTGGATGATTATTTTTCCACTAGAATAGGAAGTAGTTCTTTCTTATATATTCAATTCAGATATTTATGCTGCATTTCTCTTTTGTTTTGTTTTTTTTTTTATTAATGCAAATCAAAGCTCTTTGCTTGCATCTCATGCGTTTTATACTGATCAACCAGTACTTCTCTAAATCTTAAGCCTCTTTTTTAACGAAACAGTTAAGATTAAAGTGATTTTGATAAACCAGGTCACTGATCAATGGTCTGTATTGCCTTTAGTGCATGTTGCCACAAGAATACACAAAATAAAAATAAAAAATTAATAAAATAAAATCATGATATGCACATTTCTTCTTAGTTTATATTTTTTTATCAACAAAACCAAAAAGCAAGATGATGATGATGATGATCATTGCACATGAAATATGAACATGAGAAATGTTAAAATTGAATACAACAACGCGTATAAAATTCTCAGAATTTTGACTTTGATTTAAGTTATAGCCGTCGAAACAGACACATACACACACTTCATGGGCCAATACCTGCAGCTTAACTTGAAAATGAGTCCTATCTAAATTGGCAGAGTCTTAAAGTGTGACGATCAACACTTTGGTGTTCCTATCTCTGAAATAACTGACAGGTTGTTGCTCTTATTTTCTTGATGGCACAAAAGGATAAATTTTATTGACCATTTCAATTACCCCAGCAGTTTATGCCGAACTAAGCATGCCACACTCAGCGTTTATTGAAGCCTTCATACCGATGGGGAGTATTTTTTTTTACCGTTCATCTTTTGCTGATCATCTTGTAATTAGCAACAATAAATTTCAAAGGGGCATTTTTTTGATTTCAGATTGAATGTTTAAGATTGTAATAAGGTTTCTTGAGCAAAGGCAGCAAAGCAGCAGGAAAGTTAAGTTGAGATGCGAGGGATTGAAATTGAGTTTTTTTTTTATTAAAACTGAACAAGTGTCAAAAGTTGATGTATGGCAACATTCCAGCTTTTAAATATATTTAGTAAAAATAAATTCTCAGCTTAAAGAATTAGTTGGAATATTAATGCAATGTCAAGTCAGCTGAAATGAGTTGACCGCAAACTCGAACACCTGACCTCGTATTGTGGGCTTATTTAATGAAAATATGTAGTGGACAAGCATTTTGTGGTTTTACATGTGACTAATTCATAAACAATTTAATTATGCCGCAGGGATAATCACATACACACACACACACGCACACATGCTTAGCTTGTCAAATACTGTGTGTGCAACCGTTAAAATAAAACCGCAACCATATTTGTCAACATTGTTTGTTGTGCCATAAGCTAGTTGATTGGCAATGAACTGCAAAAATTTTAATAAAAAAATGCAACCATATGATGCATGCCTGCTGCATTGCTAAGCTATGTAGCAGAGATATTCACAGAAAATATTTGAAACATTTGCTTTGACATTAAATTTTATTTTAATGCCGAACTAAAAATTATTTTACATTTTGCAAAACATGCACGCAATAACTTAAATTAATGTTGGTTGGCCAATACAATTGCAGAACATCTGCCATAGTTTCATCAACGATAATAAAGTCGACATCATCGTCATCATCATCATCATCATCATCAGCATCAGCATCATCATCATCATCATCATCATCATCATCATCAGCTTTCATGGGAGCAACATCAAAACTAATTGAATGAATTCCATAGAAATTTGTTGCAACTCCTGATGCTGCATGTATTGATAAAGTCAAACAACAACAACAACAACAACAACAACAACAACAACAACTACTGCTGCAACAACAACAACTCCCTACATATTTGCAACATTTTCTGTACGTTCCATCACTGTGTTTGGTCATTCAGGAAAAAAGTAACCAACCAACCAACTTATAGGGAAACATTCCAGCTCATTTTCCCTTAAGCCTGCTCCTGCTGCTACTCTTGCTACTTTAGCTGCTGCTCCTGTCAATGAAAGCCATCTACAAACTGCAAACAGACAAACATCTCTACATAAACATATATGTTTTACCTCTGGGACCACAATGTAACAACATTAAATTAATAAAATTTTATTAACTTTGCTGCGATAAGGAATTTTTCAAAAATAGTTTGCAAATAATTATAGTTTTTTTTTTATTTTTTAATATGTTACCTCTAATGAATGACCAAGTTGAAAAAACTTGGCTGAGTGAATAGGTAAAGGATATTTAAATTCTGCTGCATGCAGGTAGAACTTATGTTCATTAAATATGCAATATTCGATTTATTAAAATATTGCAGAAAAATTTAGCCTTTAAATAAACAGGATATCAGCAGTAAAAACTAAGAAGGTTGGCCAATTGAAGCGCATTAAAATTTTAAAATTCAGTGAAAACTACTCATGTCACGATTGGTTTTGCTGTAAGTGAGTTTAAATATGAACTGAGATGCGATAAAAATTCTGCTATCGAATTCGTGGTGATGAAAATAAAACCTCAATTCAACAATGTAATCCTTTTTTTTTTATTATCATTATATATGCATTCGTCACTTTCATTTATGACATACGTTTTAGTTGTTTTGAAAGTTGAGTTATTGATCAAAACTACACTTTAGGTTAATTTTAACTTAAAATTAAAGTAAAAAAACATTTAAAGAAATACAAAATTCTGAAGACTGGCAGTGGAATAATCAAATGTGAAACAAAGATTTAAGAGGTCGTTAGTTTCCGAAAACTGTCATTTCGGCATACAAAAAAAAACAACACAAAATTTCTTAACCCGAGGTCTAACAAGTTACTCTATCTTAATGCAGTGAATTTCAATCATATCTCCGCTTTACTCCATTACAGTAAAAAAATTTGTTGCACCCTTGCTAGAAATTAAATATCTATCGAATTGCTAGTTCAATCAAAATAAACAAGTGAAGTTCTCAGTTTGATTGAAAATACGTACAAAACATTGACTGGATCGTCAGCCACATCGTCACAACAACGCTTTCGGTCATGCATCCGTTTGAATTTCTATGGAACGGAGAGATCAAAAATAACAACTGACTTCATCATACCTGGTGTGAAATTCGGTTCAAAATACACCACATCTATTCCCAGCAGACAAAATGGAAAGACACCACCATAGAACCCTACGTAATCTCCAATTCTACACTAATGGCTCCAAAGTAGAGAACGGAACAGGGTCAGGTGTGTACTGCGAAACGCTACAGATCAAAGTCTTACAAACTTCCTGATCACTGCAGTGTTTTTCAAGCAGTAATCTATGCGATTGAAAAAGCAGAACAGGTAGTAATTTTGGTAGATAGCCAAGCGGCTGAGAGCAAATTTGACAACTTCGGGCTGTTGTTCGGTACTAAATTGTAAAAAAGTCCTGAACAGTGTCTGTAAAAACAACAATGTCACTCTCTGCTGGGTGCCTGGAATAGCAACGTAGAAAAGAATTACAAAGCAGATGAAATGGCAAGAAGTGAAGTAACGATAGACACAAACAGAACCATTAGAGACGTGTTCTTCCAATACACTCAGAAAAAAGTGTCTCGGAATGGTATAATGGAAATGGTATAGACTTTGCTCCAGAGAATGCTCTAATTGCGATACTAAAAATTCTCTAAAAATGATAAAAAGCTTCCATGAAATAGAAAAATATATCATTTTTAGAGAAAAATACTTTTTTTTTGAGAAAATATTTGTTTTTATTGAAGAAAATACTTCTCATAGTAAATTTTTTATCTAAATATAAGTAAAGTTTTTCATTTTCAATAAAATTTCTCTATAAATGAGAAATTTTTTGTGCGAGAAAAATACTTATCATTATTAGAGACATTGAAATATTTCCATTTCCTAGAAATAAAGAAATATTTCTACGAAAATGTGAAAATTTATTCTAATTGAAGAAAATTTTATTTGAAAAAGAGAAAATTGCTATTATCAAAAATAGAGAAATTTTTTACCGGAGCAAGGTATGTGTTTTTTTCTCAGTGTAGGTAAAGTCAAAAGAAGCATCTCAGCCAGCGATAATGCCAACATAAACTGTGCTTCCAGAAGTGGCTGCAATTTATCTGGAAGGCTCTGGCCAGGACTAAAAGAGAACAGAACTGAAAGCCAAACAAAACAGAACGCGGAAAATGTTCATTTTAACCAGATGTTTTGTACAGATTTTCGAACAAGCTAATTACTTCACTTGTTAACTTAGGTTGAACTGGCAATTCGACCAAGGGTGAAACAACATTTTTTATTGTGTTTCTTTCAAAAACCACTATATAAAAATAATATTTACTTTTCCAAATATGGTCCAAATTTTATGTGTTTCCTAAGTTACCGTCTTCACAATATGGCCTTCAATAGTGCATAAAAAAGTTTTGAAAAAATCACCATGATTACCCAAAGGGATGGGGTATGCAGGAAAAAAAAACATGAAGAAAATTTTAAAATTCAGCTTTGAGTGAGTTTGGCGGCACAGGACTAAATTATTCGGTAATTTCAAGTTCAGAATCAGATTTGTCACTAAATTTTACATCAAAATAGATGAGTTTTATTTTTCAAAAAAATTTTATAAAAAAAATTTCCAAAAAAGCGGGTTTTTGAGCAGAACCGGGCGGGCTGGTTTCGACAATTCTTGAACTTTTAATAGCTGAAATTATTTCATTCCCAACCATAGTTTATAATTCCGGGAAGCACGCAGAATCCCAAATACTTTAGCATTTGACCCAGTCTAATGTGTATAGCAGAATTAGTTCTTGCAATTCGCTCTGAAGTTTTTAATTTCCAACTGAGCTTACTATGGAGAAAAAGTTTTAGGTATTAGATAATAAGAGCTTTTTGCATATCGTAGTCAGGGTTCGGAACCCGCGGAGAGAAAAGTGGAGCAAAAGCAATAAAAAAGTGGAGCAGATATTAATTTTTCGGAGCAAACATTTTTTTTTATAAAAATACCATTTCCAATTCAATTTCCTTTATTTTGTCGGTTAACAGTAATATAACAAAACAAAAAATGTATTTTTAATACAAAAAAATTAGCAGTCTTCAGAACCTTAAGGACGCGCCTACAATTACAATAATATGAATTAAATTTGAAGTAATTGCATTTGAAAAAACTCATAACATACCTATTTATTATGGTTTCATCTTCACTTGGTGCATCAGTTTTGTCGTTTGGAGCATTACTTTCTTCGTTTGGAGAATCACTTTTGTCACTTTTGATGAATGAAACTTTAAATAATTTAAATTTTAAACTTTAAAAAACACCAAAACTTACCTTTGTATTATGGCTTCATCACTACTTTCATCGTCACTTGAAGGTGAACTTGATATTTCATCAAAAATTTGTTTCCTATGAAATCATATACGTACACGTGTTTCTCAAATTCAACACATTTATACAAACCTTCTTTTGGCATTTTCTTTAATTTCTTCATTTATTTTTTTCTTTCTATTGCAAAATAAATCATTAGGTAATTTTAAAATATAATATTTAGTCTCACCTTATTACAAATTTGTCCATTTTAAAGAAGTCTATTACCATAAGAACTCACGACGTTTACCTTACTTACTTAACTTGTTACTTTTCGGAATCAGCTGGTCGTTTCTATTATATGATAAGAAGTATTGCCCACACAAAAAAAAATTGGCAAGTAATGCCTTGAACACAAAAACAACAGCAAGCGACAAGCTATTCGTTCTGCTGCTGCCGCCTCAATTGTATTCTCGCTTGTCGCATGCTGTCGAAATTGTGTTCAATACATAAAAGTTGCGGCAAGTTTAAGAACTACTCATTTTCGCATTGCAAAGCAATTAAAAACGCATACTTGTAACAGAAAACGACATAAAAGGGTTTCGAAGTGGTGCGATTAGTAAATCGGAGTAGATTGCTATGGCAACGGAGTGTCGGAGCATATTTAATTTTTTTTTTAAAACGGAGTAAATTTACTCCAATTGGAGCGGGGTCCGAACCCTGATCGTAGTAGTCGGAAACTTGCCTATGACTGCAATTGCTAGATCATCAGCGCATGCTGCCACTACACTGCCCTCACTCTATTGAGATAGAAGTATGTACATCAGTATATCATTTCCTACTAAATTTCCATAGAGCGGCGAGAGATCAACCACTTAAGGGGTGCCACGAGACACTGACCTCACACAGTTCTATCACTCAGGGAAAAATCACAACTTAAAATTAAATAATATCGTATCAATTTTACGTTGTTTCATTTTTAAAAAATCGTCTTTAAATTCACCATGAAAACCTTCAAATCAAATATGAAAACATTTCAATTGATGATATCCAATACGAAAGCAAGTTGAAAAATAACACTGTTTAGAGTTGAAGTCGTCAAAAGTGAAAACTAAGTAAAAACATATTTGTCTTAAAGTGAAAGACACTTCAATTTGAAGTTGAATGCTGTCATGTGTCAAAATAAAATATAAAAAAATAGTTTTAATTTTCTGAAATAAAGTGCGGAAGCTGGAAAGTAAATTCTGCTAAAATTCATGTGTAAAAATTAAAAAAAACAGTAAGTGCAAATAAAGACGACGTTAAAGAAGCAATTGTTAAAAGAGCTCTGGACTGAATTCAGAGAGAAGTTACCTTTGGAGGAAACAAGACGAGATATTATGCATATTTAAGGTACAAAGTTATCGCTTGGAACTCGACAGAATATAATCTAAAAATACAATACTTATTTAGATTAATATTTTTTACTACAACCAAATAATGAATTAGTTTAAGTAATTTATCAAATGCTTTTTTTATACATACATATATCAATAAAAAAAAAAATTTCTTAAAAAAATATTGTTTAACTTATTTCTATGTATCCATTTGATATCAAAAATGTTCAGGATTTTATTCAAGGTGATTTTTACTTTGATTCATTGGTATAACAATTTTGAATCAAAGCCATAGAGCATTTTAAATAAAGATTTAAGTATTGCAATTGAAAATGATTCCTCTTTGAATTAAATCTAGCTCCACGTTAAATTGAACTGGAATGCTTTTCATTTCAAAGTGCTTAAAACTTTAGTTTAAAGTGGAAATAACATCAAACTGGATATGTGTTTTTTGAAGTGGAAATACTTTGAATTTAATATTGTCGTGTTTGGTGCAAATTTTCCGAAATATATTTGAATCGAAGTGATTTTCTTGATTTTACGTGTTTTTTAGCTCAGTGTATAGGCAACTAAGTCTGATAAAACTACTCTATTGTAAAGTAGTTCATCTGTAAGATCCCTTGTTTTTTTCATACTTAATTCATACATTTCAACTAGAGCAAGTTTTATTGTGACATGATATTATTAAAAATCCTTCAAAGTCTAATGAGGTATCTAATGTAAATTATTTTGTGAGAAGGATTTTTTTGTACTTCTTTCATTTCCCAACCAGTTAGTGCAATATCGTTTCTACAGACTTCCCCTTATTAATATAGTTCCCCGCAGTAGAATCAATGTTACTGCGGAGGTACAGATCTATGAGCCGTTCTATCGTCATAAGTAGAAAGGACGTATGACATATTAG